>JAQOOB010000007.1:22380890-22784447 GCA_029721495.1 Citrus inodora
TTTAATAAATTTTTATTCAGTACTGAGCTGAGTCATCCTACGTCAAAAGCTATATGCATTATTACTCATTACGCAATGAAATTACACTACAGTTATGATATTACCAGACAAGGCATGTAGCTACTCGACTAATGTCTCTCTTCATCTACTATCTCTTGTCACCATATATGATCACAATTAAGGTTCAAAAGGTTTTATTGGATACGAATATTGTAGGGCCCTAATTCTTATTAATGTTGCGCGTTATCTGTTTCATTTAATTTAGGGAAATTTACACCCGTCCACCTGTTTGTTTTGCCTTTTTCAAAAATACACAAACACTTTTTTTTTTTCAGCGCGCCACCTGAAGTTTGTTTTTTGTTGCATTCATCCACTTCCGTCTAATTTCCGTTAGTGAATTTAACGGAATGTTAACGAAATGACCTTTTTACCCCTCAAAATTACAATTTAACCCAAAATAAATAGAAATTGAAGATAAATTGGATGGATTTAATTTTTTTTTCAAAGGTAGATGCTAGAAATTGGAGGAAAATAGTGTTTGTTGATTGCTAAATTTAGAAAATTTGTATTTATTTTTTTGAAAGAAAAAAAATAAATACACAAAAAATAAATACAAATTTTCTGAATTTAGCAAGCAATAAACACTATTTTTCTCCAAAAAAATAAATACAAATTTTCTAAATTTAGCAAGCACCAAATATTATTTTCCTCCAATTTCTAGCATCCACCTTTGAAAAAAATTTAAATCCATCCAATTTATCTCTAATTTCTATTTATTTTGGGTTAAATTGTAATTTCGAGGGGTAAAAAAGTCATTCTGTTAAATTCATTTACGGAAATTACACGGAAGTGGACGAATGCAACAAAAAGTAAACTTCAGGTGGCGCGCTGAAAAAAAAAAGCGTTTGTGTATTTTTGAAAAAGGCAAAACAAACAAGTGGACGGTTGTAAATTTTCCTTTAATTTATTGGGTTGGCATTTTGTGGCCAGTAGCCAAATTACCTCCAAGCTAGGTTACTTTTCAAGAAATTTCCAAATCTTTGTCTCTTCATAATTTTAATGCGTGTCAATTCAATCGTTAAAACTTCAGGCACTTGATTTTAGTTGAATCATTCGAGATTTTCTTGGAATTACAGAGAATAATTTCTCAAATTGTGGATCATATTACTAATTATATTTTATTCTGCTTTAAAAAAAATGTTTTTGAAATGCAGATGATTTACTTAATACTTTCGAATTCATCTTTTCTTCAGCATCGTCGTAGCTGAATCAGTATATATATATTTTTTAATTACCTCAACCTCAAACTTTAAAAACTAAATATAAATTCCTATAGTTAATGTAGGGAACATTTAAAATTTAAATTTAAATTAAACTGATGAATTTGTGATAATTTATTCTTCGGCTATCTTAAATTTTGTCTTTAATTAAACAAATAAATATTTAAAAGGCAAAAGGACACTTACACTCCTAAAATTTGAGAAAACGATCACAAAGACTCTCAAGTTTTCAAAAGGGATACCAAGACCCCCTTTTTGACCATAATACTCTTTAAATTTAGTAATTTAGAAAAATGACTTTGAAGTTTTTTAATTAATACTAATTTAATATAAATAATATAATCTATTTAATAATATAAAATTATTTTTAATATTTAAAATAATATTAAATATTAAATTATTATATTTATTTTAATTATATATTTGTATTTATTATAGAGATTTTAACAAATATTTGGGTTAAATAGATTTTCAATTAACAAAATACCTCCTTATTAATAATATTAAAATTATTTTTAATAATACCCAAAATAATTTTGATTTTAATTAATTTATTTTAATATTATGTTTCTATGAATTATTAAAATTACTTTAATGTAATAAATTAGGTCTAATAGATTGTAAAATATAAAAATATTTTTAAATATTGAAATTATTTTAAAATGTATACATTTTTACATTTATTTTAATGCTATATTTCTATTTATTATAAAATTTTGGGGTCAATATTTTTGAGTTTATAACATCAAAATGTATTATTGTCAAAAGGAGATTTTAGTATCCCTTATTGAAAACTTAGGGGTCTTTATGATTATTTCCTCAAAAAGGGTGTAGGTGTCCTTTTTCCTTTTTTTTTTGAAATGAATGTATAACTTTCATTTATTGGAAATAACGACATAATTTGAGGTGAGAAAGATCCCTGCTAGATTACAGGATTTTCAAAGTCTAAAGCTTTCCTGGCTAAAGAGTGAGCTATGACTTGGCTAAAGAGTGAGCTATGACATTACATTCTCTTGGTATATGATGAATTGAAAACTGATTCAATCTCTGAATGCTTTCTTGAATGTCTGCAATTATCCAAGAGGTTTCTATTATGTTGTCTTTCTTGCTCAAGATTAAATCCATCACTTCTTGTGAGTCTGATTCTATGATCATTAGAGAGTGCCCTGCATTCTGAGCAATCTTGATACATAAGTTTACAGCTTCAGCTTCCATGTGAGTACTGCTGCGTTGGAACATAGATCTTTGAATAGCAGCTGCCACTACCTCTCCATTTGGGTCTCTTACAACCACTCTCAACCTAGCTATTTGGTTCTTAATCTTCACTGCTGCATCCACAATAATTTTAAACCAGCCACTAGAAGGGGGGTTCCAGACCTGCTGTCTATTTATTTATTGCTTTTCCGAAGCTTTTGTAGATGGCTTTTTGATTTTTCTGTAAGATTCCAAGCTTGCCTCAGCTCTAACAATTGATAATTGTGAATCTTCTCTCTTATTCTTAAAGATGAAAAGATTTTGTGAGTACCAAATGGCCCAGCATAGAACAACTATAATTACAACTCTTTTTTGCCTTTTTTTTCCCTAAATTTCTAGCAACACAACCATCAAATCTTGGTGTTCCAGCTTATTAATCTCCTCTGCAAAATCAGTATTCTTCTACACTTTTTTAGCTGCTTTGTATTCTAATAGTGCATGAATAACATCCTCACTTTTCAATTTGCATCTTTGACAAATAGGGCTCTCAACAATCTTCCTTCTCCAAAGATTAGAAGTTGTTGGCAAGAGATTCTTAACTGCTCTCCACATGAAAATCTTAATTTTTTTTGGTAACTCAGTAGCCCAAATAACATTCCATTGACTTTGCGAGGTGTCTAAGCTGCATGGGTTGTCTGGGAACTTTGGCTTCAATGTAATCTGATATTCACTTTTAACTGAATATCGCCTATATTTATCATAGTGCATAAGTACTGATCTGGCTTTGGAATCTTTGGGAGCTGAATTCGAACAATCATGGTTGTATCTTCCTTAATAAAGTGCTGATAAATCTTTTCCTTTTTCCAGTGCTGATTCTCATCAATCAGTTCAGCTACTACTGCTTGAGGGTCCATTGTTGGTGGTGGGAAAAGTTTAAAAGCTTCCGGTCTTGGCAACCAATTACTTTTGTAGATGCACACCTGGTTTCCAGAGTCTATTTTCCGCTTTAAGCTTTTCTGTAAAATCTGTCTACCCCATAGAATACTTTTCCGGACAAAAGATGAATTTCATCCTAATTTTGCATCCATGAAATTGGATTGTTTGAAATACTTTGCCTTCAACACTCTTGACATTAAAGATTAAGGATGCTGGATAATTTTTCATCCTTGTTTCGCAATCAATGCTTGGTTGAAACTTGAGAAATCACTGAAACCCAACCCTCTTCGCATCTTTGCTTGACAAAGTTTCTCCCATTTGGCCCAATGAATGCCTCTACGATCTATTTTTGGTCTCTACCAAAATCTGGCTATTGCTTTTTGAATATCTTTACAAATGCTTGAAGGGAGCTTAAACACACTCATTGCATATGCCAGAATCGCTTGAGCCACTGCATTTATAAGCACTCCCCCCCCCACTTGAAAAAAATTTACTTTGCCAGCTAGATAGCTTGTTCAAAACCTTCAATTTTATCTCATTGAAAAAGCTAACTTTTCTCCTCCCCACCATAGATGGTAAACTGAGGTATTTTTCATGCTTTGAAACTACAATGAGTTGAAAAATACCCTTGTTTATGTATACCTGGCTAGCATAAACATTGCTACTGAAGAACATGAAGGACTTCTCATAGTTAAAAATCTACCCTGATGCTGAAGCATAATAATCAAAAATGCTTTTCAGGTTGCTGCAATCTTTGTTTGTTTCTCTTGTGAACACTAAACTATCATCCACAAGTAGTAAGTGTGTAATTGATAGATTTTTGTTAAACCTCAGGCCATGTATGATCTGGTTTCGTTCTACCTGCACAAGCATGTTGGACAAGACTTCTGCACATAAAAGGAACAAATATGGTGATAAGGGACAACCCTGTCTCAACCCTCTTTAAGGTTGAATTTGACCCTTTGGCACCCATTTATCAGAACTAAGAAGTGACACATTTAATTGTCAAATCAATCCAATTAGTAGAGAAACCTATCTTCTGCATTGTACACCTCAAAAAGTTCCATTCCACCCGCTCATATGCTTTATTTATGTCTAATTTTAAAGCTATCAATCCTTTCTTTTTTCCTTTGCCCTGTCTTATTTTATTGAGACATTCATAACCAATAATTATGTTGTCTGTAATAAGTCTATTCGGAATGAACGCACTTTGATTTGGGGATATAATTTTATCTAGGATATCCTTCAACCTATTAACCATTGATTTTACAATAATTCTATAAATAACATTACAAAGGCTTATGGGTCGAAATTCACTCACTGATCTAGGCTATGTGGCTTTTGGGATTAAAGCTATATAAGTGTGATTGAGGGGTGCTAGGTTACCTTTCTCGTTGAGGATGTATAAACAAGTGGTAATCACTTATTCGTTCACTGAACTTCAATGTTTTTAGAAGAAAGCAGCAGGTAATCCATTAGGTCCAGGCGCTTTTGTGGGGCACATCTGAGCTAAAGCTTCAGTGACTTCTTCTTCCGTAAATGGTGCATCTAGCTAGTTGTTCAGCTCTCCATTCACCTTAATGCTCATATCTTTAAGTGCTGCTTCAATTTGCTCTGCATTAGGGTATGTTGTTGTGAAGAGATTCGTAAAGTGTTCACAAAAAATCCTCTCCACTTTGCTGCTTTCCTCTGTCCACTCCCCATTTTCATCTAGTATCCCCCTAATTCTATTCTTTTCTCTTTTTGCTGAAGCTTTAGAGTGAATTTTTTTTGTGTTTTTATCCCATTCTTTCAGCCAATCTACTCTTGACCTTTGCTTCCATAAAATTTTCTCGTCTAAAAGAATGTTGTAAATCTATCATTCTGTTTTCTTTAATTCATCTCCACAATCATAATGATTGAAGTCGTGCCTGATGGTTTTCAACTTATTCTCTCGCTATTTCAATTATTTCTGCCTTCCTCCAAACTCCTTTTTGCTCTAAAGCTGCAGCTCTCCCAACGATACTTTTGCCCTTTTTTTGAACAATTCACCTGGATTCTCTTTATTCCATTTACTCTTTTCTTGCCACTCTTGCTGGACTATCTCTTTGCATTTTTCATAAGTGCTCCACATCTCTTCATAGTGCACTCTTTGATGGCCCTCATCTTTCCCTTTTATCTCCATCAAAATGAGACTGTGATATGAGCTCCATGAGATTATATTCTGAGCTGCTGTCTTTTGGTACAAGCTACACCAATTTTGATTACAAAAGAATCTATCCAGTCGCTCCTCAATCAAATGGGGGCCAAATCTTCTATTTGACTAAGTAAATAGGTAGCCATTCAAACCCAAGTCAGTCAACCCACAATCCCTAACAACTTGCCTAAATTCATGCACTCTACTTGAATTTTTCTCATTTCCCCCCATTGTTTCGTTTAAGTTAAGGATTTCGTTAAAATCGAAACAGAGCCTTGGCAAAAATGACAGACTTGCTAGCCTTCGTAAAAGCGTCCAAGTATGTTTTTTTTTTTTTTTTTTTGCTTTGATTCAGGGTGACCATAAACGTCTGTGCATCTCCAAAAACTTCCATTCTCATTGTGAATAACAACATCTATATGGTGCTTACTCTACGATTTCACTTTTAAGATGACATTTGAAGTCTATAACAATGCCAATTAACCTCCCATTCCACTTCTATCTACTACAAAGCAATTGTCAAACTTCAAAATTTTCCTTTTAATTTCCATTTGCCTAGCCATCATTTTTGTTTCACAAAGAAATAAAATATGAGGTCTAAGCTCTTGGAGAAGTTTCTGAGCTCCCCGGAACGTTCAGGTCTTTCCCAAACCCCAAACATTCCAACTTATGATTTTCATAACTGTCGGCGGTACTGGATTCCAGCCCCCGCCGATTGGTCCCCTTGCAGAGCTCTATCTCCCGCTACTGTAACAGTTTCCTTTGTCTGATATTTCCCTTTACCAGCAGCCTTTGGTGAATAATGGCTCCGTTGAGTGTGCATCCTCTGTTCTTTTTTAATTTTGGTCTCTCAAGGTTTAGCTCACTAGCTAGTCTTTTAGCCCTGATGATCTTCTCTTGTATCTCTTTTTTACCGTCCACTCTTCGAGCTTGTAATTTCCATCTACGAATCTTGGGCTTCAAGCTTACTTCCAGCCCGCTTTTCGCATCCTTTATTTCAGACACTTCCTGGTTTGTTTGTTTTTGGGCCAGATCTTTGACATCATTTGAGTCCAACTTCTTTTCTTTTGCGCTCCTTTTTTTTTTTTCGATTTCTCCCGCTTATGTTATCTTTGACATTTCCCCCTTTTCACTCAAAACTTCAGTTACCTGCTTTTTACTTTCCTCATTTTCTTTTCCTTCATTTTTGCTGGCCTTCCTAGGAAATGTGACATCATTAGCTAGTTCCGGCTGTATTGTACAGCTATTCTCTGGCCGTTTTGGATTAAGAGCCATTTGCATTAAATGAGTATCAGCTGCAATCTCTTCATCATCGGATCTACTAACGTGATTCACCTCCTCAGCTGACTGTATTCGGGTTGCAAACTTTTTTGAGTTTGGGGGGTTTGGATTGTGTTTCTCTGATGTTGCCCCTGTCTGACTGTTTCCCCGTGCTGTTTGTTCTGCAGCATTTCCATTACTCTAGTTGTTCTCTGATTTCTATTGATTCCTTTCTCTATCTTGTTTCATCTTCTCAACTGTTGTGATGGCTTTGAGATGGTGGCCATACTCCAGTTTATCTTCAGGCTGATTTTTGTACTTGATGCACTCTCTGTATTGATGACCAATAATTCCGCAGCATAAACAAAAGTTCGGAAACCTTTCATACACCACCGGCATATGGACCTCAACTACTGATCTATCTTTAGTCGCTGCACTTTCATCAACCCCTTCCATCTCCTTTTCATCTCTATTACCCTCTTCCTCATCATTCTCTTCTTTCAATACTATTATTTTCTTCAGAGGCTTTGTGATACCCACATTTATCCTTAACCGAGCAATGTTCCCTACACATTCCCCTGCCTCATCCGTTGTTACTTCCTCCACTGTGCCTATTGCTTCCCCTAGCTCCACAAGGGTCTCGTTATCCGTACACATTATAGGTACGTTGAGAATTTGTACCTAAAATGATGCATGTGTAAAAACTTGTTGTGTGATATCCCCTATTCCAAATGGTTCTGACACAACTTAAAAGTAATTTTAAACTCCTAAGTATAAGAGTGTCTTGTTGTATTATAGTTCAGTTAGTCCGAGGTCGATCCACATAGAAAAGATTTAATTTGTTTATTTTATTTTATCTAAAAATTAAAATTAAAACTTGAATAACTTAATTTAAATGAAACTATGAAATTGAACTAGTTAGGGTTATGGATCCACTCTTAAAAGTAAATAAAACTTAATAAATTCTTTTTGTCATATTTTTAGATTTATATAAATTATTATTATTTTCCCTTTAATTTTATGATGGATTAAGTATTTATTATGCCAAAATTTAATTTGTCTACAATAAGTCAAAATACCATTTCACCATACCTTATATTAAGATCTTAAGAATTTATTGTGCCAAATTCATTTGTTTGTCTACAATAAATTAAAATTTTAAAATATAAAATATGTATAAAATTAAATGGAAAATAATTTAATTTATAAAATTAAAAATAGAATTTGATTAAATCATATTTATTTCCTAAGAGTTTCACCTTCCCCTAACTAATAATATTTAGTTAAGCATAATTGAAATAAAAAGAAATATTAAAATTGAATTACTTGTAATTAAAAGTAATAAAAACAACTAAAATTGAAAATAAAACTAATTTTATTTATAAAAATAATTATACAAAATATTAAAAACACACCTGAAAATCAAGATTACAGGGAGATGGAGAGAATTTGAAAAGAAGAGAGTTGTAGAGAGACGATTAAAAACATAAAAATGAGGCTCTATATATAGAAAAATAATTTCATAATCTAGTGCTTTGCGGTCCATCATAAGCTTCATGCATGTGCTCCTCACAACCATTAGATCAAGATCCAATGGCTGGTCAAACTTCAAAAGTCAACATCACATGTGGTGTCATTTGACTTGTCCGATTTGGCCAAAGAACGGTTGAGATTTGGCAGGTTAATGGGTGGATCGGGTCGACTCGAATACAAAGATTCGGATCCTACAACTTGCTTCACCAACCATTGCTACGTGGCACAATCATGGCCATTGAATCATGAACGGTTGAGATTTAGTCAAAATTACCAGTTATCCCATGTACTCATATCTATTGTAAGCTCATTTCATCATCCAATGAGTGCTCGGTCAACAGGAAAAGTTAACTTTATTTACACAAGCCCAATTTTAAGCCGATCTTGACTGATCTTAAGGTTTTTGAACCTTCGGAATCCAAATTTGACTTCCGTTTAGAGCCTCGAATGACGTGAAATTAATATTTTCCCTAATAAACACATAAAAATACACAAAATTAAATATATTTAAAACATAATTAATAATTCCTAATATATTACATAAACACAAATATAAATTATAACATAAGCCTAAAATAACATATTATCGCTTGATAATTAAACAATTTTTAATACTAATCAGGTTCCTTGAGTACTATGAGTGCTTTGTTAAAATGCCATGGACCTCCCGCCATTATTCTTCTTTTGTCTTCTTCAGAGTTGAACTTAAACATGAAAATGTTGTCCCCAAGACTTTCTATCTTCACCTCTCGCATCGTTCTCCACACTTGTTGCATGGTTGTCTTTAGTCCTTCAAGTTTTACCCCTCTGTTGAGGAATACCTTGCCAATCAAACATCCCGCTACAATCTTTTCTTCTTTCTTTTGCATCTTGCTTTTGAATAATACTCTTCCTTCCGCTTCCTCAGTCAATCTGATAGCTCTACATTTCCTGATTAGTTCCTCTGTATCCATTTTATTGTTATGATATTTCAATGTAGTCAAAGGTGGTTGAGAAAGTTGCAGATGATTTAAAGCTTTTGACTAGAAAATAATTGGAGTTAAAGAATTGAAATAGACACTGGTAACATAAAAAACAAACCACCCACCAGCGGGAGACTCAGTGAGTCATAAAGATCCCACTACTCACTCTCATTCCTTTTGTTTTCAGAGAAAACTAAAGGAGAGAGACTCCATTGATATCTCCCTTTTTCCTATTTAAGATTTACCTCCAATGTAGTGCCGTATGCAAAGCAAACATATATACCAGTATGCTGAAACCATCATCATCGATTAAAGCGGCTGGCAATTAAAGGAGCAAAGGGCAATTGGCATATTGTTTTTTATTGTTCGTTTGTTGTTTCATGACTCAAGTGTTAGAAAATACTAGTCATGAGCAGCCATGGTAAGAACTCATGCCCTAAATAATTCTAGGGTGCACTACAAATTTATGTATTTAGGCTCTCAATAAATTTCAGATGATAATGTATTTGTAGAAATAATAATTCAAAAAATAACAAAAGTAATAGTGGTGAGCATGGCCATGGACTACCACGCTTTGGTCACTTCCCATTGGTGCTACTCAGTGAGCCATAAAGACCCCACTACTCACTCTCATTCCACCTCAGTCACCAGCTCATCAAATCCCTTTGCTTGCCCATGGGGCAGCATCCCACAACTACCACACCTTGCAAATGGCCTTCACCGTGGTGGGTCCCATCACCTAAACCAGCTGTTGACTGTCAAACAAACTCTAATTAAAGCATTATCATGTCTCTATAATGTGTCTACTACTTGCTTTCCATAAGATATGTAGGTTTGGACTCTGGAGTCACTGAATATCTTGTTGGATAAGTACAGAATTTTCCTTCCTTCATTTGTCAACTCCGTTTAAATATGAAGTTGTACTCTCATTTTCCGTTCATCCGTCAACTTTGTCTCTTGCTGAATTGACAGAAATATATATATGAGCTCAAGGCAGTGGACATTTGACATCATATAATTTTGTTGTAAAATTCTCGCCCACACCCATTAATTTTTGCCTTTCGCATTTTTTCACAATGCCTAAAGCTGAAGCTGAATCCCTTAAGCTCGAGGCCAGGCGTAGAACTTATTGCCAGCAGAAAATGGAGCAAGTTCTTTATCTCCCTCCTAAGAGAGGATGCATTAAGCGTCGAATTTTCTCATCTGTTTATCACGAGCTGAAGGTCATTCTTCACGAACTCGGTTTTCATCTCCTTTGTTCCTGTTTTGGCAATTCTTCTTCAGGATGAATTTTATTAACTAGCTCTTGATGCTTTTGAAATCTAGAGTCAATAAAAATGCGAATTTGTTCTTAATTTTCATAGTTCAATGTATATTTTATTATACAAATAAGTCTAGGCATTTTATAAATTAAATTCAGTACTTAAACTGTTTTGGTGATATATACGGAGCTTTATTCTAACTTTATGATCTTTTGATGTATGCTATTGTGATGGCATTTATATGATCAACCTTGGGAGTGCAACTAGTTTCATTATCTGTTTCTCATGAGTCATGAGCAACCCAACGTGACTTCTCATTTTGATTTTATTTATTTATTTATTTTTGTGTGATATTGTTCCCTTGTTAATTACTTGCTCTTCTGATGTCTATTGTTTGTCACACTGTTGACATATTGAGGACAACTTAAGTTACTTGAAGGAAACATCCAATAATTACACCATTGGCTTTTTCGAAGCTTGCATGAATAAATAACAATAATAATAATAATTGACCTTGTAGTCCAATGGTGGGGGCAACCAACAGAGAAGGCAATAGTTTGAGTCTATCTACGAGTTCTTTCTCCTTTTTATAAAATGTTAGTGAAAATAGATTTTTCTATTATACTTAGTAAGTATTTACAAACGTTGTATCTAAATTTTTAGCGGACCTCTCGTATTATAATATACCTCTAAAAAAGAAAAAATCCAAAAATCTGTTTTAGTATCCCATATCTTTATATTGTCTGGAAACTCCTATGATGAGAAATTAAACATTAAAAAGCCATGGGCACTTGCAATCTCATGGAAATTATGTAACAGAGACATCTCAAAAGTCAAAAAGGGTTCACAACGCGGTACGTATTATATACAGATAATTTTGTTTTTATTTGGGAAGAATTATTGATAAATTCTTTAAAAACATTTTTACTTTGGCCTTTAACGCTGGGTTCTATCGTCGTTAATGAAGCTTCGAAGGAATTTAGCTCGGCAGCTAGCCATCAATATTTCCGGTAAAGTCAATAACTGAGCGCGCGTGATTTGACTTTGCGCTTATCCTAAACTTCAAAGCAATTCCAATTTGGCATTTATAACACTAATTCTGGGTCCCAAACCTACTTTTGGCATTAATTAACCATTCTAAACTCCAAAACAAATCCAATTTGGCTTTTATAACATTAACTCGGGGTCCAAAACCTACTTTTGGAATTAATTAACCATTTGTTCTTGCCCTTTGTCAAGTATGTCTTTTTTGCTTCATCTTTTTAATTTGTGACTTTCATTTTCTTTTCTCTTTGTTTTATTTTTTAAATAAATTAAATATCAACCATATTGAATGGGGGACGTTATTTTAGAATTCTATAATTTTTATTATTTTAAATTTTTTTATTTTAATTAAAGTAAATTATAATATGAATCTTAATTTTATTTTTATCATAATTATGATTTATTTTTTTCCTTAATTTAAGAAAATAAATTTCTTTTATTATAAATAGAGAAATTTTATTATTATTTTCGTTACTTTAACATTGGGTTCTATCATCGAAGCTTCAGCAGGGCAGCTAGCCATCAATTTTTCCGGTATAGTCAATAATTGAGAGTGCGTGATTTCACTTTGCACTTATTCTAAACTTCAAAGCAATTCCAATTTGGCATTTATAACATTAACTCTGGCCTCTGGGTCCAAAACCTACTTTTGGCATTAATTAACCATTCTAAACTTCAAAGCAATTCCAATTTGGCATTTATAACATTAACTCTGAGTCCCAAACCTACTTTTGGCATTAATTAACCATTCTAAACTTCAAAGCAATTCTAATAATTTGGCATTTATAACATTAATTCTGGGTCTAAAACCTACACTACTAGAAAAATGATCTTTATTGATATTAAAATAGTGTCATTAATTATTTTTAGTGACACTTATTAATTGTGTCAGTAATTTGGGAGTTAAAAAAATAATGACACTTGTAATTGGTGTTAGTGATTATTGTTACTATAGTATCACTAATATTATGATGCTATAGTATTAGTAATTGCTGATATAATATTAGTGTCTATGATTACTATTACCATGGTATCACTATTTAATTTATTTAGAAAAAGAAAAATTTAAATTGTCTCATTACTAATTGATTTGTTGGTAAAATTAAAAGGCACCACAAATCTTAAAAAAAAACACCTCGATTCATATTGCAAAATCTTTCAATTCATATTTAAATATTGGTAGTATATATATTATTACAATTGTATCAAGTACAAATTCAAACAAGTATTAAAGAAACATATATATTCATAATATCTCAAATATAGGAGTCCTGATTCATTTTCGGTGCCATGGAGTTAGACCAGTGAACTATTAAGCTTTCTTCAAAGGATGGCTGCTTCCAAGCCCTCCCCTTGGTTTTGAAAGACACACAAGTAGACATTTGATTTGAGAAAAATACAAGTATTTAGTTGGCAACAAAATTTTCCTCAATGCCTCTACACCTTGAACTTCATTGTTTTCTCACCTACAAGTGTAACATATAGAATTAATTAGTATGCCAGACAAATTAAGTCTTGGACATTTACAATAAAAAATATACTCATACATTACATGATTATCGTATGCTACAAATAACTTGGCAACATATGCGGTTCACTCATTAATAAGTTACGAAAGATCATCCATAGTGTGTACTCATTGCATCCAACTTCAAATCCAATTACTAACAAGTCAATATAACTAAAACAATAATCTGTAACCAACCACTCAACATTTTCTAGAAATTACGGAAAGTAAGAACATGGAAATAAACAGAACCAGCACATAGCACACCTAACAATAATTATCAAAGATCCCTAACAAGCTCAGAATTGATATTAATCATTTTTCATCTTAAGTATTCTTAGGGTATCACTGATGAATTAAATAAGTATTCTTAAGAAAAAAATGTATAGTACCAAACTCTTGTGGTACTTTCCAATTTCCTATCAAATCTTCGAGACACAATTATAACAATCTGGGGTCAAAATACAACACCAGCTTTTTAGAAACTTCACTTCTGCAAAAAGAAACTAAACATATTTAGTTATTAAGGTACAGGAATAAAAAATGGCTTAAGGTCATTGAGATGAAGAAACGAAAAGGAAAGATTGAAGAAAGATCACTGGATCAATTACAAAGATCTCTCAATCATTCACTTAGGACACGGTGCACTATCAATTATTTAAAAAATGGCGGAGCTTATTTTTGCTAAGGTGAACATTCTTTATGTTTGTGGCTCAAAATAGCTATAAAAGTATAATTATATTATCATTTTATAGGTAGAAAGTGAAGTCTATTAATATAAATTCCAAATCCAAAATACAGGTACAGAATATAAGACAATAAAACATATATGCTATATTTTAATAAACCATCAAGAAATGATTGAATTAAGCATTACCTCAATGGGTTCAGCTACTCCCCATGGGAGACGAGAAAAAAATGCAAGTTTCATAAAAGTCGGCATGTGCTAGCTAGGAAAGATTTCTTTTGACTTCATCCACAATTTGCTGAAGAATTTTGCTGCACATTTATGTTAGTCTAAAGAGCTTTACATAATGTAATTTTGATGATAACAAACACGTGTCTTATGTAAAAAAAATAAATATTGTATTTCACATTTTCACTAGTTTTTTAAAGGATAATATTTATGCAAGCGAATCAAGTGAAATAAAGATTGAAGACACCCAACGGACAACGGCGACATCAAGAATATAATTTAGAGTTCAACGAATAGATTAGTGCGATAAATTCTTGTAAAGCCGGTATAATTTAATTGATGCATGATTTAGCATTTGAGAAGCTCAAGAGATTAATTTAATTAAATACTTTTCATAAACTAAAAGGTTTTATTTTTATAAAGTAAAGTATTTTGTGGATTTGAGTAATTTGGACTTAAATGCTAAGTTTTGAAATCTTTGATTTTAATAAGTATTATTATTATTAAATTTCGGAGTTGGGCGTTTTTACAAATATTTGAAATGTTTTGGGCCATACTATAATTTATGAATATTTTAGATTAAAGTGAAAGGTTTTGAGAACTTTGAAAAATATGGGTAAAAGGACCTTTGTGCGAAATAATAAAATCTTTGGGGCTATATCATAATTTTAAAAAGTTTGGGAAAGACAACTATTCTTAGGATGTTCTGAAATTGGACCTATTTGCAAAGTTTTATGATGTTTTCAGCCATAGTATAATTATAGAAAGTTTTGGGCTAAAGTGTAATTTCAATTAACAATGTTACTGTAGTAAAATTAAAAAATAACGGTAATATCACTGTTCCTGAGCAGCTAGCCGGATAATCAAGCAGCTAACCGCTTGGGCGCAAGAATTTACCTAAAACGGCTAGTTTTTAGGCTTTCACTATAAAAACTCAACTCAAACTTCATTCTAAGGAAAAATACAAGGAAAAACTAGATCATATAACATATATTGAGCTTCCATTTCGCAAATCATCATTTATTGAATCATCATTGAGCAATAATTTGTTATCTATTCTGAAAGAGAGTTTTATTGTTGTGATTTTCATTTCTCATCAAGTTGTGAGTGTACAAGTGTGAGAAACACTTGGGGTGAAGAGATTGGGGAGGTAATCTCTTGTTGTAAAGGTCCATTGACACCTTGGAAGTCAATTGTAAACATTTGAAGCCTTGAGAGGCTTGGATAGTGAAATCCTCAAGCCGGGTGTGCTTAGAGACGTGGACGTAGACGGGGATAGTCGAACCACGTAAAAATCCTTGTGTTTGTTTTCTCTTCCCTTACTCTTTTAATATTGTGCTTGATTGAATTGATTGTTTTTTATTTGATTAAGGCAATAGATTAAATTGTTGTGCGAATTGTATTGCATAATTTTAAAATCCCAATTCACCCCCCTCTTGGGTTGCATAACTTGCATTTCAATTTATAGAACAGAAAAAAGTATTAAGATTAAAATTTTAAACCCTATTTGAAATTCAACCCCCAAGAAAAAAGTATAGAGACTAGATACATGAACTTCTTACCTGTGCATGAATACTCCTAAGCTTTATAGCTAAATGATAAATATATTTTTTTAATGAATCAAAGTTTGGGTTACCAAGCATGTAATTAATCTAACATAGGTGTTAACGCCCTGTACACATAATGCAAGATTAAACTTTTCAAGTTTAAATAAAAGATACAAATTGCAAACACAAAGTCATGTTTTGTTTGTTTAAAGTCACTTAAATACATGTACATGTTCAGCAAGCCAACAAAACATGCCATAAACATTTTTCATTTTTCATGTCATTTCATATTTTTTAACTGATTCTCTACTGATTCTGTAGGTTGTAATATCCAATTTGACACAATAAATTAGTCTGTTTAATACACACCCCATGTCTTTGTACTCTTATCTCTTTTGGTTTCTTATACTTTGGGACATTTAACACATAACAATTTATACCTACATAAAACAATCTAGCAAATTGATGCAAGCAAATGAATTAATTGGGCAACTTACTGCTTTCATGGATGAAATAATGCAATCCTTACCAAGAGGGCTTACAGCGCTAGATGGCAACCTGCCAAATAGCAACTCAAGTAGAAGTCATCGTCTTTTCGTAACTTCTACAAAAATAGTACAAACATATTACATATTGGAGAATGCCAACAAGCCAAATAGCAAATCAAGGAAACCAAGACTATGGAGAATTCCAGATTACTTCAAATTTCTCCTTGTCCTCTCTTGTAAAAGCATTTCTTGTAAATCAAATTCGGGACATGGTTTTCAGTTAATGGAATTTGGGAACTTAACTCCATAGGAAGTTGCATGTGATGTTGGATTAAATCTGAAATTTTTTTATTGTTGGATTAAATCTCTGAAAAAGTAAAGTGCATGTGATTTTAATATGTGCTACGTGGTTTATTTTGTATAAAAATGATAAGTGTGAAGTGAATGCACCCAAATCTTTGTGGATGTACCCCAAATAAAAAAAAAATAGATTTTGCAAATTACAGAGAATTTGCAGCTTCTGGTGAGTTACACCAGGCCATCTATACTATATATTGCCCCATCCAACAAAAAATATTTTATTTGCCTAAACAAAGTAAATTACAGACATATAATAAAAGCATATCCAATAAACTAACACAAGAAGACATAAAAATCTGAAATAGATTATTTCAATCTTTTTCCAATTATATTGCACACGTTTTGCCATTTATCATAAAATTAGTTAGATATTATCCACTCTATCAATCTTTCCTAAAGAAATAAAAAGAATTAATAAAGCATTGTTAAAGTATATCAATGAACATGATCAAATAAACTAAATTTTCCATGAAACTCATATTATTATTATTATTATTATTATTATTATTATTATTTATACATACAGTTCTAAAAGAGAAGCACCGTAGAATTTGTAAAATAAATCTTACTTTCTTTTAATTTTTTTCCCCTTTGTTTAGAAATCAAACTTTCTTGGGACCAAAATTTTACTTTATTATTTTTTGGGAGCCAAGTCAAAAAGGTAGGTTAGAGAGCAGAGTGTGTGAGTGTGAGAGAGAGATTTATTGAAAGGTAAATCAACAGACAACTTGTGATTAAGCTTTCATTTCATTTTTAATTGTTCTTTAATTGTTACTACTCTTGATTTTGCATTTCGTAAGCTACACATAGATTCATTGATTCATTCACTGTTAGATATAGATATATACAAGGCTATTATGACGCGATACCCCATATGTTTGAAAAAATTACTCAACGAACCAGTGAATACCCATAAATATAATTGGTGATTGAAGATACACTTTAAGACTTGAAGAAGCAAGATTTGAAATCTAAAATTGTTGTTTTAACCTTTTAAGACTTAAAGAAGCAAGACTTGATGATACTAAAAACTCAAAGAAGCAAGACTTGAAAAAGCAAACCTGGACACTATGGCTCGAAGTCTTGAGAAGATTTTGTGGAGTATTAGCAGGCAGTGGCAGGGTATTGTGTTGGTGGGTAGCTAGCACGGCTGTCAATTTTGGTGGCTGGTTGGCTAGTGATGGCATGGTGCCACGTCGATGACAAAGCGGAGAGAGGCTTGACGCGGTGACGCATGATGGAAGATTGACAGTGTGACAAAGAGGCTTGACATAGTGACACTTGACGGAGAGGCTTGACGGCGTGACGGAGAGGCTTGACGCGGTGATATAAAAGCGAGAGATCTGAGTCGGTGTTGGAGCACTGGATCGAGAGTAGCGGCACTCTCTCTCTTTCAAAGTATTGTAATGTTAATTGTTAAGGACTTAGGGTTTGTTTTTGCGTCTTGTGAGTGTGTAGGGTGAGGTGTCATATGTGAATGTGTGCGTGTGTTTTTGTTTTTGTTTTTTTTAACAGTTAGCGATACCTTAGTGTCATTGCGAAAAATTATAATGGCTTTTGTTTAAAACTTAAAAGCTTAATTTTTATAAGTCTTGGGTTCGAGTTTTATCAGGAACAATATCAAAATTACTTTAAATTTTTTACAAATACCTTAGTGTCAATAATCTCTGATGTTTAATTTAGAGACACCATAGTATTAGTATTTTGTGATACTTGTATGTTAAACACAAAAAATGGTCCATATCTATATAAATACTGATACTTTTTAATAAAGTGTCACGAACTAAGTATCAGTAAAGACCATTTTTTCTAGTAGTGCTACTTTTGGAATTAATTAACCATTTGTTCTTGCCCTTTGCCTTATAGTAGTCAAGTATGTCTTTTTTGCTTCATCTTTTTAATTTGTGACTTTCATTTTCTTTTCTCTTTGTTTTATTTTTTAAATAAATTAAATATCAACCATATTGAATGGGGGACGTTATTTTAGAATTCTATAATTTTTACTATTTTAAACTTTTATTTTAATTAGAATAAATTATAATATGAATCTTAATTTTTTTATTTTTATCATAATTATGATTTAATTTTCTTTTTTTTTTTTACCTTAACTTAGGAAAGTAAGTTTCTTCTACTATAAATAGAGAGGTCTTGTTATTATTTTCATAACTGTATCTTTAATTATTCAATAGAAATCCATCTTTTATAGTTTCCTCTGGGATTATCTATTTAAATCTCTCTTCTAGAGTCGTTTATATTAGAGCGTCATCTAATTTCACTTTATGCATTATTTAAAATCTCATTGAGTTGTTTGAATTAGAAGGAGATCTAATAACACTTCAATTAGAGCATAACCTAATCGCATTGGCTTGGTTCAGTACTAAAACGATATCTATATTCCCTACCAATCAATTTTGCTTCCTCAATGTTGCTCCGTCATACACAGATAATAGTGCTTTATAGCAAGGTTATAATAATGCCTTACAACAAGATTAGACGACGCTCTAATCCAAACAACTCAAATAGAGAGATTTAAATAAATAATTCCAAAGGAATTATAAAAGAGAATTTTATTATTAATCAAAGGTTATCAAACAAATTATATAAGGACTCTATTTATAATAAAGCAAATCCCCTAACTAGCCTAAGAAAACGCAAATTCGAAATTGAATCCTATCTAGATAATAATAGGACTCTAATAACATACTATGATGCAACTCTAATAATATCTAATTAATAAAAATTAGAACACTTGCTAAAGTAATTAATTGTCCTTAATCATTCAGCTCCTCTTAAAAGAAACTAGTCCTCGAGTTTAAGTGCAATCTCGAGGATAGAACTTGTAACATAGCATCAAATTATCTCGATGATTGAACTCGTATCCCTGTCATTGATCTTCCTTGAAACTTTGAACAAGCAATATTTCATCTTCTTTCTGCATTTTCTAGAAGATGAAATTTGTACAAATGAAGAGTCTCAAAGCCTCTCAAGACTTCACCAAATCTCTCTAAATATGCTCGTCAATTAACTTTATTTTTACAACTAGAACAAGCACAACCTTCTTATCTTGAATGTAAATAGGCATAACCAATATCAATAATTGGTTTTGACATGTCTTCAACTTGAATTAGCTGCACAAACTCAATTATACTACTAGGCTCAAAGCATAAGTTAAGAGTAGAAGTTACCTCTTCTTTTACAATTGCGAACACGTCTTCAATTACTTCCTCGTGGGCATTTGAAATCTCATACACATCTTCAATCTCCTTCTTAGAAAAATCTCTAAGGCTATTATCAAGCTAATATGCCCAAGTTTGCTTTGAACTCTTTCCAAAGATGACATTCAATTTGTGTAGCTAATTAAGGAGATGGAAAATCTAAGGTGTAGATAGGGTATGAAGGCATTCTCTTATGTTAGCATGAAAACCCTTTAAAATCTCACAACTAATAACTCTTCAATCTCATCAAAATAAGCATGCCCGCCTTTCAAACTGATCAACATAATCATAAATAAATCTCATACCTTGAAGTGTCAAACAATAATAAAGAGTAATGAATCTTGATCCCAACATTCTCTTCAAACAATTCCATGATCGAATTTTGTCTCTTCCTTCGAGACATTTACACTTTTGTACTCTGGCCAATTAATTTGAAATACTCCTTTTCAACTTGAAATTAACTACAATTGATACTCGATCCTTTTTTTGGCAATCTTACAAGTTACAACTTAAAAGAATTTATAAATTTCATCCAACATTAAAAGAAACAATTTAATCCAGATGACTCTACTAGAGAGACTTAGATAAATAATTAATTTCAAAAGAATTGAGAAAGAGGGTTTTTATTATTGATCAAAGGTCATCAAACAAATTACATAGCTACTCTATTTATAATAGAGTGAAACCACTAGTTTAAAAAAACTCTAATTTAGAAATTGAGTCCAGCCCAGATAATAATATAAGTACTCTAATAACATAAGGGCGCGACTACAGTACATGCATGTATCTCATACATGCATAAAAAATAGCCATTGGATTAAATTGGAGTAGATCGAATGGCTGAGATTTTTTTATTATTATTAAATATGAAAGAAATGGAAACCTGAAAGACTGGTTAACATGAAACATGGGACCAATAAACATGAAACACATATCATTAACTTGAAACTGAATCATTAAACTTGAAACCAAATGAACTTCACCAAGGGCAACGAACTTGAAACCGAGGGCAAGGAACTTGAAACCGAGGATCATTAACTTGCAACCCTGATTAATGGACCACTAAACATGAAATACCTACCATTAACTTGAAACTGAGATCATTAAACTTGAAACTAAAGGAACTTGAAACTTAGAGCAATGAACATGGAACTTGGGATCATTAACTTGCAACCCCAAAAATCATGTAATTAATGGAACAATAAACATGAAACACCTACCATTAACTTGAAACTGAGATCATTAAACTTGAAACCAAATGAATTTGAAACTGAGGGCAATGAACATGAAACGTAGGATCATTAACTTGCAACCCTGATTAATGAACCAATAAACATGAAACACCTACCATTAACTTGAAACTGAGACCATTAAATTTGAAACCAAATTAACTTAAAACTGAGGGCAATGAACTTGAAACTGAAGGCAATGAACATGAAACTTAAGATCATTAACTTGCAACCCCAATTAATGGACCAATAAATATGAAACACCTACCATTAACTTGAAATTGGGACCATTAAACTTGAAACCAAACAAACTTGAAACTGAGGGCAATGAACTTGAAACTGAGGATAATGAATATGAAACTTTGGATTATTAACTTGCAACCCCGTTTAATGGACTAATAAACATGAAACATCTACCATTAACTTAAAATTAGGACCAATAAACTAGAAACCAAATGAACTTGAAACTGAGGGCAATGAACATAAAACTTAAGATCATTAACTTGTAACCCCAGATTAATGGATCAATAAACATGAAACACTTACCATTAACTTGAAACTGGGACCATTAAACTAGAAATCAAAGGAACTTGAAACTTAGAGTAATGAACATGAAACTTCAGATTATTAACTTGCATCCCCGAAAATCATGCAATTAATGGACCAATAAACATGAAACACCTACAATTAACTTGAAATTAAGACCATTAAATTTGAAACTAAAGAAACTTGAAACTTAGAGTAATGAACATGGAGCTTAAGATCATTAACTTGCAATCCCAAAAATTATGCAATTAATGGACCAATAAATATGAAACACTTACCATTAACTTGAAACTGTGACCATTAATTTGAAATCAAATTAACTTGAAACTGAGGGCAATGAACTTGAAACTGAAGGCAATGAACATAAAACTTAGGATCATTAACTTGCAACCCTAATTAATGGACCAATAAATATGAAACAACTACCATTAAACTTGAAACTAATTTTTAATTATTGTATAAATAATTTTTTATTATTATGTTGCCTTTATTATTAAAATAATTAGTATTTTATTATTATTATTATTATTATTATTATATTATTTCATAATTTAATATTAATTTAAGGAGCAACTGGTTGCTTTTTACCGGTAGCTCCAAGTTCTTTTTTTGTTTGGCTGCCACAATGGGCATATGTTTTTAATTTTTTTTATTACCTGCTTGTATGTGATACATGCGGGTATTGTAGCGTTGGCCATAACATAAACACTTGCTAAAGTGATTAAAATAATTGTCCTATGTATAAATTATAGTTCTAGCTGCTATTTCCTTTTGGAGAGGTGAGAAGTGAAGCTTTAAGCTGAAAAGATATCAAATAAATTAATTTCTGGTTGGTTTTGTTTAAATATAAGTGGAATAAAGTAAGATATTTCTTTTTATCTAATAGTTGAGATGTAATGGAGCGGTAAAAAATAAGAATTTCTATAGTTGAGATGTAATGGAGCAGTAAAAGAAAAGAATTTCTATTACATTTAGGGTATGTTTGGTACATTATATTATAAGGTATTAAAATACTGTTCATATTAAAATAATACCAAACCCATGTTTGGAACAAAATTGCAAGGAATTAGGGTGGGTGGCTAATGCGTCAACTGACGCATTAGCTTTGCCTTTTTTTTTTGTTTTGCTTTTGCTTTTAACTTTTCTTTTTGCTTTATTATTATTATAATATTAAAATAATAAATAAATATAGTTTTTAACTTAATATAATATTTTATTTTATTTTTTTACATTATTTATTTATTAATATAAATTAATAAATAAATAATTTATCATTCACTAATAGTATTTTTTTTTATTTTTATATTATAATTTATTAATAAATTTATAACTTATTATACTTAATAAAAATATTTAAATATAAATAAATTTGAATAATATTAATTTAAAATTAATAATAATATAAATAATAACATAAAATATTAATGCAATTTAAATATATTAATATAATATAAAACATTAATATAATATAATATTTAATTTAAATTAATTAAAAAAAATACAGTACAATGTAGCACCAAGCATTGTACAATATTATTATAATACAGTGCTAATGCAATACAGTATAATACAATACACCAGCATTAAAATAATATAATACAACATAATGCAATATAGTGTGGGATGTAATGGAGCAGTAAAAGAAAAGAATTTCTATTACATATCCAACCCCCCCCCCCCCCCCCTCCCAAAAAAACAAAATCGTGTTTGTATTGAATATAGCAAGTTTTTGAGTTTCGATACCCGGGAAAAGATTAGAGTTATCCAATGTGTAGATGATCGTTTCAAGTTCATGTGAAGGCCGTTTTATAGCCAAAAATTAAAAAATAAAAAAAGGGTATGCATACGGGCATAGATTTTTCTCTTCTTTTTTTTTTTGGAAATTAATTAAAGCATTGGAACCTAAGTTTGTAAACCTTAATTATCTCCATGACTATGTTTAGAGATGGTAATATGAGTCACAAAATGGATTAGATAGATTTTTTTTTTCTTTTTTATAAGAGTTGGTCTAAATTACCACAGTTAATAATTATCCCGTCGTTTCAACTTATATATTAGTCACGATTCGTTGTATTCATCCGTTTGTTAGTTGTGTCACAATTTTATTCAACTACCCCAACACCTTTTCCTGATAATGAAAAATTTTCATTAACTGCCACAGTTAATAATAGTCGGGCACGCTGGGTTATGTCTAGCTTGCCGCTGAGAGTCGACCGGTGTTAATTGGTGCCTTGACAGTCAATTCCAATTATTTAGTCCGTTTTGTGAAACGTTTCACTTGAAAATCAAATGGTGCATAGTCCACTAACAAATGAAATACAAACAGTTGGCTGGAATTAATCCTCAATCGGCGGTTGGTGTGAAGAGTAGATCTGGAGTTTTTGCTGCTGTTTGTTAAGTACTGTGTTCGTGGATAACTCATCAACCAAGTCCACAAACATTTGGCGTCTAAAGAGGGCTATTAGTCAGATGTGGAAGACAGTTCATGAGCTAAAAGTTGACAGTGTGGGGTCAAAACAAGTTGTTTTCAGATTCGCATGGAGTCCATGGCATTTTAACAGATGCTTGATATACTCTATAGATATCAATCCGGCGTGCACGCAGGGTTAAGCAGTTTTCCATTAATAGTTAACTGGTGTTAATTGATGAAAAATAAGAATTACACTTGCTTTGACAATCAATTCCAACTACTTAGTCCCGTTATACAACATATTATAAAGTAAATTCTATTTTAATTGCATTTCACAAAAGCTAATTAATTTTTTTTCACTTCAAGTAAATTTTCCTTAATAAAAAAATGTGTAAAGAAAATTTATTGATTTGACTACAGAAAAATAAAAAGTAATTTAAACTTATTTTCATTTTAACCATTACACAATAAAACAATGAAGAACTCTAATTTTTATTACAGAATAAAAGGTACTTAACTGTTCTGATGATATATATATAGTGCTATTGTAACTTTATGATCTTTTTTATAGATGTTATTGTAATGGTAATAATATGATCCACCTTGGGAGTGCAGCTAGTTTCATTATCTGTTTCTGATTTTGGTTTTAGTTATTTATTTATTTATTTTTGTGTGATGATGGTCCGTCGTTAATTACTTGCTTCTTCTGATGTTTTATTCTTTGTCGCTTTATGGACACATTAAGGACTCATTAAGTTACTTTAAAGAAATATCTAAGAATTACCATTTGTCGTTAAATGAATTAAAAAATTATTTTATTATAAAATTTTTAAAATATTATAATTATAAAAATATTCTTAAATTTAATAAAATAAATAAATGTCAAATCTAATATGTTAACTTTTTATAATTATAATTTCATTTAAAAATTATCATGTTAATTTTTTGTGATAATAATTTCATTTAATTTGTATAGGGAAGTTTTTTAATATTAATTATAGGAAAATTTACAATAATTATAGGAAGTTTTTCTATTCATGTTAATTTTTGTAAACTTCCCTATACTTAGTTTAATTAAAAAAAATTGAATGGAATTACAATTACAAAAAATTATAATTACAAAATATTAATTTTTTATGATTATAATTTCATTTAAAAATTGTCATCTTAGATTTCAAATTTTAATTTTTATTGAATTTAGGGGATTCTTGTAATTATATTTTATTTTTAAAAATTTTGTAGAATAGAATACTCTTTTAATTCAATTGAAGATAAAATATTTATTTTTAGTGACAAAGTGGTTGATTGATATAAATTTATAAACAAAGGTAGTCTAAAGAACATGTCAAAATTTTGTGGTAGTTAAATGTACATATGAACAAATGAAAGGGGCGTGGAGATAGTTTTCCTATATTCTATTTTGTATATTATGAAATAATTTAAATGTTTAAAAATGTCTTTAAATTACTGTTTAATTATAAAAACAGAAAAACGTCCTCCTGGCTTTAAAACAAATAGCACGTCAATTAAGTATAGATTTGAGTGGAATAAGGTCCTTTTCTTTTTTGGATCCATTAGCTGAGATGTAATGAAGCAAAGTATATCATGAATCCAAACATATCGAATAAGAGTAGTTGTTATTATTATTATTATTATTATTATTTAAAGGGATAGAATTCAATTAGAAAACACACAACAATGTATGCAAAATAGACTGAAAGGAAATTCCTCCAACCAAATAACAAATTCCTAGTTGTACAAAGTAAACTTAATTAATCCATGTGTCGAACCATTTACTATGGATAGGACATGGCAATGGCAAACATGGAGATTATTATGAGCCTCTAGTAAATTATGGATATCCTGAATCACCCAATAAATTTCTTTACAGTTTCCCAAAGAATTATTTTTACATTTTTTTTCAAAACCACCAAAAGGTGGCGGGTTAGGCGAGACCCCTACCTGTGGGATAAATCCATAATGAGAGAATACATAAAGAGGGCGACGAGGGGCAATACCTCATCAAGCAAAGGGAAATACAAAGTAATGGCAAGAAAATGAAATCCTAACGTTTGAAATGAGGAATTCCCTGAGCATCCAAGTGAAGGATACTAGATAAGCCTAGTGGGAGTTCCTGAGGGGATATGAAACACCAACTGATCCGATGTGAGCATGCCTAGTTGGCCAGAAAGTCAGCAGTAGAAGTAGCCTCGCGAAGAACATGTCTCACCTAGATGTGGGAAGAGGATATCAGAAGGCACACCCGACGCAGTGAATCAGCATAATCTCATCGAACAGAACCTTGGGTATGAATCCATGACACCACCGTGGCCGAGTCTGACTCAACCGCTAGCACTAAATGACCAAGCTGAATGGCAAGCTCCAAACCCTTGCACACCGCCATGAGTTCAGAATATACAATCAGCTTGTAGCCCAAAAAGGATCCAAAAGCAGCTAAAACCTTGCCTCGGTGATCATAGAGAATACATTGGGAAGCAACCATCTCAGGGTTGCCCCTATAGCAGCCATCCACAGTCAGTTTCACTACCCTTAGAGGTGGCCTCTTCCAAACTACTAATTGAATCGGTATCCTAGGGGAAGCCATAACTCACAAGCCCTCCATAATCCGAGAATCCAAGACTCCCCTCAGTTGGGGAGGCTTGAATCCAAAAGAAAAACTAGTGAGCTTGAGGTTAGACTCGACCTGAAAAATAACCGCGTCAGTAGAGAAAGATTGCGAATGAAATTGGAAAGCATTTCAGGCCTTCCAAACTTGCCACAAAATGAAGCAAGGCATAAGGACCCAAAGATGATTCCGGGAAGGGGCACAATGTCTCCAAAGTGGGAGTAGAGCACGGGGAGATAGAAAACCAATCTTTCACATCCCCAATATCCGCTGATAGTGAACCTAAATATGACAAGTTTGAGGGCAATCCACAAATAGGTGCCAAGTGGTCTCATCAGCCTGCCCGCAAACACATTGAGAAACCATGTAGAAACCCCTCGAGTACAATGCATCGTCAGTAGCTAGAAATCCATGAAATAGTCACCAGAGAAAAAAAGAAACCCGCGATGGGATGTGCCTCTGGCAAATAATAGAGAAAAGCTTATCCCTTCGTCTAGAGCACCGCACAAGCTCCAAAGCACGTAAGTGAAAATTACCGTCGGGTGCAAGATCCCAACGAATAAAGTCTGGCTTCCTATTAGAAACATGCACCAATAATATCTGCTCAGCAATAGATAAAGGCAAGACGTCATTCAGTTTACCTCTGTCCCAGACTGTACCCTGCCAAAAGAACGAAACTGGCACCGAAAAAACCATTGTAGGATTGTAAAGAACTAAAGAGCAGAAGTTCGGCCAACAATCGTACCAAAAACTACAGTCTCCACTCCCAACTAGCCAATGCACATGAGGCCCAACAGTGCAGCGAATTGTATAGAGGCGTCTCCAGAGAGGAGAGACAGGATAGCGAAACTGAATAAGGTTCGGATACGTAGATCTGTAATATTTGGAATTTATAAAGGAAACTCATAACGAACTCTACTGACGAAACTGCCACCAAAGCTAAATCTCAAAAGCCTCTGCCATATCATCAAAGGATCGTATGCCAAGGCCACCCTCATCAACTAGAAAGCAAACATTCGGCCATCTACACCAATGGATCTGACGTCTCCCCTCAGAATCACCCCATAAGAATCAGGTGAACAATCTCTCCAAGCGCTAAACTACCGTCGCAGGAGGATGGAGGACATGAAATAAATGTAGGGGCATAGAGGATAGCACATTACGAATGAGAACCAGCTTCCCACCAAAGGAAAAAAGATGGTTAGCCCGGTTGGAGATTCTATCCCTGACCTTTCGGATCTTGTCATTAAAGTGGGAAATCTTGAGGCACCCTGTGAAGACCGGAAGCTTATGCCACTGAAAGCCAGTAATAGAGTGGACAATGGCTTGACGGGAGGCCGAAGTTGACCTCTCAATGTGGGTTTTGCCATCCCCATCCACAAAGTGGGTTTTGCTGCCAATGTTATTATTTTTCGTTAATAAAATAATGTGGATGGTTAAAGTTCTTAGTTTGAGTTGAAAAATCAAGATAAATTATTGAAAACACTAAAAACTCAAGCAAAAAATGAAACCCAGAGCAAGTGAGATAAGCTAATTTAGTGAGACAAACATTGGAACAGATGCCTATTGCACATAAACACAGCGGCACCTGTTCCACTTATTCAATATGCCTGTCTCACCAAATTATATAGGCGGTCAACAAGATCAAATTCTAACAATTGCCAATGGAAGGGGGTATATTGCCTTGCAAGTTATTGACTTCCACTAAAAGTTGAGACAACAGTGTTAGATTGCCTGGAGAGGAGGGAATGGTTCTGTGTAAAAAGTTTTCATCCAAGAGTAATGTAATTTGTGGATGGGGATGGCAAGATAACTCTGTCAGGCTCGGACCCGCACGAACCCGGATGATCCGGTCCGAGTTGAACCCGCACCGGATGTATATTTTATTCGGAATCTAGATTTGTTTTCTTAAACCTGGACTGATCCGGGTCCGATTCTGAGTTCACCTGAATCCGGATTTTCGGAACTCGAACCTGGATTATTTTGTTTTAAATATTATTTAATTAATTTTTTAAATTGTTATTTATAAGTATACAAGCAAAAAAAATGAGAAAACAAACCCTACATTTCCTTTAGTTCACAGCCGCTTCTTCCTTACTTATGTTCATTCTCCAAAATTCAGCAAATGAATTCAAAATCATCATCGCCCCGATTCATCATCATCCATCAATCATCAACAACACAACATTATCGCCCAATTCATCATCATCCATCAATTATCAGCATCACAATATTGCCACAGTGGCCGCACTTCCCTGCAAGTTTCAATTTCTACCTTATGTGTTAAAATTAGATTTCTCTTGCGATTTGGGCTCAAGGAATCATGTGGCTTTCTATGGAATCATGTGGCTTCTTTTTGGTTTATTTAATTTTCCCATCTTCCTCATCCTCCACTATCTTCGCAAGATCCCATGAGTTCTATTTGTTTTTGCAACTATCAAAGAGCCGAAAGTGGCCTGCTTGATTTTTGTTTTTTTAATTTCAGGCCTTCAATACATATATTCGGGTTTAAAACCCACAATCCAAAAACCCGGACCAGACCCAGAACTAAAAAATCCGGGTTTATATGCGGGTCCAATAGTTAAAATTGTCATCTAAATTCAGAACCGGAAAGAATAAACATAGACTTAGACCCGAATTTGGCCATCCCTATTTGTGAATGATCGTTCCAAGTGAAGGCCTTTTTTGAAAAAAAAAAAAAAAAGGGGTAAGCATACGGATAACACAAGGTTTTTTTCCAATTTGAATTGGTCTAAATAGTCACGGTAAACAATTGTATTGCGTCGCTTCAACCTATATATTAATCGGGTTGCATGATATTGACCCGCTTATTAATTATGTCGTATTTTTATTAAACGGCCTCAGCATGTTTACCTAATAACGATAAATGTTAATCAATTGCCGCGGCATGCAGGCTGGGTTATGTCTAGCTTTCCGTTAATAGGTGACCGGTGTTAATTGGTGGATGCCTTGACGGTCAATTCCAACAATTTAGTCCGTTAGTGAAAATTTTCACTTGAAAATCAAAGGGTGCATGGTCCCCTAACAAATGAAACACTAACAATTGGCTGGGACTAAATGTTGGGCTGGGTCTAAACGTTGGGCTGGCGGTTGGTGTAAGAAGTAGATATTGAATTATTGATGGTGTTTGTGAAGTTTGGTTGTATACATCAACCACGTCCGTCATATCCGGAGGCGTTTAGGAACCAAGGCTACTAAGGTCCTATTTGGAATTAAGAAACCCCAAATTTTAGGGTACAACTATTATGAAAAAAAATTATAATTATAGAATAAAATTAATAATATATAGTAAATATAAATTTTAAATAATAATTTTGACAAAATTATTAAAAATATAATAAATTTTCAATCATACAAGTGAAAAATTAGATCAACATACCTTTCAAGTTATAATAGTTAATATTTATCAAATACTTTAGTACTGTAACTTTTAAACTATAACTGCCCAATATCAATTCCAAACACACATTAAGTCATAAGCTAAAAGTAAAGAATGTGGGTCCAAACAAGTTGTTTTCAAAATTTAGTATTGGGTCGATGGCATTTTAACAAGGAGTGGAACTATTAGGATTCCTCTTTTATCCTTTTAAAACCCCTTTTCTTATTAAACCTCTTTAAAATATTCGAATATTACATAATTTCTTTTGTCATCCTAACTTTACTCCAAATATAATCCTAATCATTGCACTCATTACCAACTAAATAAAATCCCCAAAATGCCAATGTTTTTTTTTTTCTCTTTTTTTTTTTGAAAAGAGAAATTCTCATTAAATCATGGGGACGAAGTACCTTAAAGATAACAAGGTAGTTCTTGTCGAAAATGTTCAATCAAAATAAAAGAACTACAAAAACGACGTGCAAACTTAGCTAAACCACCTGCAACTTGATTGCAGTTCCTTGAGATATGTTGAATCCTGAAGTCATGCTTTGGCATAAAGAATTGTTGTTTTTTAGCTATAATCCAAAAAAGACCAGTCCTAGCACTTTGCTGCCCTTGGATGAGCTAAGTAACATCCAACGAGTCCGACTTTATAATCAACAGAGACAAATCAACCAAAACGTAAGGCCTTCGCCTCAGCTACATTCATGCCATCAGAACAAACACCAATGTCAGTCCTTGCTAACATAACGAAACCTTCGTGACTGCAAATCAGAGTCCCATCACTCGGCATTGACAGCCGCGTCAAAATTAAGCTTAAACTAGCCCAGTTGAGGCAGTTCCCAAAACATAGGAGAAGCAATTGGGAAGAAGCATCTGCACACGTTGAAAGCCGTCGAAGAAGAGCATAAGATAGCCCTTGAGCTCAAGACATGACTGACAAAGAACAAGCAGCAATCCCAACATACAACATTCCGTTCCTCTAGCCCCAAATCCCCCACGTAAGTAAAACAAACAATTAGAGTTCATCTGATGAAAAGACTAAACACACATTGTCCTACACATCCCAGAAAGAAGAAAAATGACTAGGCAAAACATATCTAGAAAGTGGAGATAAATCCCACACATCAGAAGCATATGCTGGTGGTGTTTACTGTTCCTATGTACAAGCTTTTTATTTATTTATTTTTCTTTGTTTGTTAATGTGGAAAATTCTTAAGTTGCTGTATGTCTTGATAAAATAAAGGAGAAAAGCGACCTACACCCAAAGGTTTGCTTAAATGGTTACACAAATTCCTTTTTGACTATTATATTTTTCTATTATAACAATATAATAATTGACTCTAAATAAACTTGAATAATAAATATAAATATAAATTAAAATAATATAATATATAAGATAAGATAAAATTTATAAATTATTTTGAATATTAGAAAAAATATTTAACTTACTAATTTGTCATATTCTTTTAATAATAATAAAACTATTTGACAAATTAATAATATTAAATAATTATATCTGACATTCACAATTTTGATAGAATTTACGTTATTGTATTTTTTTTAATTATGTTTAGATTAGTATAAATCTTAAATTCAATTTTTGAATTAATAGTTTTAGTATTAATAAAATTTGTTGGGATAGACAAATAATAGCTTAATACTAAAAAATATTTCATTATATATGTTATTTTATTAATTATACGTATTACAATATTTAATATGTATCATATGATATTTATTTACTATTTTTATCTTCTTATATTTATATTTATATTTATTTTAATTGTTATAATCAAAGGGTGTAATAGTTAGATTAAAAAGGGGTATGTGTAACCATTTGTGAAAACAAGGATGTCTGAGTGGGTTTTTCCCCTAAAAGAAATTATAAACACCAGGGTCATCGGTCAGAGTGGTTTCAACTTGTGTTCTACAAATTTCTTAGCTGAGTTGATTAATTTCTTGAATTAGAAGAAAACAACAACAACACCCCTTTCTTTGAAACTAAACAACAACATTTGTATTTTGTTGGTACTTTTTCCGTAAAATAGGATAATCTTTCACGGAATATTCCGGATTTATATGCGAGAGCAAGGATCCGTAATAAAAGAAACTTCTATTTAGGGTGTAAAGAGTTGTAAAAGAAGCCAAATAGGCGCGTTTAGTAAAATTGTAATTTCTTTTATGCAATTTTATTTAAGGATAAAAATTCTCTCATGATTTGAGTTCTCATAAACCTTTAAAGATTTTGTATCATGTGCCTGTAAGTGATAGTGTATGGGTACGATTTAACTTCTTCATTTTCTTTATTTATTAACTACCAATGTCCTGTGTTTTTGCTCAAAAAAAGATCAAATTAAGAGAGAATTCTAATCCTTTATTTAAAGTTAGAATTTGAAAATACTAAAATTCAATTTTGGGAGAATTAATAAGAGGCCAACAGCTCAACTCTTCCCCTGTGTGCACGCCAGGTTAAGTCAATCATGCTATTGATAGTTAACTGGTGTTTATTGGTGGATGCCTTGACAATCGATTCCAATGACTTAATAGTCCGTTCATATAACTTAAAGTACATTAGAATTTAATTAAACATTATGAAGTTTATTACATTTCAAGTAAACTTTTCAAGAAAATTTGTTAATCTAGAAAAATAAAAGGTAACTTAAATTTACGTGCATTTTGATCAATACGTTATAAAAGAACAGCATATTAATAAAATTTATCAAACATATACACACGAGCGTGCACACAAACACATAATCGTAACCGTATATATAGATTCAGATACCTACCTACTTTCTTGTTTAGTAGCTTATAAGAAGCAACTTATTTTTTATTAGCCACAACAATTACGAACTAGCCCTTATAGATATTGCTCGGTCCAAAAACTTAAATTGATTGGTCAGGTTTAACAATAAAATTTAAGACTAGTCTTAACAGTCCTTGTCCATATTGCTAGACTAGTTGTAAATAGGATGAAGATTCAATTCACTTTAATCCAAATGATTCATTATAGTGAGATTTTAAAATAATACTTGACACCATGAGATTGAAAACAAGAAACATATGAGGGTACAGAAATAAAATTTTTGCAATTCAACAACTGCATAAAATAATAACAAGATCTCCTGTTCATTTATAATAGGATAAACCACTTCTTTCAAGAAAGTGATCAATTACAAATAAAAATCCTAAAAGACATATCCACATATTTTGAATAGGGATGGCAATGGGAGGGAAGGGGAGGAGATAAACATCCCTATAGCCATCCCAGGTGTTCTACATATGTCATTGTCCCCTCATGTCCCAATCAAAATTACATGAGAGGATTCTCATTCTCTCCCTGAAAAATAACAAGGGATCCCCAAGTCTCTGATCCTCGAATTATTGATATTTTTTTAGTTTTCGAACTTAATTTAATTCTATTAACCTAAATATATATAAAATAAAATGAAAATGATCATGAATAGATCTTATTTCATTCTACTCCATCATCTTTTGGTGTAAATAATATTCAAAGGATGAATTTCAAAACAAAATTTAAATAATGTGATCTTTTTACAATATTAACGTGAGTGTTGTCCATGAGAAATGATACCTCTTGGCTCCTATTGGTGTATAAATACTAATGCTATTGGTGTCAATGTGCAAGTGTACATAACAAGTAATAAAGTGATGAGTATTCAAGATCGTCTCCACAGTGATTGATGTTATCAGATTTGCTACAACAATCTTAAACAGTGCATATTTTGTGCTAAAATAAAATAAACAATTAATGAAACTAATGTACTAATTAAAATAAAAAGGCAATAAATAAAATGCAACAAAGTAAACTATCACGTCAAGCTCAAGGATAAAACTAATGGGAATATATAGTAGTTGAGTGAATAAACTCTCCTAATGGTCTTGACTATTTTCTAATGGTTGGCTCGGTTGCTGCATCATTTGCTACAGCACTGGCCAGAATCCTTATGTATCCTCAGCCGTCGCATGTTGGATATCTTATATCTATCAGCAACCTAACAGTGATCAGTTGCTATGCCAATATAAGATATAACATTACACGCTTAGGTTCTATTTACCCTACAAGGTGAATCCTTATGTCTAGTTCATCACTAATCTTAAATCAAGTATGGCCCTTTTGGGACTCAAGTAAAACTTAATCCAGGAAACTCAATTTAAGATCAAGTATTGTTTTGATATGTTCCACTAAGACAGGCCCTTTTGCGACTCTTCATTAGCTAGTATCATTAAATGAGTGATCAATCGAAATAACGAATAAAATAAATACTATCAAAACAAACTGCTACAGTAAACATGTAGCAACACATATATTCAGTCAATAAACCATCAAGATTGATTGTCACTCAACTACAAATAAATTTAGTTCATGGTTTGTAAAAGAAAGATAAAGAACAAAGTTTTAGCCATGAAACACATCCCCATAAATAAATAGAAAACGAGAAAACAAGAGAAGAATAAGAAGGATTGAGCTTCCAATTGATTTATGCAAATTCTCCTCTTGTGCAGCCCTTAATCTCTCTCTTGAATCTTATTTTTCTTTTGTTTTTTTGTGTTTTTTTCTCCTTAGGTGACGACTCCCTTTATTCCTCATGATATGTGCTTCTTTTATAGTTGAAAATTAGGGTAAACGGAAGCCTAAGTCGTGCATAAGTCAGATTAGAAAACTGCAGATAGCAATTCTGCAGTTATCTCACGTAGAATTTTCTTTGTCGTTGTTCCAGGATTGCTACAGCAACTGCACTGTTCCAGATTTGTTTAAACTCTTTTGTAGCCATGTTTTTTCCTTATTTTTGCAAGCCTATTGCATACCATTCCTTCCATGAATTATAAGCTTCTGGAAACCTATAATTATGAACACAATTTGAGCACAACTTTAAATCGAGCAAAACTTATTAAGACTGACTAAAATGATTATTTATGCAAAATGTAACAAAAATACAATAGAAACACATAATTTACTCTCTAAGTACTAAGTAGTATTGATTTAAGTCTAAAAGTGCCATGATAACTCTCATTTCATAGAGTTATCAGGTACCAACTATGAAGTGATGCATGTGAGGCTACTAGCTAATGTCGCTCGTCCACGAACTGCGCGATTTGCTATTGAGCTATGATGAGATGATGATGAGTTGGGTGTTGACTACAGTGCGAATAATTTAAAAAAGATGAGTAAAATTGTGAGAGAGTGACTTAGTGTTTAATTTTTGAATGGTGGAGTATGTGGGATTGTGGGTTTTGGGTTGCAATTAAGTTTAAATTTCATTAAACATTTATATTAACTACTATTTCTATTATTAGTATAAATATCTTGATATTTTGCTATTTACATCAATATTTAATATTTTATAATTTATAATTTATTATTTATTCACTAATAATTCTATAAAAATAAAATTAAAATTAAAAATTAAATGGGAAAATGAAGAGGAGATGGGGATTCCACCTCATCTCCGTCCCTTCTCTGAATAAGAAATTAAGTAAAAAATTATCTCCATCCCTTCTCCAAATCAAAAATTGGATAAAAAAATCATCTCCAAAGGCAAGTCCCTGTTAGAGCTGGTAAAATTTGATACGACTCGATTAATTGACACGAACAGGACACAAATAAATGGATATGGGTCGTCAAATTTGACACGATTATTAAATAGACAAGGTCTGGGTTGGCACAATTTTTTTTTCGTGTTGGGTTAGGGTTAGAGTTCTTGACCCATTTACCCAACTAATGACACAATTATTTTTTCTTTTCTAAATTTATTTCTAAGTTATTGTCACTAAAAATCAAATACTGGACATTATTCTCTCTTTAATTTTTTTTGGAAAGATAAATATATACTCAGTGTTTTATTTATAAAATTTTATATATATTTAGAATTTTAATAGTGCAAGTGTGTAAAATATTAGAACACATGTATATTTTATGATATTGATATACAAAATTATTTACATATATATAATTAAAATTAGTGTAAATGTGTAATATTTTGGGTGTGTGTATATGTGTGTGTAACATTTGTTAAATATGTAGATATTAAATGAGTTATTGGGTAGCTCGTTTTATTTTTGTATCGGGTTTGGGTCTCAATATTTTGACATGATTAGTAAATGGGTCGTTTTTGGGTTAACCTAAATTTAACACGATACGAACACAACCCGATGACCCGTTTTGCTGGCTCTACTCCTTGTGGAGGTTTCTCCCATCTATAGTTTTAATATTTATAGGCCAAGCTGTTTGACTAATTCTCATCTTCTCTCTCTTGTCGCTATTTTTTTTAATTTTTTTGATACACTGATATATTTCAATCAGATCTCTACTAATATTTAGAATCAGAGATCAGTCGGGACTCTTCTGAATAATCATATTACATCACAGGTCGAGTGTCAACCCTCACTTAAAGTTTGAGAAAGATCTACCCTCACTGTTAATCCTATTACAAGACAACTCGAAATCACTTAAAGTTGGAGGAAGATCTACCCTCACTGTTAATCATATTACAGCACAGCTCAAATGTCAACCTTCACTTAAAGTTGGATAAAGATCTACCCTCACTATTAATAAACTCCTATTATACAGGGGAGTCAACCTTTTTTTTTTCTTTTTTTTTACACCTTAATTGTGATAGTAAATGGTGAGAGCCAATGGGACGAAGTGACTGTAGACCTTTACTATTAATGATACGCGTTTTCTGTTTCTTGTAATTTATTGGGTTAGCATTCGAGGAGAGGACACTAGCCAAACGTCCACCCTTCTCCCAATGTCTCTTTCATTTTTTATTTTTGCATCAGCGTTGACATATTGAGGATCCATTAAGTTATATTTTTAAGAAATTTCAAAGCAGATTTCGCATGCCAAATCTTTATCTCTTCTTCAGTAATTTTGATGAACTGCACGCGTGTCAATTCAATCATTAAAACTTTGCGTGTCAATTCAATCATTAAAACTTTAGGCACTTGATTTTAGATGATTGATTCATCCTTAGAGATCAATTTCTTGGAAAGTTGCAGAGATTAATTTCTCCAAACGTTTACTAATTTTATTCTTCCCTTAAAAAATGTTTTTGAAAATACAAATGATGTACTTAAGACTTTTGATTTCATCTTTTAATTTCATTCACCTCAAAATTTAAAAAATAAATTTTCAATTTTCAATAGATAAATTCCTACAATGTAGTGCAAAATAATATCATCTAGTTCCCTTAAAAAATTTAAATAAAACTCATGAATTTGTTATAATTTATGCTTAGGCTCTGGAGCCAACACCTCAATCATCAGCTCATTTTCCAATGCCATGCGACCACAAATAGAGAGTGTTAGGGCAACTGGAGGATTAAACGATTGCTGGCATTGGTGCCTACGGCCTACCGGGCATTCCAGACACTTCGAACGAATTACGTACCACACAAATCTAGTAGGGAACGTTTGTGATTTACCAAATACACTATTCTTTATGTTCAATTTGACCTGTCTTTGATTGTTGTGAATATTATACACAAGGATTTTGTTACCTTACATGATGGGGTAACAAATGTTAGAAAATTGACAATTGTTAAATTTAATTGAACGATTGGAAATGTAATGAAAAATCTAAAATTATAATGAACAGTAATGAAACAATTGTCCTATACACAACGGGAGTTTCTTGTTATTTGCAGAATCAATCGAGCAGCTTGTTCTAGTCTCATTATCGTAGTAGTTATCAGGAGAGCTCCAACTGCTGACAATTGAGTGCTTAAAACAATTCTATCATCTATGAGTTGTCGTTTGTAATACATATATATTTTTTTCAGTTGCTAATTTAAAAAAGAAAAAATTCTATCCAATATTGGCGTTTCAAAAATTAATTTTATTGCATTTAGATAGTAGATAGTAAGGTCCTGTTTGGTACTGTCGTTGGACTTCTATTACTTTTAGACTGTGACAGTAAAATATTTGGTAACTAATTACTAGCTTGGTTTGGAAGTTAAGTTTTTTTTGTCTAATTCTCAAACTTATCCGACGAAAAATTTATAATATCCTTTTAATTTTTATAAAATATATTATATAAAAGTTATATTTATTACTAACTACCAACTTTTATAATATAATACATCAATACCATATAAAGCTTAATCATTTACGTGTGATTAAAAATATGTAGGTTTGGACTTTGGAGTCAATGAATATCTTGTGGGATAAGTAAAGAATTTTCCTTCGTTTTGTCAACTCCGTTTAAATATGAAGTTTTACTCTCATTTTCCCTTCATTTGTCAACTTTGTCTCTTGCTGAGTTGAAACAAATATATATATGAGCTCAAGGCAGTGGACATTTGACACCATATAATTTTGTTGTAAAATTCCAGCCCACACCCATTAATTTTTGCCTTTTGCCTTGTAATTTTTTCACAATGCCTAAAGCTGAAGCTGGATCCCTTAAGCTCGAGGCCAGGCGCAGAACTTATTGCCAGCAGAAAATGGAGCAAGTTCTTTATCTCCCTCCTAAGAGAGGATGCATTAAGCGTCGAATTTTCTCATCTGTTTATCACGAGCTGAAGGTCATTCTTCACGAACTCGGTTTTCATCTCTTTTGTTCCTGTTTTGGCAATTCTTCTTCTGGATGAATTTTATTAACTAGCTCTTGATGCTTTTGAAATCTAGAGTCAATAAAAATGCGAATATGTTCTTAATTTTCATAGTTCAGTGTATATTATATTATACAAATAAGTCTAGGCATTTTATAAATTAAATTCAGTACTTAAACTGTTTTGGTGATATATACGAAGCTTTATTGTAACTTTATGATCTTTTGATGTATGCTATTGTGATGGTATTTATATGATCAACCTTGGGAGTGCAACTAGTTTCATTATCTGTTTCTCATGAGTCATGAGCAACACAACGTGACCTCTCATTTTGTTTGTATTTATTTATTTATTTTTATTATTATTTTTTGTGTGATATTGTTCCCTTGTTAATTACTTGCCCTTGTAATGTCTATTCTTTGTCACACTGTTGACCTGTTGAGGACAACTTAAGTTACTTTTAAGGAAATATCCAAGAATTATACCAATGGCTTTTTAGAAGCTTGCATGAACAAATAACAATAATAACAATAAGAATTGGCCTTGTAGTCCAATGGTGGGGACAACCAACAATGTATGCAATAGTTTGAGTCTATCTAGGAGTTCTTTCTCCTTTTGTATTATACTTAGTAAGTATCTATAAACGTTGTATCTAAATTTTTAGCGGACGTCTCGTATTATAAATATACCTGTAAAAAAGAAAAAAATTGAAAAATCTGTTTTTGTATCCCATATCTTTATATTGTCTGGAAACTCCTATAATGTCATTAAAAAGCCTTGGGCACTTGCAATCTCATTGAAATTATGTAACAGAGACATCTCAAAAGTCAAAAGGGTTCACAACCCGGTCCGTATTATATGCAGATAATTTTGTTTTTATTTGGAAAGAATAATGAATTGAATGTTTAAAAACATTTTTATTTTGGTCATTATGGAAGCTTCGAAGGAATTGAGCTCGGCAGCTAGCCATCAATTTTTCCGGTAGTGTCAAATAACTGAGAGCGCGTGATTTGACTTTGCGCTTATTCTAAACTTCAAAGAAATTCCAATTTGACATTTATAACATTAACTCTGGGCCCAAGACCTACTTTTGACATTAATTAACCATATGTTCTTGCCCTTTCACTTATAGTAGTCACGTTTGTCTTTGCTTCATCTTTTTAATTTGTGACTTTCATTTTGTTTTCTCTTTGTTTTATTTTTTAAATAAATTAAATAACAATCGTATTGAATGTAGGACATTATTTTTAAAATTCTATAATTTTTATATTTTAAGACTTTTTATTTTAATTAGAGTTAATTATAGTATGTATTTTAATATTTTATTTCTATCATAATTATAATTTAGTTTTTTTTACATTAACTTAGTAAAGTAGGTTTCTTCTATTATAAATAGAGAGGTCTTATAATTATTTTTATAACTTCAGCTTCAATTATTTAATAAAAATTATTTTTTAATAGTTTCGTCTGTGATTATCTATTAAAATCTCTCTTCTAAAGTCGTTCAGAATGGAGCATCACCTAATCTCACTTTATACGTTATTAAAAATCTTATTGAGTCATTTTGATCAAAACGAGATCTAATTACACTTCGATAAGAGTATAACATAATCGTGTTGACTTGGTTTAGTACTAAAACAATATATAATGTTCCCTACCAATCAATTCTGCTTCTACTAGGTTACTATGTTGCTTCGTCATAGACAGATAATAATGCTTTACAACAAGATTATAATAATGCCTTACAACAAGATTAAAAAATTCTCTAATCCAAACAACTCAAATAGAGAGATTTAGATAAATAATTACAGAGGAATTATACAAGAGGATTTTGTTATTAATCAAAGGTTATCAAATAGATTATTTAACGACTTGATTTACAATAGAGCAAATACAATTGAATCCTATCTAGATAATAGTAGGACTCTAATAAAATCTAATTAACAAAAGTTAGAACACTTTCTAAAGTAATTAATTGTCCAAAATCATTCTGCTCCTCTTGAAAGAAACTCATCCTTGAGTTTACGTGCAATCTGAAGGATAGAACTTGTAACATAGCATCAAATTATCTCAATGATTGAACTCATATCCCTATTGTTGACCTCCCCTGAAACTTTGAACAACTAATATTTCATGTTCTTTCTCCATTTTCTAGAAGATGAAATTTGTACAAATGAAGAGCCTCAAAGCCTCACAAGATTTCACCAAATCTCTCTCAGTATGCTTGCCAATTAACTTTATTTTTACAACTAGAACTTCTTCAAGCACAACCTTCTTAGCTTCAATGTAAATAGGCATAACCAATATCAATAATTGGTTTTGACATGTCTTCAAATTGAATTGGCTGCAAAATCCAAATTATACTATTAGGCTCAATGCACAATTTAAGAGTAGAAGTCACCTCTTCTTTTACAATTGTGAACATGTCTTCAATTACTTCCTCTTGGGCATTTGAAATTTCATGCACATCTTCCATCTCCTTCTTAGAAACATCTCTAAGGTTATTATTGTCAAAGAAAGTGTTAGGAAATTGAGTTTCCTCCCAAGATCTCTCCAAGCAATTTATCAAGCAACAAATTAATAAGAAAAATTAAATGGAGAATATACCAATCACACAACACAAGATTTACGTGAAAAACTCCAAATCTGGAGAAAAACCACGGCCGTTGTCAAAAAGACAACTAAAGAAAAAATATTCACTATGTAGAAAATTATTACAACCACTCTTTTAGAAATAATTTTCTCTCACCTAATTTCCAAATATACCCTAAAGAAACATTCTCTGAATGAAGAAAAGAAACCGAGGATTGGATGCAAAAACCAAAAATAGGAGCTTCCTTTATATAGCCAAAATTGGCTATTATTTTAATATTTTCTTTGTTCTTCTCGTGGCTTCTTCAAAGCCGTGTTCCAACCTTTTTTTTTCTTCCATTTTGGCATTCCAACCATCATTTGTCAAGATCAACTTCTGCAACATCTTCCTCAATCTTCCTTCTTTTTCTTCCTTGGCGGTGCCTAATCCTTCAACATTTGCTGCATCAACGCTTCTAGATGTGGCTTCTAGAAGCTGCAGCCAAATATTTTGATAGAAAGCACCTACAAGTCAGCACCGAATTTGGTACTTGACTTTGGTGCCAGCAAATTAAAGAAAATGGAGATCATGGCCCATAAATTTTGAAAGCTATGATTGACAAAATTGAAGCCACGCAGATTGAAAGCTATAAATAGAGTTGCAAATAAAGAGCTGAAGCATTCCATTGAGAGTGAAGCAATTTAGCATTTTAGAAAGAGAGTTTAGAGAGCTTGAAATTATAACCTCTTGTTATAGTGATTTGAGAGATTGGGTGTATTGGGGTTCTGGGTAGTGAGCTAAAATACCACAATACTTGTTACTCCTTTTCACTAGTAAAATATTTTTCTTTTATCTTCACTCGTGGACGTAGGTTAAAAGCCAAACCACGTAATTTTTGGTTTCTCTATGTGATTTTGTGTCTCAATATTTCTTAATTTCACTTTATTTGCATGTCTACTTCACCCATCAATTTCCCAACAATTATCAAGCTAATTTACCCAAGTTTGCTTTGAACTCCTTCAAAAGATGACATTCAATTTGTGTAGCCAATTAAGGAGATGGCTCAATCTAAGGTGTAGGTAGGGTACGAAGGTATTCTATTATGTCAACATGAAAACCCTCTAAAATCTCACAACTAATAATTCTTCAATCTCGTCAAAATATGCTTAACCAATAAAGTCTTTCAAACTGATCAGCATATCGTAAATAGATCTCATATCTCGATGAGTCAAACAATAATCAAGAGGAATGAATCTTGATCTCAACATTCTCTTCAAACAACTCCATGATCGAATTTTGTCTCTTCCTTCGAGACATCTAGCCCATTAATTTGAAATACTCCTTTTCAACTTGAAATTAACCACAAATGATACTCGATTCTCTTTTGGCACTCTTGCAAGTTACAACTTAAAAGAATTTATCAATCTCATCCAACATTAAAAGGAATGATCAAATTTAACTGACTCTATCAGGGAGATTTAGATAAATAATTAATTTCAAAAGAACTGTGAAAGAGGGTTTTTATTATTGATCAAAGGTCATCAAACAAATTACATAACCACTCGATTTATAATAGAGTGAATCCACTAGTCTAAGAAAACTCTAATTCAGAAATTGAGTTCTACCTAGATAATAATATAAGTATTCTAATAACATAAGCACTTTATAAAGTAATTAAAAAATTGTACTATGTATAAATTATAGTTCTAGCTGCTATTTCCTTTTGGAGAGGTGAGAAGTGAAGCTTTAGGCTGAAAAGATATCAAATAAATTAATATCTGGTTGGTTTAGTTTAAATATAAGTGGAATAAAGTAATTTCTTTCTTTTTATCTATTAGTTGAGATGTAATAGAGAAGTAAAAAATAAGAATTTCTATTACATTTAGTTTTATTGTTCTCTTTTTTCCCCCCTTTTTAATGTTTGTATTGAAATTAGCAAGTTCTGAGTTTCGATGCCAGAAAAAGATTAGAGTAATCCGATGTGTAGATGATCGTTTCAAGTTCATGTGAAGGCCTTTTTATACCAAAAAAATGGGTATGCACACGGGCATGGATTTTTCTCTTTTTTTTTTTTGAGAAATTAATTAAAGCATTGTAACCTAAGTTTGTGCATCTTAATTATCTCCATGACTTATGTTTAGAGATGGTAATAGGAGTCACAAAATGGATAAGAAATATATATTTTTTCTTTTTATAAAAGTTGGTGTAAATTGCCATAGTTAATAACTATTGCGTCGTTTCAACTTAAATATTAGTCGCGCTGCGTTATGTTCATCTATTAATTGTACCATATTTTTATTCAACTATCCCAACACCTTTTCCTGATAATGAAAAATTTTCATTAACTGCCACAGTTAATAATAGTCGTGCACGCTGGGTTATGTCTAGCTTGCCACTGAGAGTCGACCTGTGTTAATTGGTACCTTGACAATCAATTCCAATTATTTAGTGCGTTTTGTGAAACGTTTCACTTGAAAATCAAATGGTGCATAGCCCACTAACAAATGAAATACAAACAGTTGGCTGGAATTAATCCTCCATCGGTGGTTGGTGCGAAGAGTAGATGTGAAGTCTGCTGCTATTTTTTAAGTTCTGTGTTCGTGGATAACTCATCAACCAAGTCCAAAAACATTTGGCGTTTAAAGAGGATTAGAATTCTCTCATGTCCTGATCATGTACTGATTAAATAACTCAATTACTGATTGGTAGTTAGTAAATAAAAAATAAAAAAAGTTGAATCTTACCCATACACTGCTATTTAAAGACATATGACACAAGATCTTGAAAAGCTCATAAGAAATCAGATCAGGAGAGAATCATTTTCCGTCTAAAGAGGGCTATTAGTCAGATGTGGAAGACAGTTCATGAGCTAAAATTTGAGAGTGTGGGGTCAAAACAAGTTGTTTTCAGATTCGCATGGAGTCCATGGCATTTTAACAGGTGCTTGATATTCTCTATAGATATCAATCCGGCCTGCACGCTGGGTTAAGTAGCTTTCCATTAATAGTTAACTGGTGTTAATTGATGAAAAATAAGAATTACGCTTGCTTTGACAATCAATTCCAACTACTTAGTCATTTTATACAACATATTATAAAGTAAATTATATTTTAATTGCATTTCACAAAATTAATTTTTTTTCACTTCAAGTAAATTTTCCTTAATAAAAAAATGTGTCAAGGAAATTAATTGATTTAATTACAGAAAAATAAAAAATAATTTAAACTTACGTCCATTTTAATTATTACACGATAAAACAATGGAGAGCTCTCATTTTTCTTACACAATATATATAGTGCTATTGTAAATTTATGATCAATGGTATTAATATGATCCACCTCGGAAGTACAGCTAGTTTCATTATCTGTTTCTGATTTTGGTTTTAGTTGTTTATTCGTTTATTTTTGTGTGATGATCGATGGTCCCTTGTTAATTACTTGCTTCTTCTAATGTTTTATTCTTTGTCGCATTATGGACATTTTGAGGACTCATTAAGTTACTTTAAGGAAATATCTAAGAATTACCATTGGTAGCTTCCATGAATAATAATAATAATAATAATAATAATAATAATAATAATAATAATAATAATAATAATAATAATTGGCCTTATAGTCAAATGGTTAAGGCAACAGTTTCAAGGAGTTCTTTCTCATTTTTATAAAATTTTAGTGAAAATATATTTTTGAACTATTCTTAGTGGTTCTCTACGAACGTTAGTATCAAAATTTTTATACGATCTCAAATTATAACATATATACAAACAAGAAAACATCTAAGAATTTGTTTTAGTATCATGCATATTTATGTTGTTAGAAACTCATTTAATGTCAACTTAATCATTAAAAAAGCCTTTGGCACTTGGTCTTTTACGATCATTATTTAAATTCAATCTCATGGAAATTATGTAAGAGAGATACCTCAAAAGTCAAAAGGACGTTGTATATATCAGATAATTCTGTTTTTATTCGGGAAGAATCACGAATTAAATGTCTAAAACCCTTTTTTATTTTGGTCTTTGAGTCTAGTTTCTATAGCCATTAAAGAAGCTTCGAAGGAATAATCCTCGTCACCTTATGATTTCATTTTGCACCTAACATAAACTTCAAAGTAATATCCATTTGGCATTTATATTTTACAATTAACTCTTTGTCCAAAAGCAATTAACTTTTGACATTAATTAATAATTTATACAGTAGTGATGTATGTCTTTGCTTCTTCTTTTTAATTTGTGACTTTAATTTTCTTCTCTCTTTGTCTTTTTTTTAATGATTTACATAACAAATATATATATATATATATTTTATATACTACAATCAGAGCGCTAATGATGTTTACAATTAGAAATCAATCGGGACTCTCCTGAAAATGTCTACCCTCATTTAAAGCTGGAAGGAGGTCTTATTCTCACTATTACTATTGGAGGGAGATCGATTTACCCCAATGTGGGGAGCCTACTAACCCCCATTATACATGGGGGCCAAGTCCTTGCGCTGGCCCTACGTTAGGACTTGAACCTATGCCCTCAAGATTGTTGAGGGTTTAGGGTTTAGGGTTTAGGATTGTTGAGGGCATGATGGGCTACGGGCTCATTGGCTACATAACAACTATATTAAACATATTTTAAAAAAATATTTATATAATCATATTATATTATCAAAACTGTAATTCATTTTTATGATTATTAAAAATTCAACAGCCTCCATTCATCGCCACAAAACTCCAAAAATAATAAAATTATAATACAAACTAGATTTTGAGAACATTTGATGGTTGTCGAAGCCAGCAAAAATAAATACCTACTCTAAATAAATTGTGTACAGTGATTGAGCAGGGTCGTATCCACAGAGAACGGTAATTATTTAAATCCTTTTAAAATGTAAAATACAAAATGGGGGGATTGTTGACAATAATAAAAATCAAATTAAAATAAACAAGAATGCAAATCAAAATTGTAATTCAAATTGGGAAAAGCTTTGGTTGAAGGAATTAACTCAGCTTGATTCGACTACTGATCATTGATTCAAATATAAATCATTATTACTTATAAATAGACCGGTTATAGCTACTGAGACCCTCTAAAAGCCAATCTCTCCTTAACTAGTCGATAACCAAAGTACGACTATTAGTTATTTCCCAAATCAATAGACAACCCTAGATACGATCATAGGGTTTAATCAATTGACAGCCTAAAAACCAGAGAGACCCAAATCCTAATCAACAAACGCATACGATAGTTAATTTAAATTAGATTGTTATTCTTCATACGATGAATCTTTTAATTGACAATAGATTAAGTTGATAATTAAATAGTGGCCAATTATCTAATTAACAAACATAATCATGACAATAATTTAGAGAATAAACAAATACCCAAAAAGCAATAAAACAATTAAAGCATAAGAAAGATTTCACAGTAATGATGAATCAAAGCTTTATTAACCATCAACTAGAATAATATGTTTAGTTCTTCATAGAGAGAAGAGAAAAATTTAGATCTATGATTTCTTTTTCTTTTCTCCTTGTTTTTCACATCTCCCCCTCTTCTAGAGTTTTCCCAAAAATAAAATACTAATATCTAAAATATTATCTAAATATTAAATTTAAAATTACAAAAAAAACCAAAAAGATAAAACACGTTAAAATAAAAACTGCAGGTCCTTAGTTGACAGCACGCGCACGCGCCCACGCCTTATCAACAAAGTTCTTCTGAAGCTCATAATTTTTCCCGGAAAACAATCATCCTCAAACATCATCTTGTAGCTCAATTTTAGAACCAATCAATAGAATTACATCTACAAAAATAAAACACAAGTAAATCACTATTATTAAGTGTAAAACATCGATATTAAAAGAAGTAATCAATGCAAAACTAGTGCATAAATTGCACTCTAACAAATTCCCCGACACCAAGATAATGCTTGTCCTCAAGCATATAACTCAAGACTAATCCCAAATCTCCAATGAATTCTCAATTCAACTCATCCAAAAACAATCTTAAGCAAGCATACCTCAAGAATTTAAGTCAATCAACATTCGAGAGACAAGGATTTTAAATCATAGGATCTCATAAGCTAGTATAAAAACATTCAACCACCAAGAAGATCCATTCAAAATTCAAGTGCAACAAGATTTAATAGCTCTCTCATTGACTTCACTTCATGCACTCAAAGTGTTTAGGGTATCATTTATGCACTCAAATCAAATCAAAGAATGCTATTACCATAAGCTTGCTCATATATCACATCTTAATCCACAAAACATGAATTAAATGCAAAAATCTAAGGGTCTTAAAAAGATTGTAATGGGGTTAAATGGGTTAAATGAAAAAGAAAGGTCTATGAAAGAAAAAGAGATCAAAATGAGAAGAATGAACTCATTGAATGAACCTTATAATATCAAAACACTTATTTCTACTCAAGTCGCCAAGAATGTAAACACTTCTCTTTTTTTAATTTTTTTCTTTTTTTAATTTTTTTTCTTTTTTCACAGTAATGGTGAACCAAACAAAATAAATGAACCTTGCACAATTTAATTCAAGCATAATGCTTGTTGATCTAATTGAGAAACTTTAATTCAAGGTAGCAAGAGCAACAAAATATATACAAAATATATCCAAACAATGAGTCCAAAAAAAATTTCCTTAAATTGAGGCTCAAAAAGAAGGAAAATGGGTAAGTAGATGGAGAGAATTAGGTGGGTAATGGTTAAGGCTCAAACAAAGATAACAAATAAAGGTCTTCGAGTGGAGAAAAAGACGAAAAATGCGAAAATAGAAAAATGGAAAGTGGTTTGCCCTTATCATTTTAATGCATAAAATCCCATAATGCGGCTTCAACATGCATAACAAAGCAATTTCTAGAATAAACAAACTAAGATTGATATTCACATAACAAAAATAATTAGAGCAAAGTGGTTGTTCATAGGCTCAAATCCTCACAAAGTTGATAATTTGCCATCAAATCATGTACACTCTTCAAATGAATCAACCATCAATAGTGGTGTAGAATGAGAAGAAGGTATGAGTGATATATAAAAGGAAAGGTAAAAAGGATAAGAAGCGAGAAAGATGTATGTAGTAATATAAAAAGTGAAAGCTAAAATGTGAGTGATGAAAGAGTATGATAAAATAAAAATAGATGTAAATAATTTGAGATAAATGGAAAAAGAGTAGTGAGAAAGAAAAGAAAAGAAAAAAATTAAGAATAATATATGAAGCATACTAACTCCAAAATCATTTAAGGATGAGCAGAGTGAAAATAATACTTTCAGACATCAATATTGCAAAAATCCTACACGAAGAATTTACATTGTCCCCAATGTATGATAATCAAAGCTCACATAAAGAAATAAAGCGTAAGGATAAAAGATTAAAGGCAAAACTTCCCTAAATTGTGAGCTTTGATCCACATAACGTTTATGGGCTTGGCGGAAATGGTGGGATAAATCTCGCACTCTCGAAGTATGTGGCCAAATTCTGCTCCATCTTGTTCAGCTTGTGCTCCACTTTCTCTAACTGAATGCTCAAAGGTGGTGCAGATATAGAAGAAATAGTTGGTAGGGCAGCAGTTTCGTCGTCAAACTCATCATCAGAGGTAGCACCACTCTTAACATAAAGCTTCTTTGGAATTTGAGTGGGTTTTAGTTCAGTAAACCGAAATCTCCCCTCCTTGAATTCGACCACACTTGTTCTTTCAAACAAAGACATATCCAAAAATTCCTTTTTGCAAGCAGGATGTAAATTATTATTATCAGGATCAAGCAAACACAAGTTTATAGCTAACAGAGTAATGCATGGACTAAGAAATAAAATCCTATACCGTTTAAGCACACTCTGAAATTGATCTGCTAACCAAAAATCTAGATTAGGCTTCACATCATTTAACATGCACTAGATAAAATAAAACTCAGTCTTAGAGAAAACTCCCGAGTGATCTTTCTTACCTAAAAAATTATATGCTAAGAACCGATGCACACATTTCAAAGCAGGATTACGTAAGAAAGAGCTCTTTGATTTACTCGAGTTATAGGCATTGTGATCAAAAGATAAATTACGCCAAAGACCATAAGGCTCAAAATTTTCGTTAAAGTCACAAGTTGTCCCTAAATATGCATCACTAGAAGAATAATAATCATCAATGAATCCTAAAGCTAGGTTAAAATATGTGATAGATTGTGAAAAATTTCGTCCCATTAACCTAAACTTTATAACATTCGGAGTATGCAAAGTAAAATCATTCAGTATATTAAATTGAAAAGTAGCATAGAACTCCTTAATCAACTCACCATAACCCAAACAATCAACATCAACAAACTTACGCAAACTAATCTTATCTATTAAAGAATTAAAATTATCCTTAACATTTAATTTTTCAAAAGTCGGGTAATGAATATACTTAGCTGGATGTATTTTTCGTTTGGAAACATCTTTGTACCTTTCTTTCTCTTGTTGAGTCGTAAATGTGAGGCACCCTCCGAGATTGAATTCAGCAAGTGGCAAAATACTCATGTCTTTTTGATGTTTCGATCTTTGTCTCACGGCTTGGCGTGCATCTGAAATTGTGTTCCATGGGACCATAGTGGGAGCGACAATCTTGGATTTCTTTGCGACGGGTTTCTTTTTAGATGTTGATGACTTGGAAGTTGATGCTTTCCTCTTCGGCATTGTTACAGTAATTTCACTCACAGGTTTTGTTTGAATGCGAAAAGCGGCGGTCCTTTGAACCGAGGAGAGTGAGGCTGTTTGCGCGGTTGGAATGCGGGATGCTGGACAGCTGCTGGCGACGCGGCTGGAGTGTGAGCTGGTTGGGCTAATTGCTGTGTGGCTGCTGGAGCGCATGATGGTTGGGCTGGGATGCTGCAGACGCGGGATGCTGGAGCTGGTGACGCTGGTTGTTGCGCGGCTACTGAAGCGCGGCTAATTATGCGGGATGCTGGAACTGGAGGCGCGGGCTTGTTGCAAACTGGGATGCGGGATGCGGCTGCTGCTGCTGCTTGCGCTAGGGATTAAAACCCTTTAAAATTTTTTTCAAAATAAAAAATAAAATAAAATAAAACCTTTTTTATCAAATAAAATAAAAATAAAAACCTTTTTATTTTTGATTTTTTTAAAACTAAAAACTAGAAGAGACACTTGAGACACAAAAACAATTACAGAAGTACTTTTTTAATAAGCATATGGGCAAGTCTTAAAACCATTTTACTTTAAAATCATAGAAGTACTTATTTGTTAAAACGTGGGCACGCCTAACCAAAAATTTTCTTCTGGCCAAAATAAGCAAAAACATTATTTAAACAATCTGAATCAAAATTAAAAGCAAAAGATATAACAAAAATCAAAATAAATAAATCATTTGGGTTGCCTCCCAAAAAGCGCCTTTGTTTTATGTCTTTGGCTAGATATATTCATGCATCAATCTTCATAAATGGGACTCTCGAGAGTCACTTCCTCCACAATATTCACCGAAAAACCTTCATAAAAAGGTTTTAAGCGATGACCATTAACCTTAAAAACTTTGTCAGAGGTCGGACTCCGAATCTCAACTGCACCATAAGGAAAAATATTAGTAACAATAAAAGGTCCAATCCAGCGAGAACGTAATTTACCAGGAAAAAGTTTAAGCTTAGAATGAAAAAGAAGAACTTTTTGACCAACAGAGACCTCCTCTCTCAAAATCATTTTGTCATGAAATATCTTCATTTTTTCCTTGTAAAATCACAAACTCTCATAGGATTTGTTTCTAATCTCCTCCAACTCTTGCAGCTGCAACTTCCTCTGCTTTCCCGCTTCATCCTTCCGCATATTGCATTACTTAACCGCCCTGTATGCTCTGTGCTCAAGCTCTATAGGTAAATGACAAGGCTTATCAAATACTAAACGATAAGGAGACATACCTATGGGAGTTTTGTACGCGGTGCGATATGCCCACAATGCATCATCTAATCATAAGCTCCAATCCTTTCGAGTTGGACTAACCGTCTTTTTAAGAATAAACTTGATTTCTCTGTTTGATATCTAAGCTTGTCCACTTGTCTGTGGATGATAGGCGGTAGACACTCGGTGGGTAACATGATATCTCTTGAACAAAGCCTCAACTACCCGATTACATAAATGAGTGCCTCTATCACTTATCACCGCTCTCGGTACACTAAACCTGGCAAAAATATTAGACTTGACAAAATCTACAACAACTTTAGCATTGTCAGTCCGGGTGGCCTTAGCACTTAGAAACGTAATCCACTGCTAAAAGAATGTGAGCATTGCCAAAAGATGAGGGAAAAGGTCCCATAAAATCAATGTCCCACACATCGAATATTTCACACATGAGAATAAGGGTAAGTGGCATTTGATTCATATCACTTAAATTGCCAGTCTTTTGACAATTCTCACACGACTTACAAAATATATATGAATCTTGAAATAAAGTAGGCCAAAATAGACCACATTCTAACACCTTAAATACTGTCCTTTTGGGACCAAAATGACCACCACATGCATATGAGTGACAAAACTGAAGAATAAAAGGAATTTCAAACTCAATACGCACCTTTAATGACTTGGTTAGAGCAATGTTTCCACAAGTAAGGGTCATCCCAAACATAGTACTTATCATCACTCTTAATCTTATCTTTTTTAGCCCTCTTCAGATCACTAGGTAGTGTTCTTGTAACTAAGTAATTAACAATGTCAGCGGGCCAAAGAACCATACCTTGAGTTACAAAGAGATGCTCATCCGGAAAATCATCATTCAAAGGTGCTGCTTCTTCACTCGTGGTCAATCTACTAAGGTGGTCTGCAACTAAGTTTTTTGCTCTTTTCTTGTCACGGATCTCCAAGTTGAACTCTTGAAGTAGTAAAATCCAGTGGATGAGTCTCGGTTTCGCTTCCTTCTTGGCAAGAAAATATCTGAGAGCTGTATGGTCAGAAAAAACATTCACTTTAGTACCCAATAAATATGAACAAAATTTTTCTAAAGCAAAAACAATAGCCAAAAGTTCTTTTCCCATTTTTGAGTAATTGCACTGAGCACTATCAAGTGTCATTGATGCGTAATATATCACATGAGCAGCTCTTCCAACCCTTTGTCCGAGAACAGCACCAACAACATAGTTACTGGCATCGCACATTATCTCAAAAGGGAGGCTCCAGTCGAGTGGCTGTATAATTGGAGTTGAAGTCAATAACTTCTGGAGCTTATCAAATGCTACCTTGCATGCTTCATTAAAATCAAATGTCATATCTTTCTGAAGCAGCTTGCATAAAGGCTGGGCTATCTTAAAAAAATCCTTAATAAAACGTCAATAGAAACCCTCGTGACCAAGGAAAGAACGAACTTCCCGCACATTTATGGGATAGGGTAAAGATTTAATAACATATATCTTAGCTTTATCTACCTCAATTCCTCTAGCAAAGACTACATGACCCAAAATAATGCCTTGATCTACCATAAAATGACATTTTTCATAATTCAAGACAAGGTTTGTTTCAATGAATCTTTCAGACATTTTCTTCATATTATAGAGACAATCATCAAAAGAATCAGCATAGACTGTAAAATCATTCATAAATACCTCTATAATATTTTCTACATAGTCTGAAAAAATACTGACCATGCATCTCTGAGAAGTGGTGGGACCGTTACAAAGACCAAATGACATACGTCGGTATGCAAAAGTTCCAAAAAGACATGTGAAAGTAGTCTTCTCCTGATCCTCAGGCGCAACTGGTATCTGATGAAAACCTGAATAGCCATCAAGATAATAAAAGTGAGATTTTCCTACCAACCTTCCAAGCATCTGATCAATAAAAGGAATAGAAAAATGATCATTCCTAGTGAGTGAATTAAGCTTTCCAAAATCAATACAAACCCTCCACCAATTCTGAACTCGGGTGGGTACTAACTCACCATAAGAATTCTCAACAATTGTTATACCAGTTTTCTTCGGTACCACTTGTACCAGACTTACCCATTTGCTATCCAAAATTGGATAGATTATACCTTCATAAAGAAGTTTCAGAATTTATTCTTCACTACTTCCATCATGAGTGGATTCAAACGGTGTTGAGCTTGAATCGAAGGCTTGATATCTTCCTCCAGCAGTATTCTATGCATGCACGTGGACGGACTTATCCTTTTAATATCAGCAATTGTCCATCCAATAGCCTTTTTATAATCCTTCAGCACTCTAATAAGCTTTTCTTCCTCTAAAGTACTAAGCTTTGAAAAGATGATCACCAAAAGTGTCTTACCATCTCCTAGAAACATGTATTTTAGATGACTCGGCAACAATTTAAGCTCTATTTTCGGTGCCTGCAAAATAGATAGAAGAAGTTTTGCATGAGATGAAGGTAATTCAGTATAAGACATATGATAAGTTAAAGTTCTCAAAGAATTTAATTCATAAATTGTCTCTTGCAATACAGAATTTAAAACAAACTCATTTTCATCCTTTTGCAATCCTTTGAGGCCCAAACTGTTATTTAAAGCAGCTATTAATGAATTTTCAACATCTAAATAAAAAACTTCCTGCACTATAGGGTTAATAACATCCACAGAAAATACCGAATGTTCCTCACTAGGATATTTCATGGCATCGTTCATATTGAACTTTATAACCTCTCCATCAAACTCCATAGTGAGAGTCCCGTTATATACATTCATTTTAGTCCTAGTAGTCTTAAAAAAAGATGTTCTTAGCAAAATTAGGACCGAATTAGAGGAATTATCCTCTTCCATATCAAGTACATAAAAATCAGTAGGAAAAACCAACTCATTAACTTGTACTAAGACATCTTCTAATACTCCATCATGATATGCATTCGACCTATCAACTATTTAAATTATCACGCCAGTTTCTTTTAATGGACCAGCATTCAAAGATGAATAAATGGAATGGGCCATGACATTAATAGAAGCTCATAGATCTAACATAGTCTTCTCAACTCTAACACTACTAATTTTACAAGGGATAGTCAACATACTTGGATCCTTGCACTTAGGAGGTAGTTTCTTTTGGAGAACTGCTGAAATATTCTCCCCCATGTGAACTCTTTCATCTCCTCTTAATTTTCTCTTGAAGGTGCACAGTTCCTTATGGAACTTAGCATATCGAGGTATTTGTTTTATAGCATCTAATAAAGGAATATTTACCTCAACTTTGCGAAATGTCTCAAGGATGTCTTTTTCTTATTCCTCCTTCTTGGATTTTGCAAATCGGCTTGGAAAATGAGGAGGTATCACCACAGGTTGGGGTTTCGCTCTGGTGGGTTGCGGATCTTGAGATTTAGGCATCAATTCATTTTTCTCAAGCTCATCTTCTACATGCTTTGTCACCTTCTTACTAAGCTCTTACAACTCCTTCCCACTTCTAAGGATGACAGCACTAGCGTTTTACTTTGGATTCACCTCAGATTGTGAAGACAATCTCCCTGATACTTGAGACTCCAGGCGGCTCATTGTAGTCGCCAATTGACTCATTTAGTTCTCCAAATTCTGAATGCTTGTTGTAATTGCCTGTTGAAATTATTGAGTGTTAGTCGCAAGTGATTTAACAATTTCTTCAAGAGATATACCTGACTTGGAGTTTGACTTTGGAGGGGCTGGTTGTCTTGGTGGGTATTGTTGTGGAATGATCCTTCGATTCCGAATTGTATGTTTGTGCATAAGGATCATACCTCTTCTGAGGCATGCCTGGAAATCCTCCAACTGCATTGGCTTGTTCAACGGGTTCTTCTTGAAGTCAGACATATATCAGTTGAATGACCCATATTGGAACAAATGCCACAAGTCTTTGCTTGTTGCACATTACCTACAACAAATTTTTCTACAAGAGGAGTAAGTTTATCTAAAAGTTGTTCAATAGAAGAAATATTTACCTCATTCACCTTCCTTGAAGTGGGATCTTGTCTGCTGCCAAACTATTGTGCATTGGCAGCCATATTTGAGATCAACTTCCTTGCTTGAGTAGGGGTCTTGTTCACCAACACACCTCCACTAGCAGCATCTATCATATTCATATCCATTAATGATAGTTCTTCGTAAAAGTATTAAATAAAAACTTGATCATAAATCTGATGCTGAGAACAATTGGCACACAATTGTTTGAATCGCTCCCAATACTCATACAAAACTCCCCAGGAAGTTGTTTCATCCTACAAATGTCTTTTCTGATGTTGGCAGCTCTTGAAGCAGGAAAGTACTTATCAATGAACTGGTTCTTCAAACCATTCCACGTTGTAATCGATCCAGGAGACAAGTAGTACAACCAGTCTTTAGCTAGCCCATCTAAAGAGAAAAGAAAAGCACGCAGCTTAATCTGCTCTTCAGTTACACCTTGTGGCCTCATACTTAAACACACAACATGAAACTCCTTGAGATTTTTATGAGGATCTTCACTTGCAAAACCATGAAACTTAGGTAACAAATGAATAAGACCAAACTTTAATTCAAAATTTACCTTAAAGTCTACATATTAAATACAGAGTAGTTGCTGATTCAAGTCTGGTTCAAGTAACTCTCTAAGAGTTCTTTCTATAGGTGCAACTCTGTCCATCACTTGTTCTTCTGAATCGCTAGATGATTCAACCAAATCAGGTATCGTATTTGTTTCAAAAAGCAAAGGCGACGAGGATCGTTGCTTACTTTGCTTTGTCTGCAGTCTCAGCTGGCGAGCTGTCTTCTCAATTTCAAGATCAAACGAAAGTGTACTATATTATATTATATTAATCATATTATATTATCAAAATTGTAATTCATTTTTATGATTATTAAAAATTCAGCAGCCTCTATTCATCGCCACAAAACTCCAAAAATAATAAAATTATAATACAAACTAGAGTTTGAGAACAGTTAACAATCTGAATTACCTAAATAAATATTAAGTTGAGTTATTTACATAATACATAGGAAAAAAGAGACATCAAAATTTTATGAATTTTCTTAGGTCACACGGATACCATTGGTTTTACAAATAATCACGCATTTACTTATTTTTAAAAATGAAATCCTTTTACTATAGTAAATTTTTTTAATACATGTAGATATAATATATATATATATGAAAAAGTGATTACTGCTGACGAAATGATAAAGGGTAGATCTGGAGAACTACCGGAGTTTTGTTGGCTTTTCAAATTTTAACAGTTTTATAGGTACGTGGCTTGTGATCTCTCAGTGCAGACCAGACTAACCCCCATTCGGGTTCGCCTCTGGAATTTACGTCGAGAGTTTCCCGCCTATATACCTTTTAAGTCTTTGAATTATTAAGCAAGCCTAGCAACAAGGGTATGCAAAAATAAACATACATTAAGGTTGGTTGCTAAACATACACAGTACCAGATCTGGTTCCCAGAACTGGTGCTCTGAATGAGGAGGGAGAGAAGAAAGAATACAACTGAGGATTGAGATCTGGTCTCGTTGCCTCATAGGAACGTAGCAGCTGTATGGCAGATCTGATATAGATCAGTATGCAATCATGCTTTAAAAGAAAATACAGAAATTTAAAAGTGCAGAAAAATAAATTGCTTTAAAGTAAATTGCGAAAATTTAAAATTGCATGAATGTAAATTGCGGAAATTAAAGGTACATAAATTAAATTACAGAAATTGAAATGCTTTAATTAAATGCTTTAAATTACAAAAGATCCTTACATGTTGTTTCGGATCTTGGCTTTGTAGAAGAGACAGAAGGAAAGAAAGGAAGAAAGGAAAATTAGAAAGACAAAATAAATTCAAGGATTGGATCCTTGATGTCTTTCACCGGATTTCCTTTTCTAGAGAGAAGGAGGAGAAGAAGAGAGAAAATTGAAAGAAGAGATAGAGAGAGGGTTGGAAAAATATGAGGAGTCTCAAGTCTTCCTTCAGATTTTATACATAAATTTTTACTATTCACTGTAGCGGGTCTTTAAGTGCACAGTAACTCGTGGAAAGCTGAACTGTTCACTGTAGCGGGTCTTTAAGTGCACAGTAACTCGTGGAAAGCTGAACTGTTGCTTTATACGGAAGGCTTTGTAGAATACAGAGGAAATACACACGGGTGAAGAGACATGTGCGCTCTCACTTGTGTCCAAAGGACCACCCGAATACATTTTGTAAGAGAAATACAGGAAATTAAAATACAATGCTTTTTTTTTTTAAGTAAATATCTACTATTTACAATGCTTTACAGGGGGGAAAATACCAAAACAATCGTCTTCATTTTCATCCCCAAGTGAAATGAAGGGCTCTTCATCTTCGTCTTCAGTGTCAGAGGATGCTGCAACAGAGGACTCAGATCGTGTAGTCAGGAGCTGCTTCATGATATCAAAATACTCGGACTCTGTCTTTGCACTGGCTAAAAGGGCTTGGGCTTTGGAGTGCTGTGCAAGGAAAGTACTTTGGGCTTTAACGTCTTCACTGCTGGGCTTTAGGAGGCCTTTTGACTTGAGCCAATTTTGAATTAGGGCTTCGGTCAATTTGGATTTTTCATCAAATTTAGACCACCATTTAATTTGAAAACATCTTTGAAGAATCAATTGGGTATCTTGAGTGTGGTATTGAAAGCTCCACATCCAGACCCAAGGTAGAAAGAAGTTTGTACAAAAACAAAGAAAAGGAGGAAACCTTTTCTCAGACTCAGAAGGAATGTAATGGGCTTTAAAGAGGTTAAAACAATTGGTGGCATTAGGGGTTAAGATATCTGGGCTAGGCCCAAAGAAGGTCCACCATTGTTGGAACCAGTTTGAAAGGCTTTGAGTGGTTATCTTTGTACTGAAGAAAAATAACCAAGAATGGGAATGTTTAGGGTTTTGAAGAAAGAAAGTATTAAACCACGCCTGTTGGTAATCCCAATAGGAATAGGATAGACAGTGTGGTATTTTGAAAAGAAAATTGGCGGGGAATTTCTTTTGTACATGGAGTGGTTCACTCCATTGGTTTGGGCTAATGACATTTAAAATTGTGGCCGTGGAATAGGCTGGCTCTGAATGAGACTCAGTATGAAAGAAATGTTTGAATTTTACTGAGCCAGTGGCTTCAAGAATGCTTTGGTAATAGGATTGCGGCTTTGTAAGGTCCCATGGTTTGAAAAACCATCCTTTGGGGAAAAACTTTGAAATTGCTTGAAATGGATCAGAATTATAAAATCCATCCTCCATTGTTAAAACATTTTGAGAATGGGGTTTATGATGCCAATCCGAGTTTTGAGAAAGCTTTGATTGTGAAACCACAACCTGGGAAGAAGTACTTCCGGAAGAAATAATTTCTTTAGATAAAGAAATTCCTTGAGAGTAAGAAAGCTTTGGGATTTCTTTAGAAATAAATTTTTCTAAATCAAGATTTTCTTTTAGAGAAATTTGGCTTTGAGAAAAACTTTGTATTGCTAGCAAAAGCTCAGGGGATTGGGAAATGGATTTCATCCATTGATTTACCTGATCTTGGGAGGCCAGAGCTTTAACTTTGGCTTCATCTTCTTCAATTGTGTCAATCCATGATTTGATTGGCATTACCGAAGACAACAATTTTTCTTTAGGGGAGGAGGCTTTAGAGGGTGTCTGGGACACAGGGTCTTTAAGGATCCCTTTCCCTTTGTCTTTCTTTTTGGGCGGCATTTTATCTGTTTTGGAGAAATTCCCTTGTTAGAAAATCGGGAACAAAATTTTTTTCACCTTTAATAAATTCAATATCAAAATAAAAAAACGCTTAAAATTGCTTGCCATCGTGCAAAAATCTATTTTGATGCAATGTTTTGAACATCTTTTTCTAAAACATGTTTTGCAGTTTTGCAATCAATTCGAAGTAAGAATTTTTGATTTAATTAATCGCTTTGAAATTTTGAAATGCATAAAACAATAGATAAAATTTCTTTTTTGATGGTAGAATAGTTTTTCTGACAATCATTCCAATGTGCATAAGCATATTGGACTATCTGTTCTTTATCATGATCAACTTGCTTTAAGATGCCAACATAACCTAAATCTGATGCATCAGTTTCAACAATTTTAGGTAATGTGGGATTAGCTAAATATAAACACGGAATTTCTTTTACCATACTCTTTATCTGCTTTACAATTTGGGTATGATGTTCTGACCATGCAACTGGATTTTTCTTTTACCTATCATGCAATGGTTTTGCTATCCTATTGATGTTAGGACAGAAATCAAGAACATAATTTAGACTTCCCAAAAATCTTTGTAGTTGAGTTTTATCCAAAATCTTATCAGGGAATTTATCTGTGAAAGATAGAGATCTTTCAATGGGAGTGATAGTTCCCTTAGAAATATAGTGACCGAGGAATCTGATTTTAGTTTGAAATAAAGAGATCTTTGAAGAGGAAATAGCTAAACCAGCCTTTCTGGTTGCCAAATAAAAAGTCTTTAAATGTTTGAAATGTTGATCTATTGATTGAGAAAAAATCAATACATCATCAATATAAACAATACAAAATTCAGAATATGGATTGTAAATATCATTCATAATTCTTTGAAATTCTGAAGGTGCATTCTTTAAACCAAATGGCATAACAGTCCACTCATACTGTCCAATGGAACAGTAAAGGCAGTTTTATACCGATCTTTAGGATGAATTTGAATTTGCCAAAAACCAGATTTCATATCAAACTTTGAAAATATGTAAGCAGAATGAAGTTTTTGAAGCAAATCCTTTTTATTGGGTATTGGGTAATGAATCCATTTTAATGCTTTATTTAGGGGTTTGTAATTAATAACCAATCTAGGGGGTGCCTCTTTCAATTTCAGAATTTTTGTTGACATAAAAAGCGGCACAAGACCATGGAGATCTTGACTTGACAATAAGTCCTTTGGACTCCAAATCTTTTATTTCATTTTTACAATGTTGTTCCAATTCCATATTCATTTGGATTGGACGGGCTTTAGTTGGTATTTGTCTTTCATCAAAAGAATTTTCATAAGGCAAATCTACCAAATGTTGTTTTCGATTCCAAAAAGCAGTTAGTAAATCAGCACAAATTTCTTTTTCAATGAGTTCTTTGAAATCAGAAATTTTTCTTTTTATAAAATTATTTTGTAATTGGATTTCAATCCTTTGCAAACTTAAATCCTTTTTTAAACAAATTAAGTCACTTTGTTTCGATTTTAGTAAAACATTTATTTGATTCTGATAAACAGAACAGGCTTTAACAATATTTAAATTTCTTGTTTTTGGTTTTTCAATGAAAGGGAAAACAAGTTTTTTATTTTTGGCTTTAAAAGATATACTATCGTAATTGACAGTATATGGCGTAATTAAATTTATAAAAGGAGTTCCTAATATAACAGTATGATGGATATCATTTGTTAAAAGGAAAGAAGTTTTAAAATCAAAACCATTATTGTGAATAAGAGCTTCAGCTTTAGAAGTAATTTTCAATTTTGAATTATTTGCAGCAAAAAGTCTTTCTTTTGTTTTTTCATGAAACTCTCTGGGGACAATTTCTTCTTTAATACAATTTAAATCAGCACCAGTGTCAAATAAGGCAATGGTGTCAATCATGAAATCTTTGGAAAAAATCAAAGTGATTTTGATTAAATACTTTCTCATAGTGATTTGTTTTAAAACAAAAAGAAAATCATTGGGTACAGACTCAATGTTTTCAAGATTCGGATTCTCATCATCACTATGTGATTGGGATTCTTTATCAGAATTGTCAGAAAGTTGTTTTTGTAGAAGAAGTTGAATTGTATCAGAATCAGTTTTTTGCTTTTCCTTCAACTCTTTAATTTCAATTTTAATATCTTTAATCTCCTTTTGAAGATCTTGAATAGAAGGTATAGAAGACTTTGAATGCTTTTTCTTTTCAAGAATTTGAGTAAGATCATATGCATGCTTTTTGACAATAGGAACTTTAGAAGGTTCGGGTTTATGGTCAAGGGTCTTCAGGAGTTTATCAAGATATTCTCTCTGAAGTGTAGGGTCGGAAATGTGTTTGACTAATTCAAGGCATGTTTCTTGGTCTTTAGTCAAAACATTGATTTTCTTTAAATAGGATTCTGAATCAGAATCGCTATATGAGGAAGAGGAAGTATCAGAGTCAATTAACTCGTCAACTTGGAATGGCTCACTATTTCCAGACATGGAAGACTCAGAATCAGAAGATTCAATAAGAAGAGAAGAAATTTTTGAAAGGACTTCTTCATCGAGACCAAGTTCATGAAGTTTTCTACTCATCCTGCAGTATTTTGCAGTATGCCCTTTCATTCCACATTTATGACATATAGCTTCTTTGTAATTGAAAGGAGCTTTGGATTTGGGTTTGAAATCTTTCTTTTTAGAGAATTTGGGCTTTTTATAAGGCCTCGATGGTTTCTTATAAAAATTATCTCTAGAACCAGAAATGGGCTTTCTGTGGCTTTTGGATTTGTAATGTTTTTTGTAAGGTCTCGAAGAGCACTTACCATTACAATCTTTGGAGGGAGATTTAAAAGGATCATAATTGAATTGTTTACAAAAACTGCCTAGCTCTTGCTTAGACTTTCTAAGCTCCCATTTTAGGCGCTTTTGTAATTTCAGATCTTGACAGATCTTTAATCCTTCTTTATTGACGAAACTGACTAACTCACCATAGGTAAGTCCGTCATAAGGAATACGATTGTCATAAAGGGCTTTAATGGAATTTCTTACCTTTTCTTCTAAGAGAGTGGGTAAGCCAGCAAGAAATTTTTCCTTCCAAGTAGTATGATTTGCATCATCTCTTAGAAAGAGTCGAGTAAAGAAAGTAGTTTTGTAGTCTTGAAAATCACTAAGTTTCCTACATCTTAAATTGTGTAGTAACTCAGCATTTTTATCTCTTAGGTGAGAAGGATCACCTATGAAATGAAGAGAAATGGTCAAGATTAAAGTTGCGACCGCATCTTGAATGGTGTTATTATATTCATCCAGTATGGGGATACGATCCTCATCTGTTTGAATAGCACCCAAAATGTCTAATTGTTGCTGTTTGGTAAGAAGATGATCCCACTAACCTTTAAGTTGACCTGTGAATCCGGCTATAAGGATTTCAGTTATGGCTTTATCAGAGGTTCCTGATTGGGTTTTATAGGCATTGGCTGCCATCGTCATTTGTTGTAATAGACCAAGTATATTATACTCAGACATTCCATCTATGTTCCATTCATAGGCAGAAGATGCATTAAACCTGGATTGGTTTAGTGCACTAGGCCTATTATCAACAGCAAGATCAGGAGGAGAATGAGAAGTAGCAGGAAGTGCTAATTCCCAATGAATTTTATTGGTCTTTGGAATAGGTTCTTTGAATGCTTCTATATCTGAAGTAGCTATAGAAGACTGGTCGTAATCTTGGTTAAGGACACCAACAGTATGAGACTGGTTGGTACCAGGTGTTTTAGATTGAGGTGTATCAGGAGCAATTTGAATCTTAGAAGTAGAAGCAGAAGAGGAAGCTTCTATTCTATCTAATTGTTCTCTAATGGCTTTAGCAAAATCTGACTTAGAATCTTGAACAAGCTTTTGACTATGTTTCGAGACCTGAAATGGTCTGAAAATAGGTTCTTTAAGCTTTTTCAAGGACTCGATTTTAGCGGGAATTGGTTTTGAAATTGAAGTAACAGTTGTGGAAGACTGTTGGATTTGACTTTCTATACGAGTCAACTGTTTTCCTAAAGTATTTAGATTAGTATTACATAAATTATTCTGTTGGATAATACTATCTAAATCTTTATCTAGGTCATTTGGTTTATGGATTTTGTAAGGAGAGGCTTTGATCGGAACAGGAGGGTCACCATGTTCTATGGTTATACTCCTAAGAGGAGGGTGTTCAGCTTCGATAGTATTACTACTATCAGAAAGGTTCCATTCAGGAATTTTCTTTCTAGTAGTAATAGGGTTTAACTCTTTGAAAGGATAGGAAATGTTATTGTCGGAAGCATACATTTCAAACCAGTCGAAAAATAAAATATGAACTTTATGCAAATTGACAAAATCATAATAAACTTCTTGGATTTCTTTTCTTTTGTTTAAAAAATGTTTAAAAAACCAAAGTCTTTTTTCTTTATTATTATCAGAATAAAAATCATTGTGAAGATGAGTTTTGTCAACTTCAAAATTCTTTTCAAGAACATTAATGACATTTTCTGTTACGGCAGAAAAAGTAGGAGAAGTTGGAGGAGAAGGTTCTTTCTCTTCCTGTCTTTGGACTCTTTGGCTACTAGTGTAAATTGGGTGAGGAACACGTGTAGCATAATTGACGGAATGGATAGAAGAACTAGGAATATCCGAAGTGGAAAACCTAGGTTGATCTTTAGGAATATTTATTTCTGTTGGGATTTTAGAGAATTGTTTTTCAAAAGAATGCATACTAGAACAAGAATCTTTATCAGAGAATCTAGAAGAGTTAGATCTCTTAAAAGATAGTTTGATTTTACCATCGGAATACTGAGTCACATTTTGCAACTCTGTATTTGGCTCAAGATGTTTTGGAATCACTGGTTCAGTGACTCCATCCAGAATCCATTCGTCTGGAAGGTGAATGTCTTTCCATTGGATTGCTTTGGGACAACCATATTGGCTTTAGACAAGTCAGTCTGCAAGAGAAGAGTTTCATCTCTTTTTGACTGGAATTTATGTTGCGTATTAAACGAGGAATTCATTGCTTTGTATGAAATCTTATAAATCAATGCAACTGGAATTGATCCCTCAATCATATGGTAATTGTGGGTTTTGATCTGAAGGATCATGCTTTTAAGGATATTTTTGTCTTTAAGGGAAACTGTTATGTTCGGGTAACAGTTGAAATGGATTGGGCCTTTACAAAGACTGGATTCTATACTACTGAGTAAAGAATCGTTAAAGGAAGTAAACCTGCCATCACGGAGGACAGCAAGGATAGAAGTATCAAGACCTTCTTTGGTCAAGGGTTTTATTCCTACCTGGATGAGTCCGATATGGACATAATTAAACTTTTTCTCTTTTAAATTCTTTAAAGTTTTTTCTGAAAACAAATGAATTGTTTCAAAGGTTTGGAAAGCGTTATATATATATATATATATATATATATATATATATATATATATATATATATATATATATATATATATATTGTAAATTATAATTCTAGCATAGTTATTTGTAGTTGTAAAGGATGAGAAGTCAAGCACTCAGCTGAAAAGATGTCAAATATATTAATCTCAGGTTGGTTTAAGTATAAATATAAATAGAATAAATTAAGTGCCTTCTTTTCAACTATTAGCTGAGATGTAATTGAGCAGTAAGTAATAATCTGTTACATTTAGTTTTATTGTTCTCTTTTTTTTGTTTTTACCTTTTTTATTTTGCTTGTGTCGAATTGACATAAAATATTTTCCACTATTAATCCTAAATCATGTGTATCAATTATGCAATAATATGATATTATCTTGCGAAAATATTGTCATTCCAAGTGTAAGTTCTGAATCTTCCATGGAATTTCCACTACTACACTCTTTTTTAACACAATATTCAACTCTCAATTTCCCTTCATACTTACACCTAACTCAGAAAATTATCAACTAATTTGTCTCTTGCGACGTTATATATAGAGAGGTTTCAATGATAGTTCCCACACTGTACAGTGGATAAAATTGTACAATGTTGCGAAAAAAGTAACTTTTGACACATTAGAATTTTGTTGCAATTCTGACTCCCAATATTATCAGATGTAGATAATGTTAATGATTAGTGTTAGACCAAAAATAAATAAGCCTAATAAGGCCCAAATAAACTTAATCTCAATAAGGCCCATCTAATAAATTTCCTCCCAATTAAGCCCACGAAGTGGTGGACAAATCACCTAAAATGATCATCTTAAGTAACAAGGTTTCAAAGCCCAAAAGGAGCCAAGGTCCTAGATTCCTATCCTAAAACAAATCACTTAGGATAAATCAACTAGGTGGTAAGAATTTAAAGTCCAAAACATGCTGAGGTTCTAGGCGCTTATCCTAGGACAAACCTCCTAAGTTTGAAGGCTCTTATGATCCCAAGGTCTTAGTAAAAACAACCTAAGGATAAAACATTCCTTCCTCTAATCTGTAGATAAGTTTGTATATCTATGTGTCAATCAACATGGGCACTAGAGGACTAGAGTTGCCAAATGTCATAAGAACAACAACATTTGTCATAAAAATAACTAGGACCCAAGTCAAATCAGTTTGGTCGATAAATATGTCTTTCATTCTCACTGAAAGGTAAGAAAAAAGAGGCTAAAAAAAAGAAAAAAATGCTAGCTTTCTCCTCTAATCTTTCTCTTTCTAAATTTATATTTTCAAAAGTCCGGTGACTGACATGATCGTCGGAGGGTTTATGCCGGCAAAGCCGGCCCTCCTATATTTTTCTTGTGTTTGCAGAGTATCACAAGATAAAGACATTCTGATTGCCTAAGGAAGTGAACTTAGAAGAGCATCTATAAAGGCCCATAAAGATCAGCCAAAAAAAAAAAAAAACTCACCATCATCAAATCTAACAAAGAGGAACCCAAGTCCTAAGGGGGTCGTTATCAGTCGAAATTTTCATATCATAAGTTGGGACAAAATTTACACTAACAGTTTGGCGCCATCTGTGGGGATCTTCCGATAAAAGTCCTGGAAGCCCTACCATAAGCATGGATGCTAACAATGAGTACTATAACCTTGAGGCTGATGATGAAAGTTCCAAAGTGGATGAGGATGTGCACTTTCAATGAAGGAGACGACAACAAGACCTAAATAATGTTCGGCCAATTTCCAGCTCGAGCTGAGGAAGGCGATAACTCAAGTGGAGGTAATATGGTTGATTCTGGCTCCTCTAGAACAAGGTCGAGAGAAGAGTTAAATGAAGATGATCTCAGGCATTCCCTTAACCAAAAAAGATCTAGGAGGAGAATGACCAGAAAAGGTTTAGACCAAGGTGAGGAAGTCGACAGAGGATTACAAGAAAGGATGCAGAGACTTGAGCAAATGGTTCGAGAAATTGGCCCACTTGATGATGTAACAGCAGAACCTGAGCCATCATTTACTTCTGATATAATGGTAGCAAAATATCCACCTAGGTTTCTTTTACCCCAAATAGAGTCTTATGATGGGCAGAAGGATCCAACTGAGCATTTAGAATTGCATCACACTTTTATGGAAGTGCAAGGAGCATCACAACCAATTCTTTGTCAGGCTTTTCCTCTTACCTTAGTAGGAGCAGCATGAAGATGGTTTCGAAGGTTTCAGGCACATTCCATCTCATACTTTGGAGATTTGAGTAGAGAATTCACTTTTCACTTCCGAAGTGCCCGACAAAAATGAAAACCAGTGACTTACCTATTGACCGTCAAACAACAGGAATGGGAGACCTTAAGAGACTACATCAGAAGGTATAATAATGAGATCACCCAAGTAGATGGTTATGATGATTGCATAGCACTTTCTGGCATTATGGAAGGGCTCAAGATGGGAAAGCTATGGTGGTCAGTTTCAAAAAGACCACTCACTTCTTACTCTGAGAATTGAATTCTCCAAGTAGTCAATTATGGCCACCATGTGGATTGAATTCTCCAAGTAGTCGAGGTTCTGCCTCGAAAGAATTTTCTACATTGTTAGTAGAATAAGAACCCCAAAGCTGATTAGGTAGTATTGGTGACTCCAAATGTCATTCCATACTAGTTGCCATTCTGGGGAAGTATTTTCTGTAACATGATTTCTAGAACAAGAAATCAAATGGTCACTTAGTGGAACTAGAGAGACCAAAAGAGCATTTCCTGCAATATGATTTCCATTAGAAACCAAATTTTGATTTCCTGGTAGTAAGGATCCTAGGGAAGTATTTCCTGCAAGGGTTATTTTTAGAGACCTCCCTTGAGGTCTAGTGTATTAACACCTAGATAGAATGTATTGATATAATTACAGTAACCTCCCCTGTCGTTAGTATAAAAATACATATGGCATTAGTATAGAAGGGTAAATATGTAAAATTATATTTAAAATTCAAAATATATTTTTACTAGATCAATGATATTTTGACCGACTTGCCCGCTGTTGACTGAACTTAACCAGTTGGCCATGACTCCACCAGCAGCCAATAGTGGTGCTTTGCCACTGCTGGAGTCCCTTTTTCACCCTAGTTACCAACCCCAGTCATGGAAGCCTTTGAATCAGCCGCATCTACCACCACACATTAACCCAAAAGGATGGCTTTTGTCTCACAACAGACCACACACTAACAACGCCCCTTTGGCCATTGCAGATGTCACCCAACTGCTATCACCCTTGAGCCATCTCGATACCATGCAGCAACTTTTGACATCCCAAAACTTAATCACACACAGCTCTCAAAACCATAGCTCACAGCTGGTCATGCCGCATACCACTGCCATAATTTCTGCCATCAGTGATGGTTCCATTTCGTCGATGTCTATCCCCTCAACCAACTCCCATGAAGTCCCGACCTCAACAAACATCTCAACAACCACAAAAACCCACGATTTTTTCATCCCACACTTGCAGACACATTCAAACTCATGAGATCTCGCTGCCGCTATCTTGTCAAAGTCCGTTGATGGTGCTTCAATGCAAACAGATCCTCTTTAAGCCCAACACACCACCAATTGGCATTTTGTTGAATTGTTTTTTCATACAATTTGTTGATTCTAACGCAGTTAATTACTTTGTAGAATTGGGTTTTCAAACAATTTGTTAGAGTCCAAATCTAGCTACGGCTGCAAGACCGTGAAATCTCCTGAAAGCAAGAACAATTGACTGGCCTCGCATCTCTTTGTCTTTTAGATAGGCGCCAACTTTCAGATCCTTTGCAGCCAACTGATCTATTATTAAAGTAGTCAAAGACATAAGAAGGGAAGTCGTAAATATATGGAGGACACGGGTTGGTTTCGAAAGCATAGAGCTGGGCAGCGGAGAAAGAAAGGAAGGGAACAAAGTAGAAAGAAAGACATGATGATGTTGAAAGTGCATAAGCCAAGCCAAAGGACGACGACAAGGAAGATGGCAGGCAGCAAAAGCAGTGGTTGAAGACCCAGTTAATCGGTGAAAGCAGCAGCCGGTCAAACCTATTACCCAAAATTCTCAAAACTACATTTAATAATTTATTATTTTGTGATAAGGGTATTTTAGTAATTTTAAAAGTCCACTAACAGTCAACTTAACGACTAATTAACGGTAGGGGAGGTTTCTGTAATTATATCAATACATTCTATCTAGGTGTTAATACACTAAACCTCAGGGGAGGTCCTTAAAAATAACCCTTTCCTGCAACACGGTTTCTAGAATGAGAAATCAAATGGTTAGTTGCCAGTACTTCAGAATCCCAACCAGTATGCTCAGCAGCACGATTTCTAATTCTAGAAATCGAATTGTCACTTGCTGGTACTTGAAAGACCAGAAGAGTATTTTCTACAACATGATTTCTATCAGAAACCAAAAGTTGATCAGGTGGTTGAACAGATTCTGAAAAAATCTATTCTCCAACATTATGAATGATGGTAGAACAAGAAGTTAAATCTTGACTTGATTGATCTTCAACATTAATTGAAGTAGAAAGCTTGCCATCCTGTTTTCTTTCTAGGCGACACACAACAAAGTTCTTCTACATAAATTAATAGGACAAATATAATATGTTTTTTTCCTATGTGGCCCGCTGTATTATCAATATACATATGCAATTCATCACAAACCAGGGCATAAGTCAGAAATGAAGCTCAAAACGAAACTCATAACTTATAACGAGGGTCATCCTCAACAGATATCTCGTGCATAACCCGCTCAGTCTTAGCTTTCTTGGAAGTAGAACGACGGGGACAAAAAGGCAAAATCTTTTTGGTACCAATTACTTCGGCACTGTTTTTGCGCTTGATGCCAGAACCTGGGCTAGTGACTTTCCAGTTCCCTGAATATTTTTCTTCTATGTGAACTTGTAATAATGCTCACAGTAGAAGTACCAAACTTCTTCCTCACATTGAATCTCAGAATGCCCTGCCTCAAAACAATTCAGTCACCTATTAGTTCTGAATCAATTTCACTAAACTGACTTAAATGGCATTATATGATTACTTGTTGGTAGATACTTACGGGGTAGATCCCAGGAGTTGAAGATTGAAAAAGATGTTTGGCTACTTAGAAAATAAGAGAAAATGAAAGAGAATTAAGAAAATAGATCTGAGAAACTTCTAGTATTTCATTAATCAAATACACACGTAATGTGTGGTGAAATACTTTTTATATACAAGTGCTGAAGCTCAGCTGGATTTTTGTTATTTCTAACTAAAGCTATTAACAAACTATATTAAGCAGAATATAACGACTTCAACTAATTAGTCACGTGTACACATAATTTCATAATCACCAGGCATGACGTGGCATGCCACATCATCAACGTGTAACTGATTAATACTGGTACTATCATCCTCTGCTCTGCTGACTACACTACAAGTGTGAGCTTCCTTAACATCCCCCTCAAGCTCAATGGTTTGTTAATAACATTGAGCTTGGAGCGGAAATAACTGAACTTAGGAAATGATAGAGGTTTTGTAAGCACATCAGCAACTTGCTCTTCTGTGGGAATATATCTGATTTCTAACTCCTTTTTAAGCACCTTGTCTCTGATGTAGTGAACATCTAATTTAATGTGTTTTGACTTGGAATGAAAAACAGGATTCCTAGCTAAGTCACCAACACTTTGGTTATCACACCAAAGAACTAGAAGAGGTAACTTCACAATCTTGAGCTTAGAAAATAATTATTGCAACCATGGTAATTCTGAGCTTGCTGAGGATAAAGCTCTGTATTAACTCTCTGTGCTGGATTTAGCAACAATAGATTTTTTTGGATGACCAAGAGATTAGGTTGTTACCAAGATATATGCAATAAGCTCCAATGGAATTGCGATCATCAACATCACATGCCCAATCGACATCTGAATAACCATTCAATCCAGTGGTTTCAGGTATTCCCTCCTTTTGAATATAAAGTCCATAAGTGATTGTTGCTTGAAGATAACTAAGAACTTTCTTGCAGGCTAACCAGTGTTAAAGTGTGGGAGCACTGAGATATTGGCTGAGTTTACGTACTGAATAGGCAATATCAAGTCTAGTGAGAATTAGTTATTGAAGACCACTAACTATACTCTTGTACAGTGTGGTATCCTCAAATTATTACCCCAGAGAACTTTGTACAACTCTTTCCAGCTTGAGACCAATGCTAAAAGGTGTGTCAGAACCTTTGCAATTCTGCATTAAAACCTTACTTAACAAATCTTTGATGTATTTTGTTTGAGAAATATGGATTCCCTAAGTAGTGTAACAAACTTCCACCCCAAGGAAATAAACAACTAGTCCCAAATCCTTAAGAGCAAATACTTTGCTGAGTTTAGCAATAAAAATCTCTAGTAGATCAGAGTCAGGTCCAGTAATTAGAATATCATCAACATAGATGAGGACAATGATTAATCCTCTTGTATCATGCTTGATGAAGAGAGAAGTGTCAGCTTTGGAATTGATGAATTGCCAGTTAGTGAGACAGCCTTTGAGCTTTTCATACCAAGCTCTTGGAGCTTGTTTAGCCCATATAAAACCTTGTTGAGCTTGCAAATGTAACCTTCTTTAGATTCAAAACCCTCAGGTTGTGTCATATACACATCTTCAGAGAGTTCTCCATTAAGAAATGCATTATTTACATCAATTTGCCTTACTTTCCACTCTTTTATAACAGCTAAACTCAGGATAATTACTTGGAGACTGAACCATCAATGTCATATTTAGTTCAAAAAACCCATTTGCATCCAACTGGTTTATAAAAAGAAGATATAGGCATTAAACTACAGGTAATGTTCTTCATAAGGGCATCATATTCTTCTTGCATAGCTGCTTTCCACTTAGGATCAGATAATGCCTCAGAGGTGGTGGATGGTTCTAGGCTGTTATGGTTGGCAATGAAAGCCTTTGGCTTAAAGATTCCAACCTTAGCTCTAGTGATCATTCTATGTGTAGATATGAGTGGTTTGAATTGAGTTGATGGTAATAAATGTTGTGTTTGAACTGGTGAAGAAGGTGAATTTTGTTAATTTGGTAATGAATGTAATGTGGTATGTATATTTGTTGCATGGAAAAATTTAGATCAGAAGCTGGTTGTGTGGGTGATGAGCAATGAAAGTGAGTCTGTGGGAAGGTTATCTGATGGTGAGGAAACAACTGGTGTGTTGTGAGAGGAATATAGAGGAGAACGATGGTCATTATCAACTCCGTTAGCTTCAAGAGTGTCCTGATTACTATTGGAAACTGGAATTGTATAATGCTTGAGAAGATTATACTGAAAATCTAAGGATTGATTTTCAGATGAAGAAACATGAAAAAGTGATGAATATGGAAAAGAAGTTTCATCAAACAAAACATGACTAGCTATATAAATTTTACCAGAGGAATGTAAGCATTTGTAGCCTTTATGTAAAGGACTAGATCCCAGAAAAACACATTTGGATATATGAAACTAAAACTTGTGTGTTATTGTACTCTCTGAGGAAAGGAAAACATGAATAACCAAAGACTCTGAGAAACTTGTAATCTGGTGAAAGCTGAAATAGAGATTCATAGGGAGATTTCATGCACAATACAGGAGTGGGTAGTCTATTTATAATATAGGTTTTTGTATGAAAAGAATCCTATAGAACTTTAAGAGGTATGGTAGCTTGTGCAAGTAAGGTTAATCCAAAAAAAAAGTAAGGTTAATCCAAGTTCATTGATATGTCTATGTTTTCTTTCCACTAAGCCATTTTGATTGTGAGTATACTGACATGAGTGTCTGAATTGGATTCCCTCTGCAAGAAGATAGTTAACAAAATATCTGAATTCCCTTCCCCAATCGGATTGAAGACATTTAATGGTTTTGTTGAGTTGTTTTTCAACTTGATTTTTGAAGATTTTAAAGACATAAAGAGTTTCATCTTTTGTTTTTAATGGAAATATCTAAGTGAACTTGGTACAATCATCAACAAAACTTACATAATATCTATATCCTTGAGGAGAAATCACAGGAGCTGGTCCCCATAAATCAGTGTATAATATTTCTAAAGGGAACTTTGTTTTTGTATTGGTGACAGAAAAATGTAATCTGTGCATCTTTCCCATCTTACAAGCATCACAAGAGTCAAAGGTTCTGTTTTCATTGATAGTCTTAACAGATGGACATGTTTTGATTACATGATTTAAGACATGAGAAGATGGATGACCTAATCTTTGATGTAATACAAAGGTACTTAACAAACACTCAGAATTTATACAAAGAACTGCTGTAGTATGTAAATAGTTGGCTTTATTTTTTAAATCAAAACTAACAATTGAAAACATTGAAAGAGGAGTTAATGGCTCGATTGACTCAACATTAGTAATATAACTCTGACTAGATGATGTGAGTAAAGTTTTATTGGAAGAAACCAATAGCAATTTGTAGAGACCCTTTTCAGCCTTGCCTTGCAATATTACTACATTCCTCATCTTGTCATTCACAAAACAGAATTTGTCAGTGAATTCAATCACAATATTATTATCTTTAGTAAGTCTGGATATACTAATAAGGTTTTTGGTGATTTGCGGTACTAGAAGCATGTCATTAAGCTTAAGTGTTAATAAGGTATTATCTTTAGTTTCATGCATTTTCAAAACTGCACCGCCTAAGTGTGTTATGCTTAAACCAGCACCATTTACCAACAATGAGCTTAGAAGTACCTGCAAAGCTTTCAGAAACATACATATTGTTCATGTCATTTGTCAGATGATGTATAGCTTCATTATCCAGGTACCAGTTTGTATCAGATGGTCCCTCCATGTTAGCCAGATATGCAGTTTTTAGATTTCTATTTGGTGGTGGTCTGTATGCTCCAGAATTAATGAACTCCGTTTGCAGTATGTCCAGTCTTGAGACATATTTGACAAGTTGGTTTAGAACCATTCCACTGAGGCTTGATCTGTCCAGGTGATCTACCATTATTATAGCCTTCATTATCAGTATTTGGATTCCAATTGCCTCCTCCACCTCTCTGATTATCACCTTGATAAGCTCTGTATTGAGGATATCCTTTACCAGCAAATCCATATCCAGAACCTCCATAACTTCCTTTGGAATGATTAGTTCGAAATCCTCCATTATTACCAGTATTATATCCATAACCACCAAAGTTTTTACCACCAAACACATTTCCTTTCTTAAATCCTCTATTTAGAGCAAGATTAGCTTTAAAATTATGTTTCACATCTGCACCAGCAAGCATTTGAGCTTGTTGATCAATCCTTGCTTCTTGAGTTAAAAGCATGGCATAAGCCTCATTAACATTCATAAGCCTCATTAACATTCATCTTTCCAACACCTACTTGTCCAGTGATATAGGTGGCCACATAATTATATTCTGGTCCCAAACCAGAAAGTATATGCATAATTAAATTATCATTGCTTAAAGCACTTCCTGTTGTAGCCATGATATCAGCTATAGTTTTCATTTTAATGAAGTAATCATTAATTTTCAAATCATCTTTCCTAGTTGAGTTCATCATGTATCTTAGATGTAAAAGTCTAGATTTAGATTGTGAGCCAAATTGTGTTTCAATTGCCTTCCACACCTTAAGAGAAGTTTCCAGATTTAACACTGCTAATAATACCTTCACTCATTGAAAGTAGCCATCCAAGAAGCACTTGATCTTGTGATATCCAAATTACAAATTCTGGATTCTCCACAGATCTGATATCATCACCAATCCTTTGAGCAATGTGAGATGGAGGTGGAGTAGTTGAATCATCTATGAACTTCTCAAGTCTGTTACCACAAATTGAAGCCAATACTTGCGATCTCCATATCAGAAAATTGGATTGATCAAGCTTAATAGGAGTGTTGAACGTAAAAGAAGAAATTACTGAGTTAACAGTTGTGTTATGAACTGGAGCTGATGATGAAGCAAGATTTATTGACGCCATTATTTGGTGTGGCTGTTATACCAAGTTGAAGATTGAAAAAGATGTTTGGTTACTTAGAAAATAAGAGAAAGTGAAAGAGAATTAAGAAAATAGATCTGAGAAACTTCTAGTATTTCATTAATCAAATACACACGTACTGTGTGGTGAAATAATTCTTATATACAAGTGCTGAAGCTCAGCTAGATTGCTGTTATTTCTAACTAAAGCTATTAACAAACTATATTAAGCAGAATAAAACAACTCCAACTGATTAGTCACGTGTACACATAATTTCATAATCACCAAGCATGACGTGGCATGCCACATCATCAATGTGTAACTGATTGTGATACCGGTACTATCACCCTCTACCCTGCTGACTACACTACAAGTGTGAGCTTCCTTAACACTAGGGATCAAAGCTATAGAAATCAATTTCTTTGATGGCATGGATAGAGAAACCGGGGTCAAGCCTCTTCTTCTTTAGTAGACTAAGGATTTCTTCGTTAGTAGGCTTCAATCTGTACCCCATGAGACTGTCCATTTCCTATTCAACGCAGAAGAGACGGAGCAAGAGCTAAATTACTCTCGGTTTGGTATGCAACTGCCAAATTCAATGACTGAGATGGCGATCATATTGTATTATTATTATTTATAAAGACAGAAGCATTGACGTGTCATTTTATCCCCTATGGCTTGACTTTTTTTCTTTGGCTACCATATGATTTTACAGTTAATTGAAAAAATAATAATAAATAACAAATGTTAAAGTAATACCGTTTTAATTTTTAAGTGGTAATTAAGTGCACGCCGTCACATACGTTATTCTTCTGCACCATAAATTTTATTGATCCAGTCGAGAACACCAACTGATAAAATCATGACATATATAATCCGTCACATATAATAACATGTACGACGGTAGACACTTAATCTGATTTTTTTAACTCTCAGTTCTTTGTCTGACAACAATTAATGGATAAATATAATTTTAAAAAAAACAAAGAAAGAAAGACCCCACCGTGCCACTACCATTTTTCTTTTTTGATTCCTTCTCTGCTTTTCACAGTTGCAAGTGACCTTCCCTGCTACCTCACAAAGGTGTCCCCTTTTCCAAGAAGTAATTTGCTCAGATTGGGTGGTGAGATTCCAGTATTCCACATTTCATTTCCACGTATGATCAACTACGAATCCAAAAAGACTTGAAGGACCGAAAAACTTTGAAATGCTAACCATGTACAGGAAAAATTTTATTTTAAGACCATTGATCTCAAGTATGCGAAAATACAATTGACATTATGAATAAAGGTTAACACGAAGATTCGTGATAAGTTCCTACTATTCATTAGTTGATGGCTGCCATGTACATGAACCATTCACATCTCTACTTGTACTCTTTCGGAATAAGCATTTTTGTCTAGTCACACAAGCTCCAAGTTTCAAGAACTCGGCCATTCCATTGAAAATTCAAGTGCTCTATATTACAAAGCAATAAATGATTACCAGACGATATCATATTATCAAATAATAATAGGACTTTCCTACTAAGAGGATTTCATAGTTGTTTACGTACTACTTAACATTACAGTACTATTTGCATATTTGTGTCACTACTATCCACTGCATAAGCTGAACCTTTTAAATTTGCTACTTAAGCAAATTTCTCATTTCTGAGCGGTGTTTGTGTCACTGCTATCTGCTGCATAAGCTGAAGCTTTTAAATTTGCTACTTAAGCAGAATTTTCAAGCAGTTCTTCTATCCATGAATTTTTCTAAGCAGTGTTTGTGTCTCTGCTATCGACTGCATAAGTTGAAGCTTTTAAATTTGCTACTTAAGAAAATTCTCAAGTAGTTATGTTATCCTTGCATCGTTGTAAGCAGTGTTTGTCTCACCGCTATTCACCACATAAGTTGAAGCTTTTCCATCTGACTTTGATGGGTTAAAGCCAAGGGGAAGGGTTTGTCCATTCTCTTCGCAAGAGTTTTCATCCTGGAATGTTAGGAAATTGGTGGGTGAAGCAGATATGCAGCTTAAATGCAATTGTAAGAAAATAAAGAACAAGCACAATAGAGGACACCAGAAATTACGTGGTTCGACTTTTAGCCTACGTCCACAGGTGAAGAAAGAAGGAAAATATTTTACTAGTGAAAAGGAATTACAAGTATTGTGGTATTTTATCTCACTACCCAAAATCCCAATACACCAAATCTCTCACTCACTAGACTCACAAGAGCTTTATAATTTTAAGCTTTTGAAAATTACTCAAGCTCTCTATTTGTCTCTCTCACAGTAGAAGAGAAGAACTAAAGAATGGATTGATTGAAGAGCGAAGTGAAGCCTCTATTTATAGGCTTCATTCCCTCTTCCTTTTCTATTTATTTAAATATTTTATTATTATTATATTATTCTTCATTCTTCTTTGTGCAGGTGCCAAAGTCTTCTTTCTTCCTCAACAATTTCGGCATTTTCAACTTCAAAGCCGTGTGCCACCAATTTTGCTTATTCAAAGCTTTTATATGCATCTTCTAGATACTGCAGCCAAAGTATTTTCACATTCTCCCACTTGGAGATTAGATTGAAAATCAATCAATCTCCACACCATCCTTTCTGCTTCGCCATAATCATGTTGCCTACATTTCTGCTAGGCCACAGGAAGATCTACTCCAGATAAACTTGTCAGCATTTATTGGCTTGGTCAAAACATCTACTAGGTTCTCCTTCGTATGGATTTTCTGTAAATCTACACTTTCGTCTTCCACTACTTCTCAAACGAAGTGATACTGAACTCCTATGTGCCTTCAATTCTTGAACTCGATCTTTGTTGGGGCCTGCTACCAACATGTCATCCATATAAAACAGCAAAATAATGAAATCATTATCTTCAAACCTCTTGTAATATGTACAATGGTCTGAACTGAGTCTGTTGTATCCAAGACTCATGATGAAGGAATCAAATCTCTTATACCAACACCTCGGCGCCCGTTTAAGACCATATAGAGATTTGTTCAACCTGCAAACTAAGTTCTTCTTTCTTGTTTCTGCAAAACCTTCTGGTTGGAGCATATATATTTCTTCTTCAAGTTCACCATGAAGAAATGCAGTTTTCACATCTAACTGCTCTAGATGTAAGTCAAATATAGCACACATCGCCAAGACTACTCTGACTGTTATGAGTCAAACCATCGGCGAAAATATCTCGTTGAAGTCAATACCTTCCTTCTGAGCATATCCTTTCACTACCAATCTCGCACGATACCTCTCCACTTGGTCATTGCCATCACGTTTGATCTTGTAGACCCATTTGTTTTCAATGGCTTTTCTTCCGTGTGGTAGTGGTACAAGTTCCCATGTTTTGTTCTTATATAAAGTTTTAATTTCTTCCTTCATTGCTGTCATCCACAAAGTAACATCTGAGTTTTATAAAGCTTTATGGAAAGTTGATGGCTCTCCATCCTCTGTTAGAAGACAATATGCAACGTTGATCTCTGTGACATACTACGAGTGCCACGTTGGTGGTCGTCTCTCACGAGTTGACCGATGAACTTCTAAAGCCTCGGACTCGACTAGTTCTTGTTCCTCGTGCTCTGGTGCTGCTTCAGAAGAATCTGAATCTTCTGGATTATTTTTGACATATATCGGCACAATCTCTAACTTTTCTTTTACAATGCCATCACCTCCATCTTTCATTTGCAGTTGATCTTCTACAAAAATAACATCTCTGCTGATGACGATTTTGTGGACAGTGGGGTCCCACAGACGATACCCCTTTACTCCATCAGCATATCCCAAGAAGATACATCTTCTAGATTTTACATCTAGCTTTGTTCTTTCTTGGGCATTGTACATCACGTACACAGGACATGCAAATGCATGTAGGTAGGAATAATCAGCTGGCTTTCCAATCCACATCTCCACCGCTGTCTTCAGCCCAATAGCTGTAAATGGTGATTGATTTACTATATAACAGGCAGTTTTGGTTGTTTCTACCCAGAATGAATTAGGTAAACCAGCAGTCATCAACATGGCTCTTATCCGTTCTATAAGAGTTCTATTTATCCGTTCTGTCACTCCATTTTGTTGAGGAGTGTATGCTACCGTGAACTGCCTCTGAATACCTTCTCACTTACAAAAAGTAAGAAACTTGCCGTCTGTATACTCTCCACCATTATATGTCCTTAAGCACTTGATCTTTGTACCAGATTCAATTCCACCCGCGCTTTGTATTCTTTAAACACTGGAAATACATCTAACTTTTTCTTAATTGGATACACCCAACATCTTCTGGAATAATCATCAATGAAATTCACCATGTACTTTGCACCTCCCATGGATATATCCGGTGATTCCCAAACATCAGAATGAATCAAATTTAGAATGTATTTACTTCTAACAATAGATCTACTGAATTTTAATCTATGCTGCTTACTTGTAACACAATGCTCGCAAAATGGTAAACTTACCGATTTGAGCCCCGAAAGTAATTTGCGCTCAGAGAGAATCTTCAAACCTTGTTCTGACATGTGACCAAGTTTGAGATGCCACATCATCGTTGACTCTTCTCCATTTAATGCGACACATGCATCAGCCTCCTATAGTATTTCTCCTTTAAGTATAAATAGATTAGCACCGATCTTTTCTGCCTTAATTAATACAAGCGCCCCTTTAATGATCTTCATAATTCCATTCTCCACATGAGTTTTGCACCCATAATTGTCTATTCGTCCCAAAGATAATAGATTTTTCTTCAGGCCGTTGACATGTCGTACCTCCTCAATTGTGTGAATTGTACCATCAAACATTTTTATTTTGATAGTACCAATACCAGCGATCTCCAAGGCATGATCATCTCCCATATATACAGATCCTCCTGAGATAGGTTCATATGTGTGGAACCATTCTCTCCGAGAGGTCATGTACCAGGTAGCTCCTAAGTCTATAAGCCAGACATCAGACAATCATTTTTTGCCTTCTAAAACAGTTGTTGCCTCGCTGTAGAGTATTTCGCCATCATCGGAGGTAATTGCTACACAACTCTGAGCATTTGATAACTCAGGTTCTTTGCCCTCTCTTCTCTTTTGGTTACTCCAATACTCTTTCTTGACATGCCCTTTCTTGCCACAGTTGTAGCATTTAACATTCTTCTTACTTCCGGATTTTGATCTACCATGATTTTGACTCCCACTGGGGCCACGTTCCGTTGATCTCCCTCTCGTCACCGATAGCGCCTCCGCTTGCTGCGAACTTGCTTGTCTGTTTTCCTTATTTTTTCGCCTGCTCTCCTCATTTAATATAAAGGTTGCAACATCGTCGAAAACTAGACTCTCCACTGAATTGTTGTTCGTCAGGTTGATGATGAGTTGATATACGAATCTGGTAGACTTTGAAGTAGAAGCTCTACACGTTCATTTTCCTTTATATTATGATCCAACGTTGTGAGTTGTAAAAATAGAGTCTTCAAAGTGTTGATGTGGTCGGTCACCATTGTAGATTCCGCCATTTGAAGAGTATAAAGTTTCCTCTTCAAGAAGATTTTGTTGTGTAGTGATTTGGCCTCGTACAATTTTGTGAGAGTATCCCATATTTCCTTCGCTGTGTTTTTTTCTGCCACACTGGATAATACTCTGTCTGCAAGTGCCAAGTGTAGATCAGAAATGGCATTGCCATCTATCTCGTTCCACTTGTCATCAGCTATCTCCATGGGTCTTTCTCCAATTGCTGCCAAGCAATTATTTTTCCTCAATACAGCTTTCATCTTCATTTTCCACAACGAAAAATTATTTCCGTTAAATTTCTCAATTTCATACTTTGCCCCCATTTTGTTGATAAATACTGCACACAAACTAGTATATCACCTTGAATAGTTGTGAGTATGTGTGAGAATGCACGCTAGGAAAGTTTCCAGGAAAGACTGGAGGGGTCACAATGATCCCACTTAAAACCCATACTCCTTAAACTCTTATCGCCTTTGTGACAGAACTTTCCTAGACATGTATAAAACCACACAGTTGCTTTACTCACACTACTATTTCCTATTTTGCACCGCAAAATTCTTGGATCGCTCTCACCGTTTCACTTGAATAGTACCGTATATGTGAACAGTACCGTATACATGAATATTATCGTATACGTGAATAGTACCCTCGTACATGAACAGTACCCGACTTCAAAAAATACAACCAATAGCTCTTATACCACTGTTAGGAAATTGGTGGGTGAAGTAGACGCGCAGCTTAAATGCAATTGTAAGAAAATAAAGAACAAGCATAATAGAGGACACCAGAAATTACGTGGTTCGACTTTTAGCCTACGTCCATGGGCGAAGACAAAAGAAAAATATTTTACTAGTGAAAAGGAATTACAAGTATTGTGGTATTTTGTCTCACTATCTAAAATCCCAATATACCCAATCTCTCACTCACTAGACTCACAAGAGTTTTATAATTTTAAGTTTTTGAAAATTACTCAAGCTCTCTATTTGTCTCTCTCACAGTAGAAGAGAAGAACTGAAGAATGGATTGATTAAAGAGCGGAGTGAAGCCTCTATTTATAGGCTTCATTCCCTCTTCCTTTTCTATTTATTTAAATATTTTATTATTATTTTATTATTCTTCATTCTTCTTTGTGCAGCTGCCAAAGTCTTCTTTCTTCCTCAACAATTTTGGCATTTTCAATTTTAAAGCCGTGTGCCACCAATTTTGCTTATTCAAAGCTTTTAGATGCAGCTTCTAGATGCTGCAGCCAAAGTATTTTCACATGGAAAGCCCTTGGGGATTTGATTAGGTAATTTATCTGCTCGTCACTATCAATTAGACAACCAGGAAAATCAAAATTATCAAAAGAACTATTAGAATATATTAATACTTGTTGATCTAGTGGCAGCTGCGACTCCAAATTGCTATTTGGCGGCAGCAGTGGGTTTATCGACTGAGGGCATGTGATCGAGAAAACAAATTCCTTCTACATGAATTAAAGACAAAAACAACATCAGGAATGCTGTATTATCAATTAATTTTCAAATTTTCATCAGCACTGCTAGATTACCACTCAGCAAACTTCTAGAAGAAACAAAACAACAGTTTAGCAATAGGCAACAAAGTTATATACTCTAAATGGCCATCGTGCCTACTGTCCAGATCAAAAGAAATGAAAGAAATTTTAAGACTTTGCCTGGTTAATTAATCCTATTGTATCTCCAACAACTAACTAATTGGCATGCAACATATATTTTATTACACAGCATTTTACCACACTAAAACTTTTGACAGATTCACAAAACATGCGACTCCAATGGTAAGAAGCTACTTTTTTAGGACTCAGGACCTCGGTTCGAGCTTCAAGTAATACACAAGTTCATAGTAAAAATACTAATAAGATTCATATAACAGAGCTCACATCCAAAGAACAAAGCTCATGCCTTATAACTGGGGTGGTCCTTGACAGGGTATTCATGCATAACCCCCTCAGTAATAGCTTTCTCAGGAGCAGCACCATGGTGGTAGAAAGTCAAAATTTTTTTTGGTATCCACAAGGCCGTTTCTAGCTTTGATTTGGGAATCTTTACTAGTACCATACTTGATCCTCGGACTCTGTTTTTTATTCTGCTGTATCACAAAAATAATATATGGTGCATGCCAATTAGATCAGCTAGTAAAATCTTTCAGTGAAGAAGGTTAGAGAATAATTACATATGCGTACTTGCCAAGTCCCCGGGTTCAAGGCTGCAGATATCAACAATATCCTTGATAGGGTGATGTGAGAAATGGGGATTAAGCCTCTTCTCCACCATAAGATAGAGGATTTGTTCATTGGATGGCTGGAATGTGTACCCCATAAGATTCTCCATCACAGAATTATTATTATATTTTTTTGACTATTTCTTCAATAGTTGTTAGGGATCTGAAACTAACCCCCAAGATTTCTCCATCATTATTTGTAATTCAACACAGTCAGAGTGGCATCTCTTTCTGATTTGATGGGAAGAAAATTTACCCTGTGAGAAAGAGTGAGCGGATGATAATGTCTCTACATTCTCACGGCGTTGTGCTACAGTGAGACAACTTTTGCTTGTTTCACCAACGGCGTTGAATAGAGTATTACCATTGAGTGAGTGACAGAAATTAAATGACAGAGAACATGGAAATTTTATAATATCAGCTTATTGAGACATGAGACCCCGCCATCATCCTCTTAGTGGTTCAGCATCATCTGCCTCATCCTCTTTATAAAAGTACTAATTTATTCACTCAGAAAATTGTCCAAAACGACAATGTTTGCCAGATTCTCATTTTATTCGTGTTTTTAATTATTTTTTCAACTGATTTCCCCGTCCTGTATGCGCCGAAATTATTAGTTAACTTTGTACATTCGGCTTTCCGCTAGAGCGTCTCCTTCTTGGAGAGGAAGTTATTTGTCTCAACCTAGTAATTTTCTTTCGCTGTCTCCTTCTTTTAGAGTTAAAATGTCTAATGGGCCATCCCGCCGCGCATGAGGGCGGCACAGCACAGCACAGCACACAGCACGAGTCCACACACGTGCTATGCTTAGGCCGTGCTCGGGCCATGCTTAAAGAAAAATTCACTAATTTTTTTTTTTGTGTGTTTTTTCAAGCCTACGTCCTTTCTTCAAGTCCATCAACCCATTCGCAGCTGCTGATGATGTTAATAATAATAATAATAATAATATAATTTTTATTAAGGGAACAATTAATATTTCATTAACACAATTACACAACAATATTATTTAATTGCATGATAACTAATTATAATACAACAATACATAAATTTAATTTCATAGATTATAGTAATGATTAATAAAAAATTAAAATTACAATCCTAAAATAATAATTAAAAGAAGTCATAACTATGAGATATCGATTATAATAAGTTGCAAAATTTTATAAATCATGGTATTTCTAATATTATTTATTAAAATAATGAAATAATTATTCATTTAATAAATTATAAACATTAAACAATTAGATTTTTTTAAACTAAGATTTAAATTAATTTTCAAAAACCTACGTTAATATAATTTATCAAAAGTTTAATTTCAAGTTAATTGTAAAATCATAACATTTTATATTAACTTTTTATTTTAAAAAAATTACTTGGATATACTTCGGCCCACATGCTATTGATGACCTCACGGGCTGCGTGCTAACCCATCTCTAATGATGCCGTATTTTTAAGGCCCACATACTTAATATTTTAAGCCCGGCCCAGCTCGTGTGCGTGTCGTGCCGTGTAGTGTGCCCTATCAAAACGTGCTCTACTGTACTGTACGACCACATGTCCTGCTTGTGCCATGCCACATGCTGCCCGCCCCGTTTGGTCATTTGTATTTAGAGTAATGATATTTAATATAATTATATTATTACTTTTCGAGATTTTCTTTGTTAAAAATAAAAATTTAGGGAAAAAAAACTCTTTCACCCATAAGGTTTGACATGATAGTTCATTTCATCTTTATTTTCTTAACAATAGTCTATTTTATCCATATTTTTCAAACAATAGCCCAAACCACCTTTTTAGAAGTTTATAGCTAGTCTACTGTATTTTATATTGAGGAAAAAATAGGATTTTTAATTAAATAAATACAAACTATTTTAAAATAAAAGCATCAAGAACAATTAAATAACATATGTCTTTCTGCATAAATTTAAAATTTAAGAATAACTTAATGGAGCAAAAACAATACTAAAAATATAGTGGAGATGCTTTACCATATAACACTCTTTCATAACCATACAAACAAAATTATAACATATTTTTTACTATTTATCATTTTGATCGTGCAGTAATAAAGGAGTGTTTTACGGTAGAGCATCTCCAACATACCCATTGTTTATATATATATATATATATATATATATATACAATATTTCTATTACCCGAATGTCCGGATATTAGTTATCCTCCGCATGTTGAATATAAGCGGTTGGATCAAATTGAGTCAATCCAACACTCTTAAAACCTTTGTGCGCTAAACTAGTAAATTGCAATAAATATTATATTGATTTATTGCCGTAAAAGAACCCTAGTTATATAACTAGTTGTATGCCTATTAACTAGTTGCCAAGCCAAAACACTAATTATCATTTACTTTAATTTTTAATTTTGATCACTCCTGTTGGCGGGTTCTCACAATTAATAATAGGTATGCTAAATTCTTTTAAAAATATATATGTGTTTATTATTTTACTCATGAGTCATAAATGTAATCTGACGCCTTTTATTTTATTATTTGTATTGTTCTATTCTTGTCTGCATCTTTCTAATTTCCATGTAGCTAATATCCATTATTATTTCCACCTTTAAAGTAAATAAAGGATTTTATGTTTACTGTTGGTAAAATAATATTTTCGATTGATTATTTATTCATTTATCTTGATTCTATTGAAGTCAAAGATGAGCTAAAGTAAAAAAAAAAAAAAAACATTCTAGTGCTTATGAAATCTATGTTTTTTTAATTTGTCCAAAATATAAATTTTACATATTATTTAGTGTTATTATTGTTTATTCATTAACTTAACCTTCAATTTTAAATTTATTCAAAAAATCAAATGTTATTTGATGGTGTTTGACAGTTTATTTTAAAATATTTTGTATATCATTAATTGAAAACCCTATTTTGCCCTCAATAATTTATACAGTAAACTAATGATAAATTAACAGAAGGGTGTTTTGAGTTATTGTTTAAAAAGTAGAAATAAATTTAGCTGTCATTTAAATAATAATGATGAAATGAACTATTGCATCAAACCTTAAGAGTGAAAAGAATATTTTCTCATAAATTATATTTTTATTTTGTTTTATTATTACTCCTCACCTCCTAACTCTCTCTAGTATACCTATTACACCTACCATTTATCTTCATCAGTAGTAAGCTCATTATCACCATCTACTTTCTTTACCATCAATCTATAGTTACCTCCACCCATATATGATGAGTTTTAATATTTTTGTTAAATTTTACGAATGTGTGGTGGATTTTACTTAGGGATGACAATGGACACTGTCTGCAGCGGATTTTTCATTACAAAACCCAAATCCACACAAAATTTTAATTACAAAATCTACATTCAACTTGCCATGGGTTTTAATTTTTTTAAGAAAATCAACATGTTGCAGATTTTGACAATTACTAAACCCGCAATAGTACCCAACGGATTTTTTGCGGGTTTTCGTATTTAAAATCACAAGTATTCAATATGTAAATTTATAATAATAACCTAAAATTTCACATAACATACTCAATTCTAAACTTAACCAACGTAAATAGAAAATTAAAATTTCAATATTAATCCAACACAAATTCTCAAAATTTAAATATAAAATACACAAATCCATAAAAAAAGAAGTCACAAAGTAGTATCTAAAACTAGTAATTATCATTTTATATTATTATTCAACAGAAGCTCCAAGAGAAGATCTTCATTTCATTCACCACTATTAGCACCCATCCAACACAACTGCTACAATACTAATTAAGATTGATATTTTCTCATGAATAATACTTTCTAAATACTAATACGAAGAATAAAATTATAATAATGAAATAATTCATGCATTAAGTTAAAGCCTGTTAGGAGTTAGGCACATTGTAACTTGCAAACACGTTTACGCTTTACATTATTCACATTATATATTTTTAACCCATGCAAGTATCCACCGAATATTTGGTTAATACCAAACTCACCTGCAACTTACCGCAGGTTTCACTTTATAATATCAAACCCGCCTGCAATCCACAAAATTAACTACAACAAGCAGGTTTTGGCCGACGGATTCGAGTGAGCTTGCGGGTATTATTGTCATCCCTAGTTTTACTGTTATTAATGATATTGATTTTGCTTTATGTGATAATCTAAGATTTTATTTAAGTTCATTTTAGGATTTTATTAGAAATTAATATTTGATTTAAATTTTGAATCAATTAAAAAAATGAGAGAGACGAGAAGTTAATATATTGAGAGAAGATAAAATATTCATAGTTTATTTTTTCAATAACGACAATTTTAGAGTAAATACCATTAAACAAAAATTGAAGGCCAATGAGATATACTGAGGGGTCACATTCAAGAAAATTCTGCACCATATTCTCCCAATTTCAAGAATTGTACCCATATTTCAACACTGCTAGCAGTAACTTGGTGCATTGAACATTGTTACCACATGTAACATCCGATAGCCAATTAGCATGTGCTTTAAGTCCGCCAGAAAACATGTAACTCATCTGAAGCCGATTTAATATTTTTTAGCAACAATTTCTTGAAAAATGCCTCCCAAACTGGGTTGAATGATTTTTAAGCAATTGTTTTTGGCTAACCACTTGAGTTAAAATTATGAAAAAGAGGTAAGGGTTTGAAAAATTGATTTGAACTTTATACATCTCTCCATCTTAAATTTATATTGTGTATTAGTATATATTCTTCTAAATACATTAACATCAAAATTAAAAAATAAATTTTATTTTGTAAAGAAAAAATACCTAATACAACATAATTCCTAATACAAACTAAAAATTTGAAAATTAGTCTATAATACAGAATCCTGATCAAATTTCTTTAACTTTCGTAGATATTTGTTGACAATAATTAATGGATAAATAAAAGTTTTCAAAAAAATAAAAGATAAAAGTATGGACGCGTTGCCCAGTAGTTTAAGACCCCACGATGCGACTGCCATTTTTCGTTTTTTTATTCCTTCTCTGCACGTTTGGTTTGAAAAAACAAAAGGAAAGAAAAGGAGAAGGAAGAGAGGAAATAAATAAAGGAAAAAGATAAATTTCCAGAAAGGAAGAGAGGAAATAAATAAAGGAAAAAGATAAATTTCCTATTTAACTTTGACCTTTATTTTCAGTAATTTTTTTTTTCTCTTTTTTTTTCTCCCAAATTTCTCTTCTCTCCTCCATTTCTTCCAATCAAACATGATAGTTACATTTGACCTTCCCTTCTCCCTCACAAAGGTGTTCCCTTTTACAAGTGGTAATTTGCTGGTATTGGATAGTGAGATTCCAGTGTTCCACATTTCCACATATGATCAACTAGAACCCAAATAGAACTAAAGACGGAAAGACTTGACCTTATGCTACACATAGATGCTAGATACAGACCAAATGAAGCATCCGATTAGTCTAAACAGCAGTCACATTTGTATGTAATGAGCCTCAAAGAATACTGAACAATATCACATTATCACTAATAACTGAACTTTCCTCCTAAGAGGATTTCATAGTTATTTACATGCTATTTAAATTACAGTACGTTCCTCCTAAGAGGATTTCATAGTTGTTCACATGCTACATAAGATTACAGTACTTTCCTCCTAGAGGATTATATAGTTGTTACATGCTGCATAAGATTACAGTACTTTCCTCCTAGAGGATTTAATAGTTGTTTATATGAGTTCAGAATACAATAAAACATGAGTGAAGCATCATCACCTATAAGTAGTAAATTAACAATATTACCTCCTAAAGGATTTGATTGTTGTTTTAAATTTGCTACTTAAGCAAAATTCTCAAGTTTTTCTTCAATCCATGCATCGTTGTAAGCAGTGTTTGTATCACTGCTATCCTCTGCACACGCTAAAGCTTCGCCATCAGTCTTTGATGGGTTAAAGTAGGGGTAAGGGTTTTACCAGTCTCTTCGCGAGAGTTTTCGTCCAGTAAAGCCCTCAGGGAACTGATCAGGTTATTTACCTGCTCATCATTGAAAATTTGACAGTCAGAAATATCACAATTACCAATAGAACTATTAGAATAGTTTAATTCTTGTTCTTGAGAAATTGGTGTCTGCACTGCAGAAGAAGAGGCGTCATTTGGCCTATTGTAGCCACCGAATGACTTGATTTCTCTAATTGGCAGACGTTCTTCCTGAAAATTATTTCCAGCAAAATTATGTGTCACCGAATGGTGATCTGGTAGCAGCTGCGAATCCAAATTGCTATTTGGTAGCAGCTGGGGGTTTGTGAGACTATTTTCTTTAATTGGATTTCCAAAATGAGAAATCATATTGTAATCCGGCTGTGGCTGCTGAGTAGGAGGATGATTGGGTGTTACCAAATTATTTGTGAGAGGGTACATATTTTGTTCAACGCGATTTCCCAGATATGAGATCGAATTGTGATTTGGTGGTTGCTGTGGGTATTTGAGAGTGGTTTCTTTACTATAATTTTGTGGTAGCGGCTGGTTTGCGGGAATATTTTCACCATTATGATCTCTCTTAGAAATCGAATGCTTACTTACTGATAGCTGAGTTGGGGTGTCATTTGTTATTGACTGGTATATAGTGTTTTGTACGGTAGGAAAAGAAATGGAACTGTGATTTTGTAGTTGCGGCTCAGGGATAGTGTGAGTGTTTTGTTCACTGTGATATCCATTCGAAATCGAATGACAAGGTGATTGTTGAGGTGGAGAAACCAATTGTTCACTTGGTTCCCCTTCATCAGTAGTCGAAATACCATCCTTCCTCCTCTTATTGCGTTTTCTTTGAATGCGACACAAAACAAATTCCTTCTACATGAATTAAAGGCAAAACCAAAATAAGGAATACTGCACTATCAATTAATTTTCAGATATTCGTTAGCACTGCCAGAATTTCTACTCACCAGACAACAACAGATTCATTCATCAAGTCATGCAAATGCCTTGATGAAATTTTAAGACTGCCTGGTTAACTAATCCTATTATATATCTCAAATAGACACAATAATCTAGCATGCTTCACCAATTAATCACTTCAATCATCAAGAAAAGCCAGCCTTATTATTATATATCCAAAGATAAAACAATGCATAAAAGAAATGAACTTTCAAGTGAATGACAAAAACAAATTAAGCTCATACCTCATAACTGGGATCGTCCTTGACGTGGTACTCATGCATAACCCAGTCGGTCTTAGCTGCTGCCTTAGAACAAGGACTACGACGGTAGAAAGTCAAAAAATTTTTGGTGCCAGTAAGGCCATTTCTAGCTTCGATCTTAGAATCTCTACTAGTAATTGTCCAGTGCCCTGCTTCTGTTTTTCTGTGGGTACGGTTACTCTCCCTGTACTTGTAATAAGGTTCATAGAAAAAGTACCAAACTTGATCCTCTGTCTCAGTTTTTGATTCCACTGCATCACAAAAATACATGTTGCGGGTCAGTTAGTTCAGTTGGGAAAATCTTTCAGTACAGGAGCTTAGAGAGAAAAATGAAAGAAAAAAAAATTACAGATGCATACTTGGTAAGTCCCATGGCTCAAGGCTGCAGATATGACCAATGTCCTTGATAGGATGGTGTGAGAAATGGGGGTCAAGCCTCTTCTCCTTCAGAAAATGGATGATTAGCTGATCTGATGGCTGGAATTTGAACCCCAATTGACTCTCCATTTCAGTTTTTTTTTTTTGGGACAATAAAAGGAACTACAAAGGAAAATGAGAGTAGAAACCACTTCGTCAATAGCTCGTAGGGACCTGATGAAACCTCCGTAGACTCTCCACTATTGATTCTAATTCAGTACAGTAACAGTGGTGCCCCTCTCTCTCGCTCTCTCCCCCTCCCTCCGTCCCTTCATCTCTCCCTCTTGTTTGATAGAAAGAATTGAGTTTGTGTGGGGGGTGATCATGTTACTTTATACGATAAAAAATAAAGGCATTAGCTCTACGTGTTAAAGTATGAGCTTTATAATAAATTTAGGTACCAATATCCAAAATTGTTTATCACAAAAGTACCTTGGTATACGTGATGATTAAATTATTGCACAGTATAAAGTAACTCCTTCGTTGATCAGTTGTGGAAAATCAACATCATATCTCCTTTCATTATTCGAAAGAAATTTTTTTAGATTGGATAGTCTAAAAGTGTGAGGCGCTTTATCTTTAAAGTTTTCTTCATAACAATAGTAATTAAAAAAAATGAAAACTTTCAAATTACGAATATTGACAAAAGTATTCATTTCTTCCCTTTTAGGTCAGTTTTCGATCTTGAATTCGTAAATTCTTCTTGGCTTAGCTCAAGTCAAACGATATAATTGATATTTCTATTACAATAAAAAAAATCTATTGATATTTCTAAATATCGTTTCTTGAGATCTCCTACCCTTATTCTTTGAATTTCTTATTCATGTTTTGTAAAGGCCAATTGGTAATAGGGTTGTTGTATACATGTCACGGTCTAATTATGTGCCTCAAATTTTATCACTAACATCATGTTAGATCTAGTCCATTATTGTTAGGAAATTGGTGGGTGAAGCAGACACGCAGCTAAAGTAAAATTGTAAGAAAATAAAGAACAAGTGTAAAAGAGAACACCAGAAATTACGTGGTTCGGCTTTTAGCCTACGTCCACGGGCGAAGACAGAAGGAAATATTTTACTAGTGAAAAGGAGTTACAAGTATTGTAGTATTTTAGCTCACTTCCCAAAACCCCAATACACCCAAACTCTCAGAACACTAATCACTCAAGATTCTTTGATCTGCAAGATTTTCTTCTCACAGCTCTCGACTCTCTCTACAAAATTGGATGCTCAAATGAGGGAATGAGCCCCTCTATTTATAGCCAAAATATTGGCTATTATTCAGGTTTTTTTTTTCTTTTTCAAAGCCGTGCCGTGTGCTTCTTCTTCTTTCATTTTTTTTTTCTTTGACAATTTTGTTGCTGACTTCTTCATTCTTCTTGCAGCTGCCAGAGTCTTCTAGATGCACAGCTTCTAGATGCTGTGACTCTTCACAATTATGACACAATCTGAATTTTCACCTTATAAGATTGAGAAGGGTATTTGATCCCACTCACAATAGGGATACACGGCTACCTCAACTCATTTTTAAGTGGAAGATCGAACAATTATATACGAATAGTTAGAGTCCATAAATATGGACTCGAGCCTACCCCTCACTTTGGTGAGAGCGTGAGTTTATGGCCGAGTGGTTATGCATGTATATGGCTGAGGTTGACTATGGGGTTGACGGAGAAAATACAGTTCAAACATCACATAAAGAAGTCATTACTATTGAAGGATGAAAGAGGATCAATTCACGTAGCTAGCCTAGCCCCCAATAACTTTCATCATCAAGGCCTACTTTCAAGAACTAGGCCGTATACTACAATTAATAACAGAGCGAAGAATCCGAGTGGTTATGCATGTATATGGCTGAGGTTGACTATGGGGTTGACGGAGAAAATACAGTTCAAACATCACATAAAGAAGTCATTACTATTGAAGGATGAAAGAGGATCAATTCACGTAGCTAGCCTAGCCCCCAATAACTTTCATCATCAAGGCCTACTTTCAAGAACTAGGCCGTATACTACAATTAATAACAGAGCGAAGAATAAATCCAGCACGCGTGAAGCATTAGTAAAAATTTGAAGTTTCAACATCAATATTCCCCTACACAATTTTAATTGTGGATTGCACAGACTATTGAAATAATTTCCTGAATAGCAAGTGGATGTCTGAGTGAAGAGGAAGAGCGAATCCCATTTCTTGTATGTATTGCTTATACGCAACATTGAGGAATTGATAATGGCGTATAAGTTGTCCTTTGACTCCTCCCCCACCCCTTGAACAATATTTTCTGCAACATGATTTTTATAGAATCACAAAGATACATTTTGTGATTTGGTAGTTGCTGAGGTCCGACCTGAAATAAAATGCCAGAGTATTTATTTTTAATACCTAATGTCATACTCAACATGGATAACTTGATATTGAAACAGCCCATAAGGCAGGCTCTTTCTCTCACCTTTCAGAAGCCATTTTCTGCAACATGATTTCTGAAATTGTATGTAATATGATAAATTACTAGATGCTACGTTTGTACCTGAAGTTATGACCACAGAGGAAAAGGAACCCTTTTATTCAAAATGTGTTTGTAATACCCTCTGCTAGAAACAAAAGCAATTGCATCAAGATTGATGGGTATCTGATGATACATACCTAGCATTGAAAAGGCTCGAAGTTGTATATAGCAACTTCGTTAACTGTTTGGACAGAGAAATCACGGTCAAGACTCGTCTTGCTCAGAAGATTGATGGTAATTTCTTCATCTTACACGATATCCCTTCTCTGATTTGAAGTGCTAGAGCCTTAGGTAACTCTCTCTCCGATTCTGTTTTCATATGAAAAATTTCCCCTGCATTTACAGAGTAGAGGGGGTGACCAATTTATTTTTATACACACAAACTTGGTGATGATCGGTATCTGGGCTGAGTTGGAGTGATTAACCGCGTGAGAATTTTGAATTTTCCTGTGACGGCGTTAAGGAGAGATCCGTTTCCTTTGACTAGGGATGGCAAATCATCGGGTCGGGCTCGGGCTTGGCCAAACCCGACCCGACCCGATCAATAAAAAACTAAAGCCCGACCCTAAAAAAGCCCTACATATTACCCGACCCGAATCGGGCAAGCCCGACCCTACCAAAATTCAATTCTCAATGTAATTTTTTCAATTTTAATTTTCAAAATCCACAATGAAAAATACATAATAAAATTAAATTAAAAACACACAATGTTATTTTTCAACAATTCTAACCAAATCAATTCCATAACCCAACATAAAAAAAAAAATCTTATACAATAATACAAAAAAAAACTCATAATTTAATTCCACAACCAAACTTTTTTTTTTTTTTGTAAATCGGGTCGGGTCGGGTCGGGCTGGCTTTAAGCCCAACCCTGACCCTAAATTCATTCGGGCTTTAAAATTGGAGCCCGACCCTGACCCGAAACCCGAAAATTCGGGCCAAAGCCCTAATAATTAGGGTCGGGCTAATCGAGCTAAAATTCGGGCAGGGCTAAATTACCAAGCATACCTTTGACATCATACAGCCAGCTTGCCACTAAAGAGTTGTCTCCTTCTTTGCGAAGTAGTGAAGTGAAGATGGAGAACAAGGACGCGTGTCCCCTTCCTTGAGAAGCAGTCAATTGCCCCGGCTATTTTATCGATCCGATCCTACTAAAATAGTTTTTATATTATTTTAATATTGAATTATTTTTTAATATTTTATTTTATAATCATGTTATTTTAATATTTTCTTCTATACATGCACCTTAATTCAATAATTTAGGCAACTCAAATTTGCTAATATCTTTTCTTATTTAAAATAATTAACAACACAAAGGCAAAATGTACAATATAATTAATCACAAATAATTCACAAAACAACCAATTAATAGGAATAATTTTTTAAATTCAATTCCATAATCCAACTTTAAAAACACACAATGCGATTAAATTAAAAAAAACATAATTCAATTACATAATCATTTCAACCTCACACACAAATTAATTCTAAAATCCAACATGAAATTTTTTTTTTTTTTGGTCAGGTCGAGGTTGAAGGAAAAAGTTTTTTGACCTTTGCAAATCTGGTTCACTCGTATCTCTTTACAGTTGGCAAGGCGCGGGCGTGTGCCTCCGAGCCTCCAACAATACTCCTCCGACGCTCAAGTAAAGGTGCGGAAGAAAATTATTTTGTAGGGAAGAAAGAATGAAGAGAATTAGAGGCCGACGATGACTCTAGTGTGTTTAAACCACAGCTTATTGGATACTGTGAATGTTCAAATTTGTGTGACATAAAAAAAAAAAAATTCTGATACATTGCCGCTATTTATAGGTACAAATATGAAGAAAAATTTGTTACCCTCGTTAGAGCACCACATGTCCATCATAGATTTGGACACGTGGTGCTCATTTATTGCTTTTACTATCTTTTCTTCAGAGTTGAAATATCTCCTTAATCAATAAACTATTCTAGAATTTATTTATATTTTTTAACTAACTTCGATTCTTACCTTCTTAACAAAGTGCGTATTATTTTCTTATCCTAATTACTTTTTGTTTCGGAATGAGTTAGAACTAATCCGGATCATTTTTTTTTCTTTGTTAAGCAAATGGCAAGTGTCGTTTGCTCATTTTTATGGTAAAAATAGTACCTTTAGAGGTTGATTTTATCCCTCATCTTAATATTTCTTTCAATTTATTAGGAGAAGTTTTTCGAATTAATATTTAAGAAACTTCTTGGGTGTACCATAATTAAATTTATATGTCTACTACCTAAAAGACTTTTGATATAGTTTTTAATATATGTGTAAGCTATAACAAGCTCGAAACCATTGTAGAATACAAAAGATGAAGCTTCTAAAGATCAAGCCTAGCTATAAACTCACGAGTCTTGCCCAGCATCATAAAATCTCCAATTAATTTTAATGACGAGATCATTGGTTTCTTCTTGTCGCTCCCTTAACTAAAAGCAATAAATTCTTCTATGGTATTGAGATTAGACAGGTACAAGTTACAACACCAAACTATTTAATAAATTGTTTTGACATTTTACCCATCCCAATCAGATCGAGTTGGGCTGACACACAAAAAAAAAGTAATAAATATAAAAAAAAAAACTAAACTAAACCTAATAGATCGTGACTCACTCACACATAGCAGACATTGTTAACATGAATATGCATGTCTATAATAATGATTTTGATAATAACAAATAAAATTAAAAATAATTAAGTTTTTAAAAGCTCAAATTATTTTTTATACATTTTAAATAAATCATTATTTTGATATAGTAAAGGTTTTATACTTAAATGAAATATAATTTTATGAAATTAGTTGTTTTTCAAGTTCATTATCTAATTGAAAAAGTTTTGAAAACTTTAAAATCAACAAGTATTGTGTAAAATTCTGAAATGGACTTATTTGAAAAGTTTCATAAACATTTTTGGCCATAGTATAATTTTATAAAATTTTGGACAAAACTATAAGTTTAGAAACTAGTCACTGTAGCAAACAGCAGACCAACATGTTGATAACGGCTAGCCAACATCGAGCAGAATTAAAGATTAACTTCTGGACACTAACGGGGATCTAACATCTTGATAACGGCTAACCGACATAAAAAAAAATTGAAGATTAACTTTTGGACACTAACGACGATCTGACAATTTAAATTTCTGGCACAACTGTCACTTGCTCAAGTCAAAATGATGATCCGATAAATGGTAAACGGGGATCCGATTGTGTGCAGAAAGTCAATAACGGCTAATTTTCAACTCTTACTATAAAATGGCTCAATTAAATTCTAGCAAAACTCTCTCCAACCGCTATCATTGAGCTTGTTATTAAGTGTACAACCATTATTGAGCTTTAAACTTGTTTTTGTTTTATTCATTCATACATTAAGCTTTCATTTGTAATCAAACACATTAACCGACATCGAACAAAATTAAAGATTAACTTCTGGATACTAACGATGATCCGACAATTTGAATTTTTAGCACAACTGTCACTTGCTCAAGTCAAAATGATGATTCGATAAATGGTAAACGGCGATCCGATTGTGTGCAGAAAGTCAATAACGACTAATTTTTAGCTCTTACTATAAAATGGCTCAATCAAATTCAAGCAAATCTCTCTCCAACTGTTATCATTGAGCTTGTTATTAAGTATACAACCATTATTGAACTTTAAACTTGTTTTTATTTTATTCATTCACACTTGAATTTTCATTTGCAATCAAACACATTGTGTGAGAGAAAATTAATTTGTAATCTTGAATTTTGGGTGATTGTAAGTGTTGGGATACACTTAGATTAAGAGATTAGGGATAATCTCTTTTTGTAAAGGTTGATTGACAATTTGGAAGTCAATTGTAAGATTTGTTGTGATGAGATTAAGGATAAAACTACTACAAGCATGTGGGATGAGGCATTTTCAGATCATATTCAAGTTCCCGTCGGACTCGTTACAAGAGTTCGAGCAAAAAAATTCAAAGAGGCACTTAATGGATTGATTCAAGCAACTTGAGCTCAATCAAATTCGTGGAGGCCGTTGAAGGAACCGCACATAGTAAATGCATGATTTAGGCTCTTAAAGTTTCCAAATAATCATTTTCATGAAATAGGGAAGTTGACTTGCACATTATGGCAGGAAAATATATGATTTTTCTTTTTCAGATACTTTCCCATTTCTGGAAGGAGGCTATTAGGAAAATATATCAATTATTTCTATTTTAATTGCCTAGTTTCCATTTTAACTGATGTAAGGCATTTAAGCTAATTAGGATCCTGATTTGATTTAGATTCTTTTCTATTTACTGATATTAGGATTCTGACTTGATTTAAATTCTTTTCCATTCGCTAAGATTAGGATTATGATTTGATTTAGATTTTTGGTTTAGGATTTATTTTCAAAATTTCTCATAACCAATCCTATATAATGTACTTGTATCCAATAAACAGAGGAAAAGTTTTAATGCGATTGGTGAGAAAGTTAATTCTCTTTGGTTCTTTACAAACTCTTTGAACTGATCAGATTTTCGTGGCGTTCAAACTCTTGACTTATCAATCAGACCATCCATAGCTGATTGTGGCGCCTTCACATACCAAGATTCATGCTTTCATTAAGCATTGGGTCGATGTTCTATTCAATTCATGACTTAGATTCAATCTTGGGGACTAAATTGATTAGGGTCTCATCAGTTCTTGACGGGGTTTGTATCATGTTAAAGCCTTGAAGACTTACTTAGTGAAATCCTCAAAGCCCAGTGAGCTTGGAAGCGTGGCGTAGGTGCGGTTGGCCGAACCACTTAAAAATCGTGTGTTTACTCTCTCTTACCCTATCTCTTTATTTTTCATTCACCCCTCTTGGGTTGTCTAGTCATTATTTCAGACACACGCACAACAGCATATAGGGATGGCAAAAAGATCTGAGTCTGACCTGATCCAGAAAGACCCATATCTCAATGCTAAAATTAAGATCCGTGCGGACTTGGATCCAAATCTATATGCAACTAGATATTGAGATATGCATTATCTTTTAATTAAATTATTTATTAAATTAAAATTAAATTAAAAATATATAAGTTAAATAAAAAATTAAACCTATGGATTAATGGTGGTTTTAAATGGAATCTATGTGGATTTGTGATGCTTTTATCCTTGGATTTGTGATGATGTTAGATTAGATTTATATTTTTTTTAAATTTATATTTTTTTTAATGTTTGATATATATTGTGGTATTGTTATTTGTAAATTTATGGTATTATTGTATGTTATTCTAGGGTTGAATTATTGATCATGGAATAATGATTAGATTTTATTTAATTTTACTAAATAAATTTAATTTTAAATTATATTTAAATATAGCATTATGCAGATCCGGATATCTGAGAAATCCGCTTGTAATCTGCATTGGTATTATTTGCATCCTTATTCGAATCTAGATTTTGCCAACCTTAATGGCAGCACTCACCAAACAAGTAAACACACACAAAGAGATCGAACACACCAGACGCAGATGGCACGGCAGTCGGCATGGCAACATAGATAGCACAACAGCCATCAGTCACCGACTAACCGATACGACCGCGCAAAGCCAAGCCATCACTAGTTTACGATGCACCGAGGAACCTACTATAGGTCGATTGCTTTTGTCACTTGCTCCACTGGCCGCCGTGACTGTTGCTACAGGTTGCTCTAGCTCGATTGACAGCCACCATCACCAAGTTCCTCAAACTCAAAACTTTCATATAAATTACTATATTATATTAAATATTTTTTAAAGTTTTAACTTAATTATTCTTTTTGTGTTAATTATTCTTATTTTTGCACATGTAAATTTACTTGCATGATTAGCTTAATTTACTTGCATGTAAATTCACATAGTACACTTGTGGCATTGAACCCCGACTAATCTAAATTCGGTGTGTAGTTACAGTTAAAACTCCTTACCCTACGTAAATAGTGTATTTAGTGGGGATCAAATCCGAGAGTTCTTCCAAAATCCCAGCCTGTATTTAGTGTATTTAATGGTGTTTATTGTTGATTTTTATATTACTTTTATTAATTATAAAATGAATATATCTTGGAGATTACCATATTATAAAACCACATATTATTATAATTTATTTTATCAATATTTTGTCAGTATTTAGCCCGCTTTCTTGATATTTATCTAAAAGAATAGTATAAAAGGCAAAAGAATAACCGTTAAAACTATATATAGAGTAATTGTTAATTATAAAAATTATGAAAAAACATGTGTACATGGGGTTACCAATAACTAAAAAATAAATAAAAAAAACCGTTAACATTATCATAGTATTTATTATGAGGTTATTTGACTAAGGGGAATTCTGGAATCTTCTACTACTTCAAGAAAAATCTAGAAGCTTCTACTTCTTTCAATCTATTCGTCTGTAGTCTCATTATTTTAATTTCATTGATGAACAGTAAAAACGGAGATGATATACATAACTTCAGACAGGGTGGAAGAGCCAGAGGTGGGGGCAGATGTTATTTAGCTAGGGATTTTAAATTTTTCTAAGTGCTTATATTTAATTTTGGGCTTAATGCTCTGGTTTTGATGATTAAAATATAATTTTGTATATATATATTTTTTCGTTATTTTTAAAGCCAACAAGAACAAATTATAAATTTTACCGGGGGTAAATGAAAAACTTGAGCGAAAATTTGATATATATATATATATATATATTGTGAAATTCCACTCAACGGAGCAGCTCCACATTCTTCACTGCTTATTTTACCCACTAATATTTAGGATACACTTGTAAATATTTATTTCTTTATGCACATTTATTTATTTAAAGAGAAATAAACTTATGACTTCAACTTGATTGAGTTTAATGTAAATGTCTAGATCAACAAATTCACAGTTTATAAAATATAATCATCTAAATTTATTATAAATAAGCTCAGTTTAATGTAAAATCTGAAATTTTATGAGTCTATAAATTTATGGAGGTTATATATTAGATTTAACAGGGACTAAAATAAATAATAGTAAAATTATGCATAAGTTACTATGAGCTTTTATTTTTAATTACAATGTAGGTTTTAATAATTCTTAAAGTTAAAAGGTTTCTAAAATTTATGGGCATATCTTTATAGACATAATGGCAACTATTTTTGTAGAGTTATCGGGTGCAAGTAGGAAAAAGTAATTTTCTCTTTAATTTATAGAAACAATTTTTTCTAGCCAGTTCTTGAGCCTCCACTTGTCACATGCATTCCTAGGTCATGAGTGGCAACACAATGTGATCTCTCTTTTTTTTTTTTTTCAAATGCGTGTGATAATATTCCCCTGATAATTACTTGCCTAACGTTTACTTTTGTGGCATTAATTATTTACATATTGAGGACAGTATATATATATATATATATATTATTTTATTTTAATGTGTAAACATGTTTAATTAAGAGGATCATTGGACTTCACCCCTTCCTATCAAAGGAGGCTGAAAAATTTGTAGATTCTGGGTTTTATTTCTGACCTATTTGGCAGGTGTCAAATAGGTCACATAGATTAATAGCATGGTCAGCATCTCCCCTTGCTAGCCTTAAAAATCATCTTGTGGATGATCTTCCATTAGATCTATCAAGTTTCTCTGCAGCTCTTGTTTTGTATGAGCATTCCCATTTAACAATAGCTGATCAACTTTTCCAGAAGTCAGCCATACACTTTCATGGAGCTAATTACATAATATGATAGAGCGACTCGAGAGTCCAAGTGCTCTAAATAACCGCTCTCAAAGAGTGCTATGTTTGGAATACAATAAAACCATGAGTGAAGCAATAAAACACTAATAATACTATAATATCCTCCAAGAGGATTTGATTGCTGTTAACATATACTACTGAAGTAGCATTAATTCTCATATATTCATATATATATCTATAGTTCATTTACCCAAGCATTGAAGGTTTCAGTGTCCTTATCACTACTTATCCCCCACAAAAACTCTTCCATCTGACTTTGATGAGTTGAAGTCCGGAGTGGTTTGTCCAGTTTCTTCACGAGAGTATAAAGCCCTCCACGAATTGATCAGGCAAAAAGATCTACACGCTCCATGCCACATTGAGAATTCAATGAATCACAGCCATAACTAGAGCCTTCTAGTGCTGGAAAAATTGGTGACTGCGATGGCGAGAGAGAGCCATAATTCAGCCAATTATAGCCACCATGTGGATTGAATTCAGCAAGTAGTCGAGGTTCTGCCTCGAAAGAATTTTCTACATTGTTAGTAGAATAAAAAGCCCAAAGCTGATTTGGTAGTATTGGTGACTCCAAAATGTCATTCCATACTAGCTGCCATTCTGGGGAAGTGTTTTCTGCAACATGATTTCTAGAACAAGAAATCAAATGGTCACTTGGTGGAACTGAAGAGACCAAAAGAGCATTTTCTGCAACATGATTTCCATTAGAAACCAAATTTTGATTTAGTGGTACTAAGGATCCTTGGGAAGTACTTCCTGTAACATGATTTCCAGAATGAGAAATCAAATGGTTAGTTGTCAGTACTTCAGAATCCAAACTAGTATGTTCTGCAGCAAGATTTCCAATTCCAGAAATCGAATCGTCACTTGCTGGTACTTGAGAGACCAAAGGAGTATTTTCTGCAACATGATTTCTATCAGAAACCAAAAGTTGATCCGGTGGTTGAACAGATTCCGAAAAAATCTGTTCTCCAACATCACGGATGATGGTAGAACAAGAAGTCAAATCTGGACTTGATTGATCTTCAACACTAGTTGAAGTAGAAAGCTCGCCATCCCGTTTTCTTTCTAGGCGACACACAACAAACTCTTTCTGCACAAATTAAAAGCAAAAATAGAATAAATTTTTTTCCCATACGGCCCGCTGTATTATCAATATACATATGTAATTCATCACAAAGCAGGACACATAATAAGTCAGAATTGAAGCTCAAAACGAAACTCATACCTTATAAAGAGGGTCATCCTCAACAGCTATCTCGTGCATAACCCACTCAGTCTTAGCTTTCTTGGAAGCAGAACGACGGGGACAAAAAGGCAAAATCTTTTTGGTACCAATTACTTCGGTACTGTTCTTGCGCTTGATGTCAGAACCTTTCCCAGTGACTTTCCAGTATCCTGACTTTGTTCTTCTATGAGCCTGTTTACTCTTGGCGCTCTTGTAATAACGCTCACAGTAAAAGTACCACACTTTTTCCTCACACTGAATCTCAGAATGCCCTGCATCAAAACAATTCAGTCACCCATTAGCTGTGAATCAATTTCACTAAACAGACCTAAACGGCATCGTATGGTTGCTTGTTGGGGGACACTTACGGGGTAGATCCCAGGGATCAAAGCTGTAGAAATCAATTTCTTTGATGGTATGGACAGAGAAATCAGGGTCTAGCCTCTTCTTCTTCAGTAGACTAATGATTTCTTCGTTAGTAGGCTTGAATCTGAACCCCACGAGACTGTCCATTTCTTATTCAACACACAAGAGACAGAGGAAGAGCTATAGGTGACGATCGGTTTGGTCTGCAACTGCAAAATGCAAAGAGTGAGAGGGCGATCATATTATGTTATTATTATATCGTTTCTCTCGCTACGAATACGATATGATTTTACAGATTAATTGAAAAAATAATATTAAACAACAGATGTTAAAATTATATCGTTTTAAGAGTAATTAAGTGCGCACCGTCAAATACGTTACCCTGGACGATATATTTTATTGATAATTGAGAACACCAACCAATAAAATCATAACATATAACATGTCACGTATAATAACGTGTACAATGGCACAATTTCTTAAACTATCAGTTGTTTATCAGCATCATTAATATAATTTAAAAAGAAGAAAGAAAGAAAGACCCCACACGATGGCACTACCATTTTTCTTTTCTGATTCCTTCTCTGCTTTTACAGTTACGACCTTCCCCACTGCCTCAGAAAGGTGTCCCCTTTTCCAAGAAGTAATTTGCTTGGATTGGATAATGAGATTCCAATGGTCAACATATGATCAACTACGAACCCAAAAACAACCGAAGGACCGGAAAATTTTGCAATGCTAGTCACGTAGAGGAAAACTTTTATTTTAGGAAAATTATCAACCTTCTATCTATTTATTTTATTTTTTAAAAATTTATAAATATTTTTTTAGTGCGCCACTTAAAATTTATCTTTTTATTGCATTCATCAACTTCTGTCTAATTCCGTTAATTGATTTAATAGAATGTAAAATGATTTTTTTACACCTCAAAATTATAATTTAATTCAAAATAAATAAAAAATTGAGATAAATTAGCTCAATTTAATTTTTTTTCAAGCAACAGAGTGAAATGCAAAGGTGGATGTTAGAAATTAGAGGAAAATAGTGTTTCTTGCTTCCTAAATTTAGAAAATTTGTATTAATTTTTTGGAGGAAAATAATGTTTGTTGCTTGTTAGATTTAGAAAATTTGTATTTATTTTTTCTCTTTCAATTGAGTTAAACAACATCAATTTTTTTTTTAATTTTCATATCGCGTTAATACAACATAATTTTAGGTATTCGAATGAAATGTCCATTTTATCGCTCTAACGTCAACAACATTCTAACAACGATTATACAGAAGTCGACGAGTGCAATAAAAGACAAACTTCAAATGACACTAAAAAAAAAAAATATTGATGTATTTTTAAAAAAAAATAAGTAAACAGTAGGTAATTTCCCATTATTTTAAGACCACTTATCTCAAAGTAAGCACAATTTTTGTGGGTGTTTGGCAATATTACTTTTTAAAATACTTATAGTAATTTTTTATTATAATATTTATTACAATTTAAATGCATTGAAGGTGATTGTTCGTGGCGCATAGCTCGATGCTTTTATGAGATATTGAAAAGTTCTATTTTATCGAGGGCAATTATGTCATTCCCATAGATTGCCAAAATCTCTATTTTTCCTTAAGAAAATTCTCTCTCATTCGCCTCTTTTTTATTATGTAATAGGTAATAGAACCACGACTTTAAAAAAAAATTTTAATTTTTTTCTTTATTTATAGTTGATGAACGTGATAAAAATATGAATTAATTTTTTTTAGGATGAGATAGCTATTTATGAAAGTTAACTATTTTTTTGTTAACTTTAAATATATATATATATATATATTCTACATAATCTATTTGAAGATTTATATGTATTTTGCTTGCACATGTGGCAGAGAAACTAACCTACCTATTTAGAGTAAATGTAAACTAAAACAAAACTTGAACAAAACTCAAATTTGTTTATAATATTAAGAAAGTCACATTGCATTTGAAAATGTTAATTAATGGGATCTAAATAAAATAATCACCTTGGAATTTTTTAATGGTTGTAGAAGTTACTATCACAATACAAGGACTGTCGTCTTTCTTGCACATGTTTGGATCAAACATCTACCTCAACTTTCCCCATAAAGTAATCTTTATTATCACTGAACTATCCATGAAAATTGACAAAAGTTAATCATGTAAAGAGAAAAACACATTATAAGAATATCATATTATCATTAAATTTGAAAGTCTCGAATTACATTATTATATAGTTGGTTACTTTTTTTTTATTCCAAATCACCAATATTTTGATTCCCTATTTCAATAACAATATTACCACTTGACTTTTTTATTTGTGTTTATAAAGAGGTGGACGTGAGGAAAAGAAAAAAAATGTTTTTGTTAGTAATTAGAACAAATAATTAGGCAATAATTCAAGGAATTGAGATTGTTCATTCTACATTCTAATTGGATTTAGAGTGATTTTTATTAATTTTTTTCTTTTACATTAATTAGTTTAACCGTCAAGTACTGTTGTTTATTCTATTGCGTCTATGAGAAGATGCTTGGCCACCTAGAACATATTTTCTAATTAATTTTTCTTGTGAATACGTTGAATAATCTCTAAGGGCTATACCATTTTTTCGTTGTATTTTTTTAACGGTTTTCTTCAATAAATATTAGAGGTATTGATTGAAAAGGATCCGAGACTTTTGTTGAGAATATTTTAAGTTTTTACCGCGGTAAATGTGGTAATTATAAAATTATAAAATTTTTATCATTTTGGGTATGATAATCGTTAGTGGAATGTGTTGGATGTACTTAAATAGATTAAGTTAGGTTTATGTTTCATTAGTAAGACAAATATAAGGTTAAGATGTAATTAGATTTATCTATTTGTGTGGTGTGGATTTATCATGTATTAGTATAAATTGGGGGGGAGGGGGGGGGGGGGGGGGGGGCAGGGGGAACACACCTCTTCACACATTCTCTTCTCTTCTTTCCCCCAAATTCTTCCTCTCATCTCTCTTTGTAATATATTTTCTATAAATAAAATTCATTTTATTTTAATTTTCAAATTCCATTTTTTTCAATTATGTGTTTTTCAATTTTAATAATTTCCTTTTTTCAAATATGTTTAGTTAAATATTAGTAGTTAGAGGAATGTGAAACTCTTAGGACAAAAAATATGATTTAATCAAATTCTATTTTTAATTGTACAAATTGAATTATTTTCTCTTTAATTTTATCCATTTTTATATTTTGAAATTTTAATTTATTGTAGACAAAAATGAGAGTTTGGCACAATGAATTTTTAATATCTTAGTATAAAATATGGAAAAATGGTATTTTGACTTATTGTAGTTGAGTTTGGGTACATTAAGTTCTTAATCCATAATAAAATTAATGGGAAAATTATTTTAATTTATATAATTAATCTTTTGGAAAATAAAAAAAAATAAAAAGAATTTGTTAAATTGTATTTATTATTAGGAGTAGATCAATATCCCTAACTAATTCAATTACATAGTTTTTCTTAAATCAAATTGCATATATTTAAATTTTATTTTTTATAAACTTAAATAAACAAATTAAATCTTTTCTTTATGGATCGACCTTAAACTCACCGAGTTATAATATAACAAGACACTCTTATACTTGAGAGTTAGAAATTACTTTTAAGTCATGTTAAATATATAGTCATATTTTTCTTGATTTTATTCAACTTACTAATTTGTTAGAACTTTTATATCTCTTTTTTTCCAACCAGCTCCAACGATCTCAATATCACCTACACCACATAAACTTCCAACAACATCTGTAATATCATGGAAAAATAATATAAACATGTTAAAATATAAGGATCAATAATTTCTAATATACATTTAAATATTAACAAACATTAATAATTAAAATAAATACCTGAGAGAATTGTGTTATCATTCACATGTAAATCAATCTAATTCGGAGATAAGAATTGGAATCCATTGATCGGAATCTTAACAGTTCTTTCTTCTAACCTCTTAAGTAAAGTTATAACCAAGAAAATAATTTTATACTAATTTGAAAGTGGGTTGTACTCGCCTGTAGTTGAAATAATTTTTAAATTCTTGACACTTTACAAAGAACCCTCACTCAACATGTGCCTAAACCTTGTCATTAATTCTTTTCTAATTCTTGCATGCATTAGATTTTCCTTTGAAAAAAAAAACATGTTACATTAAGTGTAAAACAATTGGGAAAAAAATTAGAGAAAATAATAGGAGAATGAAATTTTAATACAACATTTTCATCAATAAAAATCATGTTCACACTAATCAGTTCTTCATTATCCTTAGTATTAATAGACTCCCACATCTTATCAAGTCTAACCCTTGTCATCGAACTATCTCTATCATTGTTCAGCTCATGAAGAAAATAGTACTCTAAGAAGCACACAATACTAAAAATTCAAATAAGTCAAATAATAAAAACACAAAAATCTTTCTAAAGAGGACATTGGTTAAATAATAAAAAACAAATCCAAGCATAACAAATCTTAAATACTTAGTGTTTTGAGAGTTTGAAGAAGCCAGAAGGCACTAAAGAAAAGGTTGCATAATTAAATATAGATTATAACATTAAATTTAGGCTCTGGTAGCGGCATTGTTGAGGGAAGATAAATGAACCTTCCTTCTTATATTAATTAATTAATGTATTTTAAGCCATGAAAGTTTAATAGCTGGCATGATAAAATAAATAAATATTTCAAGACTTATAAATTAATTATTATTGATGGTTACATATTGTTGAATTTATTTAAATCGAAAGAGGAAGAGACATGTACAACAGCACGAGTGTTGTAATAATTTTAATTTCTCAAATTACTGGCATAATAAAAAACATGAATGTTTCAAGGCTTATAATTAATTATTTCCAACAATCTCTATCATTATTTAGCTCATGAAGAAAAAAGTACTCCATGAAGCACACAATATTAAAAATTCAAATAAGTCAATTAATAAAAACACAAGAATCTTTCTAAAGATGATATTGGTTAAATAATAAAAAAAACCAAACATAACAAATCTTAAATACTTAGTGTTTAGAGAGTGTGAAGAAACCAAAATGCACTAAACAAAAGGTTGCATAATTAAATATGAGATTATGACATTAAAATTAGGCCCTGATAGTGGAATTATTGAGAGAAAATGAATGGACCTTCTTTCTTATATTAATTAGTTGATGTATTTTAAGTCACGGAAGTTTAATTGCTGGCATAATAAAATAAATGAATGTTTCAAGATTTATAATTAATTTTATTAATGGTTATATTCTATTTATTTTTTATTTTTAATATTTTCTAATATAATTATTTTTTAATCTGAACCAATATTTTAGATAACTGAGAATATAAAAAGATGAACAATAGTGATGCAACATTAACTTTTTTAGTCCCAACTTTATATATATATATATATATATATATATATATATATATATATATATATATATATATTGCTTTTTATAAAAGCCAAAGCAGAAGAATATTTCAGTAAAAAAAAATACAATCAATTAAAGTCAAATATGCAACAATAGGATGATTACGATATAACCCTACAACATTTAACTCAATTTATGTGCAATAAATGTTACATATGAAAAACGAACATCAGATTCGAAACCAAAAACATGATTTAATTTTCGGAGGCAATTGAAACATGGAAACACCAAACTTCAAACACGCGCCAAAGTGACATAAATATGAAACTTAACATTTATAAATAATTAACGCCAAATGTAAAAATGCAACAACATATATCTAACATGATTACGACGTAAATATACAATATTTAACTCTATACATGTACATAGAAAAAAGAATATTAAATATGTAAAATGTTAAACCAAGAAAAGAAGAAAATTTTTGCAGGCATTTAGAACATGAAAGACCGAATTTCAAATATGTAAGACGTGATGTAAAATGTACGTTTATACATGAAACAAAGAATAAAAAATTTATAACAACTTAAGTCAAATATGCTACAATGGACATCTAACACGATTACTTTGTTGCTTGTTATTTTTTATAAAATAACAATCAAGGGAAGGGAAGGGCTGAAAGCCTCAAATTATAAAGGTATTGAAAATTATATTAATTACAGTAATAGCATAAGGGATCACATGCATAGATGATACGCATATGTTATAATTAGTAAACAAATACTATTTTCTCACCTGTATTTTTTTCTTTTTTAAATCTTTGTTACACTTCTATAAATAAATTAAAATCCAAAATTTATTATCTCAAATAAGTTGAAACTAGTTATTAACTAATAATATAAGCCTGTGGTAATCCTGAAAAGCCCCGAACCCTAAAGAGGAGTATATGTAGTTTCATTTAATATGACTATATAAACTTATCAATGAGGATTTTTTCAGAAATTGGGAGTCTCCCTATATTTATGATGAATAAAGTTTGACGCAAAGATTCGTGATGAGTTCGTACTGTTCAATAATTGATGGATGTCACGTACATGAACCATTCACATCTCTGCTTGTACTCTTTTTGGAACAAGCATTTTTGTCTATTCAAACAGGCTCCAAGTTTCAAGAACTAGGCCATGCTATTGAAACTTCAAGTGCTCTATATTACAAAGCAACAGATGATTACCAGACAATATCATATCATCAATAATAATAGTACTTTCTTCTAAGAGAATTTCATAGTTATTTACATACTACTTAACATTACAGTACTTTCCTCCTAAGAGGATTACATAGTTGTTTACACGCTACTTAAGATTGCAGTAGTTTCCTCCTACTGGGAGATCAGAATTCAATAAAAGGTGAGTGAAGCATTATCACCCATATAGATATAGTAAATTAATAATATTACCCCCTAGAGGATTTGATTGTTGTTTTAAATTTGCTATTTAAGCAAAACTCTAAAGTAGTTCTTCTATCCATGCATCCTTGTAAGTAGTGTTTGTGTCACTTCTATCTACTGCGCAAGCTGAACCTTTTAAATTTGCTACTCAAGCAAAATCCTCAAAGTGTTTCTTCTATCCATGCATCCTTGTAAGCAGCGTTCATGTCACTGCTATCCACTGCATAAGCTGAATCTTTTAAATTTACTACTTAAGCAAAATTTTCAAGTAGTTCTTCTATCCATGAATCGTTCGAAGCAATGTTTGTGTCATTACTATCCACTGCATAAGCTGAACCTTTTAAATTTGCTACCTAAGCAAAATTCTCATTTCTAAATAGTGTTTGGGTCACTTCTATCTACTGCATAAGCTGAAGCTTTTAAATTTTCTACTTAAGCAAAATTCTCAAGTAGTTCTTCTATCCATGAATCATTCTAAGCAGTGTTTGTGGCACTACTCTCCACTACATAAGCTGAACCTTCTAAATTTGTTAACTAAGCAAAATTCTCATTTCTGAGTAGTGCTTGTGTCACTTCTATCGACTACATAAGCTGAAGCTTTTAAATTTGCTACTTAAGCAAAATTCTCATTTCTACGCCATGTTTGTGTCGTTGCTGTCTACTGCATAAGCTGAAGCTTTTAAATTTGCTACTTGAGCAAAATTCTCATTTCTAAGCCATGTTTGTGTCACTGCTATCTACTGCATAACCTGAACCTTCTAAATTTGCCACTTAAGCAAAATTCCCATTTCTAAGTGTGTGTGTCACTACTCCCTACTACACAAGCTGAAGCTTTTAAACTTGCTACTTTCTACCCATGAATCTTGCTACGCAGTGTTTGTGTCACTGCTATCCACTGCATAAGCTAAAACTTTTAAATTTGCTACTTAAGAAAATTCTCAAGTAGTTCTTTTATCCATGCATCGCTGCAAGCAGTGTTTGTGTCACTGCTATTCACAACATAACCTGAAGCTTTCCCATCTGACTTTGATGGGTTAAAGCCAAGGGGAAGGGTTTGTCCGGTCTCTTCGTGAGAGTTTTCATCCTGGAAAGCCCTAGGGGATTCGATCAGGTAATTTACCTGCTCATCAGTGCCAATTAGATGACTAGAAAAATCAAAATTATCAAAAGAGCTATTAGAATATATTAATTCTTGATCCTGATAAATTGGTCTCTGCACTGCAGAAAAAAAGGCGTCATATAGCCTATTGTAGCCACCGTACAAGTTGAACTCTCCAATTGGCAGACATTCCTCCTGAAAATCATTTTCAGCAAAATTATGTGTTACCGAAGGGTGATAGTATTTGGTGGCAGCACTGGGTTTATCGACTGAGGGTATGTGATAGTATTTTGTTGAATAAGATTTCCAGGATAAGAAAATATTTGATTTTGTAGTTGCTGGCCAGAGTTGGTCAGAGATTGTTCTTCACTATGATTTCTGTAAGAAAATGAATGGCCACTAAGCGATTGCTGAGGTGGAGGAACCACTTGTTTACATGATTCGCCTTCATCAGTAGTCGAAGTACCATGCTTCTTCTTTTTCTGTTTTCTCTCTATGCCAGAGAAAACAAATTCCTTCTACATGAATTAAAGGCAAAAACGCCATCAGGAATGCTGTATTATCAATTAATTTTCAAATTTTCATAAGCAATGCTAGATACTACTCAGCAAACTTCTAGAAGAAACAAAACAACAGATTAGCAATAGGCAACAAAGATATATACTCTAAATGGACATCCTGCCTAGCGATGGCAAAACGCGGGTCCGGGTCCGGGTCCGGGTCCGGGTCCGGGTTTAGCCTCCCCGGTTCCGGACTCAGATGTCATTTTCTTTTTTCCGGACCCGGATTAAAACCCGATTTTTTCCGTCCGGGTCCGGGTCCGGGTTCAACTCCGAAAAATCCGGGTTCCGGATTCCGGGTTTTGAACCCGGCATGCAATTCATAGCAATGAATTGGAGAATGTCCCCAGTGGCTATAATTCTCCTTGTGATTCTGTGCGACAGCATCAAAGGGCGAGGATGCTTTTGCTAGCTGGAGTCCACATGATAGTTGATTTAATCAACACTTCAATTTTGATCAAACGTGGCCCCACTTCTTGCTCCCACGTTCAAATCATTAGCCAAAGAAAACATGAAATGGGAAGACCGGAGAGACCAGAGTTGCCAAAAGGAAATGCCACGAGGCGGGACAGCGGAAGGCGGAAAAATCCGAAACAACGGAAATAATGAGAGAAATGATTTGAAAATCTCATTATTGGAAAAATCTGGAACAACGGAAGGCGGGACAGCAGAAGGCGAAAGGTGGAACCCAGCCGAGAGTTGTTTGACTTGCTTGCGGGACAGCGGAAGGCGGAAGGCGGCAGCAGCAGCGGCGGCACAGGTAGGGTTTGTCTTGTTTGGGTTTGGGTAAATCGCGATTTCTGTAGACTTTGAGTTGTGATTTGTGAATTAGAATTAGGTTTTTTTTATGTTTGTATTTATATTTACTAATAAATATAATTAAAAATAATATAAAAATAAATTCGGGTCCAGGTTCCGGATACACGGGTTATCCCAAACCCGGACTCGGACCCGGACCCGGATTCATCTGGGTTATTAAAACTCATTCCGGATTCGGATTTTTTTCTTCTTTGGTACGGATTCAACCCGGCCCGGATTATCGGGGTTCGTCCGGGTCCAGGCCGGGTCCGAGTTATTTTGACATCCCTAATCCTGCCCAATGTCCAGATCAAAAGAAGTGAAAAAATTTTAAGACTTTGCCTGGTTAATTAATCCTATTATATCTCCAACAACTGATTGGCATTCAACATATATTTTATTACACAACATTTTACCAGACTAAAATTTTTGTTAAGATTCAAAAAGCATGCTGTTGTGCAAATTTTATTGAACTCGCAAGTGCACGAATATGTTGTAGTATAGATTAATGGTGCGAGTGTCGATCCCACGAGGAGGTGAATTTTAATTGTGTATAGAATTAATTCTGTAAATGGGTGATTGGATTTGTGGTGGAAATGATTAGGAATATGCTAAAACTTAAATTAAAATGGCAAGAATAAATTCTAAAATTGGAATTAAAATGACAAGAATAAATTGAAGAGAATTCTATGGAAATAACGTACTTGGGTATCTGGATCCGTATCAACATGCATCATGGGCTAAATATTCCTTATTAATACCAATTAAATCATGAGGGGGGAATCCACACCTCATGAACCACGCTCTAATAACTATGGTGCTAAGGGTTTATCGTGCCAAATAATAATAATCTTATACTAGGGAGCCGGTGAAACCAGGGCAGTACTAGACAAGATTAGTATTATTTGTCAACGAAAAGTCAAAACATCCACAAAAATTAGAGGGGAAGAGAAAATAAATTTACCAAATCAAGCCCATGACACATGTTGAGACTTCACCTTCAACCCAAGCTTGAAAGAAAATTAGCCACTCATAGTTAAACTAGGGGCAAAATGAGAATTTATTAAAATACGTAGAAAATACAAGATAGAGAGAGAATTACAGAAAATGGATCCCAAAAATGGATTCAGAGGTGCCAAATTAGGGGGGGAGGCCCCCTTTTTATAGTTACATCGAGTAAATCATGGCCATCGGATTAAAAATAGTTTGGACGCTCAGGATTTCGCCACGTCATCAGTCAATAGTAAAGTCAACAGTGCGCGTGAACAGTACGCGGTTGAGCCACTATTTGCACAGTAACGCGGTTTACACACGGGTTAAACAGTAACGCGGTTTGCACAGTAAATAATCCCCTGTGTTGCATGTACCGTACGTGCAGTTTTTAGTCCACTAATATGCTGCCACGTCACCATAAACAGTACATAAGAATTTTAGTCCAATAGGATCATGACACCTCATCGGTAGTCCAATAGGATCATGACACCTCATCGGTCAATGCCACGTCATCGGTCAATGCCACGTCATCGATCCGTCTATGTGAACAGTGCCGTGAACAGTAACGTAGACGGTACCGTACATGTGAATAGTACCATACATGTGAACAGTGCCATTTTTCCTTTTATGCTCCTCCTAAGGTTTTCGACCGTCCTGAGTTAAAAAATGATGTCCGTTTTGCCATCTAATCTCTCGTTTATTGTGAAATGACTATAATGCCCCCTAAAATACATAAAATACTTAATTAAAATAAAACACACATAATTAAAGTACAAGAAACTTAAACACATAAAAGTAAGGGTTGTTAGTAATACTTGATATGTAAAATAATGATTTTCTCCTTTATAAATATGCACTTTCTAACACTCAACACACCCCCCAACCAGCTTATTGCTAGTCCCTAGCAAATAAAGCGAAAACAAAATTCAAAAATGATTTTTTTTAAACACTTGTTAATTCAATCAGATTAATGATAACAATCAAATAAAAGTATAAGTATTATCTCAAGTCTAAAGAAACATCACATCCACATCAACCATCCACATGAATCAGCCCAGTAGACTTTGTCGTAGTTACCTTCAAGAATGACATATCAAACCCCAAAATCTCACTGGAAATAGTGACACTCTTACAAAGAAATTAAACCCAATAAAAATAGTCACTCCAATGAATGGTAATTGAGAGAAAATAATAACGAAGTAATCTCTCATGCTCTCACCAAGATGAAAGAAATATGCCCTCAACTTATAAATAATACGATCTCAAGTCAAATAAAAATGCTAGTCAACCCAATTTATTTATTTATTTATGCATCACTACATCTTTTTAGCCCATATAACTAGCTTCTACTTCAGACTATAGTTCTTTAAAATCAAGAAAGACTTTTATTAGGACGTAACGTAGGCTAGGGACATGGTTAACAAAGAAGGAAAATAGGAAAAACAAAGTGTATGTTTGAGAAAAATGTAGAGGAATTTTTTTTTTGGAATTTGCAAGGTGGATTTCACCTATTATTGTTGTTTTTTGTAAACAACAATTTCTTCTTTTTTTTTTGAAGCAACATAACTTCACTATACAAAATATTTATTTACATTTTTCTCAAACATAAATAGGTAATGGATCTTGTAAGATATTGGGTTATACCCCAAATCGGAGTGGGTCAAGATAATAAGTTGACAAAGAAATTTTTTTTTTTTTTAAAGGCTCAAAAGGGCTAACTATGGATATTCATAAAAGGGATGGCTAGAAAGGCTCAAGCGGATCAAAGACGGCCTTTCCATCATCTTTTAGGACTCTAAATAATCTTCCATATCTACTAATTAAATGGGCTTCCAAATGTAATAACACACATTTTTTTCTTCTTTTTTTCATTTTTTTCATTTTTTTCATTTTTTTTTAGGGTTAACTCAAAAGAAATCTAGAGATCGTGTACACAATAATAAACTGCTAAGCTATATAAAAAATGGGCAAAAGGGTTACTCTCCAAGAAAAATGATAGGCTCAAAAACTCACTTGGTATTTATTATGACATGTTCATTCCTTCAAGCAACTCATATTTGTCTCCGACATCAACATGTAGAGTAGCAAACATAGTGTAACATCACTTCAGACTAAAGATAATACAAATACTAAAATTTGAAATCATCATGACATCCAATGTTAAAACAAATCACACAAATTTTATTATTTTTTTTTAACAACAGTCTACCCCCCAACCTATTCAAACATGAAAGGAAAATATGCATGCGGAAATGTGAAAATGATGCAGAAAAACTAATTAGAAAATGATAGAAAACGATTTTTTTAAAACTTAAGAAGATGCGTTTCTAGAGGCACTACACTCTATATTCAGCCATCTTTGACTCAAAAATTTTTGTTTGAAAATGTATATTTATAAAGGAGAAATTAAAAAAAAGAAGAAAAATAAACATCAAAACATAATAAAGAAAAAGATTTTTTTTATTTTTTTATTTTTTTTAACAATGAAGATGCATTTCTAGAGTCACTACACTCCATATTCAGCCATCTTCAACACAAAAAGTTAGCAACAGTTAGTTTCTACAACAAAAAATTAGTAAAAACTTAACCAATATTCCACAATTGTCGACTATTTCCTCTCCCCAACCAGAACGAAACATTGTCCTCAATGTTTTAAAGGAAAAAAGTAGAGTTTAGAAGACATCACCTGGGTGGTGCAACACAGAAGAAAATATTTACAGGCGGAGAGTTAAATCTAATTTGTACTTCTTATTGCGGCTACTGTTACCGTCATCATTTGAACGCTCCAACACAAAGCTCCAGGGGTCTGGCTCTGGTTTATAAGCTTGTAACATATCAAGTAGCTCATTAGCAGTGTGAGCACAAATAAAAAGTTTTTTCGCACTGGAAGGAATAAAGTAGTTTCTTATTGCATGATTAAGAAATGCGATAAAGCCATCATAAAAATTATTGACATTTAACAAACCGATGGGTTTCTGGTGAATGTGCAGTTGGGCCCAAGATGCTAGTGTGATAAGTGCCTCTAGTGTTGCAAGATCTCCTGGAAGGAAAATAAAAGCATCAGCATGATTAAGCATTTCAGTTATTCGTTCTTGCATACCTGAGACGACTAACTCTTCTCCAATCGTTTAGTCAGACACACTGCCCAAAGGTTTTAGGACTCTTGGGATGATGCCTAACACTTGGCTTCCTCTGACAAAAGCAGCTTCTGAGACCAATTTTGATAACCCTCGGTTACCTCCTCCATACACCAAGTGTAATTTTCTCTCTGCTATGCTTCGACCAAGATCTATGGCTGCATCAACGAACTCTTTATGTTTGACATAGGTAAATCCAGAAAGCACACAAATGTTCTTGAATTGTCTATTGGGAGTAGCTGCCATTGGAATATTTCTCAAAAACAATTTGTGAGTGCTTAACAAAAAGTCATATTTAAGAATCTTGGTGACAGTGGATCACAACTATGTATGAGGTGGCATGTCAGTGTCAAATAACCGTAAAGCACATGGCTCAATAGTCAAAAAGCAAGCAGTAAAAAGAAAAAAAAACAGTAATAAAATTATTAGAGACAATAATGCAAATGATAAAACAACAGTGAAATGAAATAAAATAACAGTAAAGTAAAAGGATATTTACAGGTAGTTGCGACTGTGGCTCACATCTTCCTCTGGTTTTACGTCCAGAAACGGCTTGAACGTCCTCTATGGGTCGAGGATGGGCTTCCCATCCAGTTTTCTTATAAACTGGCAAATAGGGTCGTTTATAGTCAGATTCCCGAGACTATATCGTGCATGCTCTTTCTGGAATAATGGCCATAACTGGAGAATCGCTCTTTGCACATATCCACTGGGATGCGTTTCAAGAGACAGAAGGATATCATCCAATGACTCCTTATTCAAGCCATCCCTAATGAATTGAATCTTATCTTCCCTGTTATCAGACATCATTCCTAAAGAACATGGGTTTTTATTGCAATTCATTCTGGCACACTTATGACAAGCAACAGAAATTCTTCGAGCTCGTCGTTTTCTTGCATAATTTCCTTTACCACAACCAGGCATGTATGCAATAAATTTTGGAGGTAACTCACCCGCCAATCGTACTTTCGCCTCGATTAACCAACAGATGTCAGCAGGTATGTTATTCCTCGTGAGCAATCGCAAGCGTTCGGACCGAGCTTTATAGATCGTAAGGAGAGCATTCTGAGGAAGTGAAGGGAATCGCTTGTGAAGCTTTGCTAGAATCTCGTTTCTGTCCATACCTTCGCTTCAGAATATCAGTTATTATGGGAAACTGAAGTAACCGACTTGATTATCACGGAGTACCGTTATCCGCCACTTCACCGGGGTAACAAACTAAAGCACACAAACAGAAAAACAAATTAAAACACACAAAGAAAATTAAAATCGTCCTCTTATTGAATTTACCTCAAGCTCCAACTGGATGTCGTAAACACCTCTCTCAATATTTCTGAGTTGGCTTTCTAAATCCTCAACATAGGCTACTAACTCTGGTGGTTGTAGAGCCCAAATGCGATGTGTTTTACAAGATTGAATCTGCCTTTTGAGATGAGTTTTGATACGTTGAAGTCGTTTAAGAATGTTCAGGAGGAACGATCTACGTAAGAGACTCATGATTAACAGTGATAAGAGAAAACTTAATGGTAAAACAAACACACTTATGCACAAATAATTTTCAATTAGCAAAAGAAGAATAAAAAGAAAGAAAGAAAAATCAAACCACCGAAAAGAAAAAAAAACAATCAATTCAAATCTGATGGGTCACTCAAATTTATTTCGGTGTCTTCTCCATGTGGTTGGTATTCTAGATATGGCTTTAATTTTTTACCATTAACTTTAAACGTGACACCGTTCTTTGGGTCTTTAATTTCAATTGCCCCATGTGGAAAAACAGTATGAACAATAAATGGACCAAACCATCGAGAGCGTAACTTACCTGGGAATAGGTGCAAGCGAGAGTTGAATAAAAGTACTTTCTAACCTGGAGTGAAAGATTTTCTCATAATGTGCTTGTCATGGAAGACTTTCATTCGTTGCTTGTAAATCTTGGCATTTTCATATGCATCATTGCGAATTTCTTCAAGTTCTGCCAGTTGTAATCTTCTTTCTGAGCTGGCTTGCTACATGTCAAAATTGAATTTCTTGATGGCCCAATATGCACGATGCTCGAGTTCCACAGGTAGGTGGCAAGCTTTTCCATACACTAGCCTGTAGGGTGACATCCCAATCGGGGTCTTGAAAGCTGTTCTATATGCCCATAATGCATCATCAAGTCTTAATGACCAATCTTTTCTATCCGGCATCACCGTCTTTTCTAATATGTGCTTTATTTCTCGATTGGAGATCTCCACTTGGCCACTCATTTGCGGATGATATGGGGTCGCCACTTTATGAGTGATTGAATACTTTGTCAAAAGAGCTTTGAATGCTTTATTACAAAAGTGGGCACCACCATCACTGATTATTGCTCGAGGGAATCCAAAGCGCGAAACAATGTTACTTTTCAAAAATCCTATTACCACCTTGTGATCATTGGTTCTGCATGGAATTGCTTCTACCCATTTCGATACATAGTCAACAGCAACCAATATAAATTGATGGCCAAAAGAAGGGGGAAAGGGTCCCATGAAGTCGATACCCCATACGTCAAAAATCTCAACCACTAAAATTGGATTTAGTGGCATCATGTTCCTTCGTGTAATGCTCCCCATTCGTTGACACCTATCACTTGAAGAACAGAAAGTATAAGCATCTCGAAATATAGTTGGCCAATAGAAACCACATTGTAAAACTTTAGTAGCTGTTTTCTTAGCACTAAAATGGCCTCCACAAGCTTGTTCATGGCAGAATGAAAGGATATTCTGAATTTCATTTTCTGGGACACATCGTCTGACAATTTGGTCTGCACAATACTTGAACAAATATGGGTCATCCCAAAAGAAATTCTTTATTTCTGCAAAAAATTTGGTCTTGTCTTGCTTGGTCCAATACTCTGGAAGTTTACCTGTAACAAGATAATTAACTATATCAGTATACCAAGGTAATACTTCCACACTCATTAATTGTTCATCTGGAAATGACTCATTCAATGTTAATGGCTCTGTAATTGTGTCAAAATGGAGACGAGAGAGATGGTCTGCCACAACATTTTCTGTGCCTTTCTTATCTTTAAATTCCAAGTCAAATTCCTGCAAAAGTAACACCCAACGAATTAGTCTAGCTTTTACATCTTTCTTTGTGAGAAGATATTTAAGAGCAGCATGATCTGTGAACACAATTATTTTACAACCAATGAGATAAGATCGAAAATTTTCCAATGCAAACACTACTGCTAGCATTTCTTTTTCAGTAGTTGAATAGTTCAATTGTGCATCATTCAATGTCATACTAGCATAATAAATAACATGGGGAATTCGATCAACTCTTTGTCCTAATACTGCTCCTACTGCATAATCAGATGCATCACACATGAGCTCAAATGGTAAGCTCCAATTTGGGGGCTGAATGATGGGTGATGATGTCAACAATTGCTTTAATTTTTCAAAAGCCACAAGACATGAATCATTAAAGATAAAAGGTACATCCTTAGCAAGTAAATTGCATAAGGGTCTAGAAACTTTGCTAAAATCTTTAATGAAACGTCTATAAAAACCAGCATGCCCAAGGAAAGATCTTACTTCTCTGACTGTTTTAGGTGGAGGAAGATTAGAAATGAGATCCACCTTGGCTTTGTCAACCTCAATACCTTTGCTTGAAATGATGTGACCGAGAACAATACCTTGTGTTACCATAAAATGGCACTTCTCCCAATTTAAGACCAAGTTCTTTTCGATACATCTCTGCAGAACTAGTGTTAGATGGTGTAAACATTGATAAAATGAATCTCCAAAGACAGAAAAATCATCCATAAAGACCTCAAGGAATCGTTCAACCATATCAGAAAAAATGCTCAACATGCATCGTTGAAATGTAGCAGGTGCATTACATAATCCAAATGGCATCCTCCTATATGCAAAAGTGCCAAAAGGGCAAGTGAAAGTGGTTTTCTCTTGATCTTTTGGTGCTATGGGAATCTGATTATATCCTGAGTAGCCATCTAGAAAGCAATAAAATTCATGGCCTGCTAATCTATCAAGCATTTGATCGATAAATGGTAAAGGAAAATGGTCTTTACGTGTGACAGAATTCAACTTCCTATAATCAATGCATACACGCCATCCTGTAGTTACTCTAGTTGGTATCAATTCATTATCGGCATTCGTAACTACAGTGACTCCTGACTTTTTGGGGACAACTTGTACAGGACTGACCCATGGACTATCAGAAATTGGGTAAATAATACCTACGTCTAATAGCTTAAGGACTTTTGTTCTAACAACTTCTTTCATATTAGGATTCAACCGACGTTGCATTTCCCTAGTAGATTTAGCATTCTCATTAAGGTGAATGTAATGCATGCAGTCTACTGGATTTATACCTTTTATGTCTGCTATGGTTCATCCTAATGCTCTTTTGTGCTCTTTTAAAACATCCAACAACTTACATTTTTGTTTATCATTTAGGGATGATGAGATGATTACCGGCAGAGTACTTTTTTCCCCCAAAAATGCATATTCCAGAGTGTTGGACAATGGTTTGAGCTCAAGTTTTGGTGGTGATTCTGATGATGGGATGAGTTTCTTCTCTGATGGTGCTAGTTGTTCAACTCTTGGCTTCCATTTATTAGTGTCCATGGATGGTGCTGAGTCAAGTAGGGTGTTGACCTAATCGACCGATCTGTCAATATCAAAATCCAAACCAAAGTGAGTTAAACATGTTTGTAAAGGATCATCACTAAGGTTTGAAATAAATGTGTCATCAACTAATGCTTCAATTAAATCCACATCAACAATTCCATCATCTGTGTTGTGAGGTTGTTTGGCAATGTTGAAGATGTTCAACTCCATAGTCATGTTGCCAAAGGACAATTGCATATTTCCAGTCCTACATTGAATGTGAGCATCCGCAGTTGCCAAGAAAGGTCGACCTAGAATAATGGGGATGTGCTTCCTTGAATCCTGTATTGGTTGAGTGTCAATTACAATGAAATCAACAGGAAAATAAAATTTATCTACCTGGATAAGCACGTCCTCCACAATACCACGAGGTATTTTCGTGAACCGATCTACAAGCTGTAACACCACTGGAGTTGGGTGTAATTCTCCCAGTCCAAGTTTCACAAATACTGAGTAAGGCAACAAATTTACACTAGCTCCTAAATCCAACAAAGCATTCTCAATTGTGTGGTTCCCTATGCTACATGAGATAGTGGGGGAGCCTGGGTCTTTGTATTTTAAAAGAATTTTATGTTGGAGTATAGAACTAACGTTTTCTGTTAAAAATGCCTTCTTTTGAACATGCATGTTTCTCTTTTTAGTGCACAGGTCTTTAAGAAACTTGGCATAAGATGGAACTTGTTTAATAGCATCAAGTAAAGGGATGTTGACATTTACCTGTTTGAAGATTTCAAGAATCTCACCTGTGGATTTTCCCTTCTTTCCTTTAGCTAACCTCTGAGGAAATGGAGCTTTGGGAACATATTCTCGTGGGTTGGTTTCATCTTTCTCCTCCGGTGATGGTTCCTCAACATTCACAGGTACAATTTGATTTTCTTTCGTCACCGGCATCTCCACTTTGTTGTCGACTTCTTTTCCTTTTCGCAAGGTCATGACGGCTTTGACCTCTCCATGCTGCTGTGGTGAACTGGTACTTGCTTCATGCACTCCTTTAGGGTTAGGCACTGGTTGACTTGGAAATTTACCTTTCTCAACAGTCATTGCCAAAGTCTGAACTGAAGAAGCAAGTTGTCCCACCATCTTCTCCAGGCTTGAAACTGATTGGGCTTGTGAGTTGAAGCCCGCTCTCAACTAATTTCGTAGTCCATCAATGGTGCGGTTCTGTTGCTCAATCGTGGAGTGAGAAACATTCCTGAAATTCTAGAATGCATCCTCCCATGGTCTGGGTTGAAAGTAGTTCTGGTTTTGATTATATGGTCTGAATGGTGGCTGAGAGGCTTGAGGATTTTGAGCAATTGGTTGCATCGGTGGAGCTGGAGCTGCTGGTCTATTCTGTTGGAATCCTTGAGACCATGAAAAATTGGGGTGGTCTCTCCATCCAGGGTTATATGTGTTGGAGTATGGGTTGTAATTCGATGGTTTTCTCATTACACCTATGGCATTGGCTTGATCTGGATATGAGTCAAGGTCATGTGGCTCTGTTGATTTAGCAGTTGATAACGATGCTATTTGTCGAGAGAGACTTTCAACCATCTCCTTGACTTCTTTGATTCCCGAAGTTGACTCTCCAATTTGAATCTCATTTACTCCCTTAATCCTTCTAGTATTCCTGAGTGATCGACTTCGTTGTTGGGAATTATCTGCTTGTCGTTGGAAGAATTCCCAAATCTCTGATGCACTTTTTGACATTAGCTCTCCTCCACTTGTTGCCATTAGCCATTCTTGCACATTCGGTAATAATCCTTCCAAAAAGTATTGGCATTGATGCCATTTCTCGTACCCATGATGTGGACACTTCAAAAGTAACCCATTGAATCGCTCCCATGTTTCGAAAAACTGCTCGTCATCTCTTTGGGTAAACTCTGAGATTTCCCTGCGAATAGCATTGATTTTATGCACTGGGAAATATTTATTTAAAAATTTTGTAACCATTTGTTCCCATGATGCAATACTATTAGCAGGTAATGTATTAAGCCATGAACGAGCTCTATCCTTCAAAGAAAATGGGAATAATCTAAGTTTCACATCATCATCTGAAAAATTCGCATATTTAAATGTTTGACAAATAGCATGAAAATCATTCAAATGATTATATGGGTCTTCATTTTCTAAACCATAGAACGTGGGGAGACAATTTAGCACACTAGGTTTTAATTCAAAACTCCTAGCAGCTAGATTTGGATACCTTATGCATGATGTGCTCAAATTAGCTAAGGGACTAAAGTAGTCCTTAAATGGCCTCTCTTGTGGTTGCAAATCCATTTTATTTTTAATGTTTTTGTGTGTGCGAAGTGTTTTCTCAAGTTCAAGGTCTATAGGTTCAAGATTAGGTAATAATGACCTACGACCAGGCATGCAAAGAACAAATAAAATAAAAATAAAGATGGAAATAAAACAAATAAAAATAAAGAAGAAGAAGAAATTACGATACTAACCTTATTGCGCTATTACAACCTTACTATAAAAACACAAAAACAAATACGTGAAATAAATTAACTAAAAATAAATTAATAAGATAAATAAAAATCACAACGAAGAAAAAAAAATAACTTGAAAATTAAATTACAGAATTTTAAAGAAGAGAAAAAGAAAAGAAATACTAACCTTTAAATGTAGATTCACCTTTTTTTTATTTTTTTTTATTTTTTTATTTTTTTTAAATACAAGAAAACAATTAAATGGAAATATTCACAAAAATTAATTCTATGAATTAAAATTACTTACCTCCCCAGCAACGGCACCAAAAACTTGTTGTGCAAATTTTATTGAACTCGCAAGCGCACGAATCTGTTGTAGTATAGATTAATGGTGCGAGTGTCGATCCCACGAGGAGGTGAATTTTAATTGTGTATAGAATTAATTCTGTAAATGGGTGATTGGATTTGTGGTGGAAATGATTAGGAATATGCTAAAACTTAAATTAAAATGGCAAGAATAAATTCTAAAATTGGAATTAAAATGACAAGAATAAATTGAAGAGAATTCTATGGAAATAACGTACTTGGGTATCTGAATCCGTATCAACATGCATCATGGGCTAAATATTCCTTATTAATACCAATTAAATCATGAGGGGGGAATCCACACCTCATGAACCACGCTCTAATAAATATGGTGCTAAGGGCTTATCGTGCCAAATAATAATAATCTTATACTAGGGAGTCGGTGAAACCAGGGCAGTACTAGACAAGATTAGTATTATTTGTCAGCGAAAAGTCAAAACATCCACAAAAATTAGAGGGGAAGAGAAAATAAATTTACCAAATCAAGCCCATGACACATGTTGAGACTTCACCTTCAACTCAAGCTTGAAAGAAAATTAGCCACTCATAGTTAAACTAGGGGCAAAACGGGAATTTATTAAAATACATAGAAAATACAAGATAGAGAGAGAATTACAGAAAATGGATCCCAAAAATGGATTCAGAGGTGCCAAATTAGGGGGGGAGGCCCCCTTTTTATAGTTACATCGAGTAAATCATGGCCATCAGATTAAAAACAGTTTGGACGCTCAGGATTTCGCCACGTCATCAGTCAATAGTAAAGTCAACAGTACGCGTGAACAGTACGTGGTTTAGCCACTATTTGCACAGTAACGCGGTTTACACACGGGTTAAACAGTAACGCGGTTTGCACAGTAAATAATCCCCTGTGTTGCATGTACCATACGCGCAGTTTTTAGTCCACTAATTTGCTGCCACGTCACCATAAACAGTACATAAGAATTTTAGTCCAATAGGATCATGACACCTCATCGGTAGTCCAATAGGATCATGACACCTCATCGGTCAATGCCACGTCATCGATCCGTCTATGTGAACAGTGCCGTGAACAGTAACGTAGACGGTACCGTACATGTGAACAGTGCCATTTTTCCTTTTATGCTCCTCCTAAGGTTTTCGACCGTCCTGAGTTCAAAAATGATGTTCGTTTTGCCATCTGATCTCTCGTTTATTGTGAAATGACTATAATGCCCCCTAAAATACATAAAATACTTAATTAAAATAAAACACACATAATTAAAGTACAAGAAACTTAAACACATAAAAGTAAGGGTTGTTAGTAATACTTGATATGTAAAATAACGATTTTCTCCTTTATAAATATGCACTTTCTAACACTCAACACATGCGAAGCCAAGGTCTAACTCCAATGGTAAGGAGTTGCTTTCTTGTTAGGAAATTGGTGGGTGAAGCAGACACGCAGCTAAAATGAAATTGGAAAAAAAAATAAAGAACGAGCACAAAAGAGGACATCAGAAATTACGTGGTTCGCTTTTAGTCTACGTCCACGTGCGAAAACAGAAGGAAAATATTTCACTAGTGATATGAGGATTACAAGTATTATAATATTTTGGCTCACAAAACCCCAATACACCCAATCTCTCACTCACTAGACTCACAAAAGCTTTATAATTTTAAACTTTATAAAACTCTCTGGTTTTCTCTCTTACAGTATCAGAGAACAATTGAAGAAAATGAATTGATTGAAGAGCGGAGTGAAGCCTCTATTTATAGGCTTCATTCCCTCTTCCTTTTCTATTTATTTAAATATTTTATTATTCTTTTCTCTCAACCACCTTTGAATTTCAAAGTTTCTTTATTCTTCTTCATTCTTCTTCAAACGTTTGTAGCTGCCAAAGTCTTTTTTCTTTCTCAATAATTTCGGCATTTTCAATCTTCAAAGTTGTGTGCCACCAATCTTGTTTGTTCAAAGCTTCTAGATGCAACCAATTTTGACATTCTCCCACTTGGAGATTAGATTGAAAAATAATCAATCTCCACACCATCCTTTCTGCTTCGCCATAATCATATTACCTACATTTCTGCTAGGCCACAAGAGGATCTACTGCAGACAAACTTATTAGTATTTATCGGTTTGGTCAAAACATCTGCTAAGTTCTCCTCCGTATTGATTTTCTGTAAATCCACACTTTCATCTTCCATTACTTCTCGAACGAAGTGATACTGAACTCCTATGTGCTTTGTCTTGGAATGAAAAACTGGATTCCTTGCAATGTGCAAGACACTTTGACTGTCACAAAACAAAGGAATTTTCTGTTGTTTGTGTCCGAGCTCCTCCAACAATCTTTGTATCCAAATAGCTTCCTTGCAAGCTTGTGTAGTTGCCATGTATTCTACTTCTGTTGTAGATAATGCCACAAGGGTCTGCAGTTTTGAAACCCAGCTTACAACTGCTCCCGCAAGTGTAAACATATAACCAGTAGTGGATTTTCTTTTATCAAGATCTCTTACAAAATCTGAATCCACATAACCCTAGACAGTAAACTCTAATCCTCCATAACATAATGCAACATATGAGGTTCCTCTGATGTATCTCAGAATCCTCTTTACAGTTATCCAATGCTCTCCACCAGGATTTGCCATGTATCGACTGACTGCTCCCACTGCTTGTGCAATATCCAGTCTTGTACATATCATAGTGAACATTAAACTTCCCACTGTTGATGCATACGATACTCGAGACATCTCCTTCCTCTCTGCTTCATTGCTAGGACACATACTTGAGGATAATTTGAAATTAACAGGAAGTGGGGTAGAAATTGACTTACAATCTTGCATGTTGAAGCGCCGCAAGATTTTCTTCAAGTAGTTCTTCTGAGAAAGCCAAATCTTCCTGTTATTTATGTCTTGGTGATTTGCATCCCTAGAATCTTGTTTGTTGGTCCTAAGTCTTTCATTTCAAATTCCCTAGCCAACTGCGCTTTCAATTCTTGGATTCGATCTTTATTGGGACCTGCTACCAACATGTCATCCACACACAACAGCAAAATAATGAAATAATTATCTTCAAACCTCTTGTAATATGCACAATGGTCTGAACCGAGTCTGTTGTATCCAAGGCTCATGATGAAGGAATCAAATTTCTTATACCAATACCCCGACGCATGTTTAAGACCGTATAAAGATTTGTTCAACCTGCAAACCAAGTTCTCCTTTTCTATTTCTGCAAAACCTTCTGGTTGGAGCATATATATTTCTTCTTCAAGTTCTCTATGAAGAAATTTAGTTTTCATATCTAACTGCTCAAGATGTAAGTCAAATGTAGCACACATCGCCAAGACTACTCTAACTGTTGTGAGTCGAACTACCGGAGAAAATATCTCGTTGAAGTCAATACCTTCTTTCTGAGCATATCCTTTCACCACCAATCTTGCATGATACCGCTCCACTTGGTCATTGCCATCACGTTTGATCTTGTAGACCCATTTGTTTCCAATGGCTTTTCTTCCACGTGGTAGTGGTACAAGTTTCCATGTCTTGTTCTTGTGTAGAGCTTTAATTTCTTCCTGCATTGCTGTCATCCACAAAGCAACATCTGAGCTTTCTAAAGCTTCATGGAAAGTTGATGGCTTTCCATCCTCTGTTAGAAGACAGTATGCAACATTGATCTCTGTGACATACTCCGAGTGCCATGTTGGTGGTCGTCTCTCACGAGTTGACTGACGAACTTCTGGAGCCTAGGACTCGACTGGTTCTTAGTCTTTGTGCTATAGTGCTGCTTTAGAAAAATCTGAATCTTCTGGATTATTTTCGACATATACCGACACAGTCTCTGACTTTTCTTTTATAGTGCCATTATTCTCATCTCTTCTTTGCAGTTGATCTTCTACAAAAATAACATCTCGACTGATGACGATCTAGTGGGCAATGGGGTCCCACAGACGATACCCTTTACTCCATCAGCATACCCTAAAAAAATACATTTTATAGACTTTGCATCCAGCTTTGTTCTTTCTTGGGCATTGTACATCACGTACACAGGACATCCAAATGCATGTAGGTAAGAATAATCAGTTGGCTTTCCAATCCACATCTCCATCTTTGTCTTCAATCCAATTGCTATAGATGGCGACCGATTTACTATATCACAGGCAGTTTTGGCTGCTTCTGCCCAGAATGAATTGGGTAGACCAGCAGTCTTCAACATAGCTCTTATTTTTTCTGTAAGAGTTCTGTTCATCCGCTCCGCCACTCCATTTTGTTAAGGAGTGTATGCCACCGTGAACTACTTCTGAATACTTTCTTACTTACAGAAAGCAAGAAACTCGCTGTCTGTATACTCTCCACCATTATCTGTCCTCAAGCACTTGATCTTTTTACCAGATTCAAGTTCCACCCGCGCTTTGTATTCTTTAAACATTGGAAATACATCTGACTTTTTCTTAATTGGATACACCCAACATCTTTTGGAATAATCATCAATGAAAGTCACTATGTACTTTGCACCTCCCATGGATATATCAGGTGATTCCCAGAATAAATCAAGTCTAGAATGCATTTACTTCTAGCAATAGATCTACTGAATTTTAATCTATGCTGCTTACTTGTAACACAATGCTCGCAAAAAGGTAAACTTACTGATTTGAGCCCCGGAAGTAATTTTCGCTCAGAGAGAATCTTCAAGCCTTGTTCTGACATGTGGCCAAGTTTGAGATGCCACATCATCATTGATTCTTCTCCATTTGACGCGACACACGCATCAGTCTCCTGTAGTGTTTCTCCTTTAAGCATGAATAAATTAGCACCGATATTTTCTGCCTTCATCAATACAAGCGCTCCTTTAACAATCTTCATAATTCCATTCTCCACATGAGTTTTGTACCCATGACTATCCATTTGTCCCAAAGACAATAGATTTTTCTTTACGCCGTTGACATGTCGTACCTCCCTAATTGTGCAAATTGTACCATCAAACATTTTTATTTTGATAGTACAAATACCAATGATCTCCAAGGCATGATTGTTACCCATATATACAGATCCTTTTGAGATAGGTTCATATGTGTGAAACCATTCTCTCCTAGAGGTCTTGTGCCAGGTAGCTCTTGAGTCTATAAGCCAGACATCAGAAAGTCATTTTCTGCCTTCTGAAACAGTTTTTGCTTCGCTGTAGAGAATTTCGCCATCATCGGAGGTACTTGCTACACAACCCTGAGCATTTGATGACTCAGGTTCTTTACCCTCTCTTCTCTTTTGGTTACTCCAACACTGCTTTTTGACGTGCCCTTTCTTGCCACAGTTGTAGCATTTAACATTCTTCTTACTTCTGGATTTGATCTACCATGATTTTGACTCCCACTGGGGCCACGTTCCGTTGATCTCCCTCTCGTCACCGATAGCGCCTCCGCTTGCTGTGAACTTGCTTGTCTGTTTTCCTTATTTTTCCGCTTGCTCTCTTTATTTAATACGGAAATTGCAACATCGTCGAAAACTAAACTGTCCACTAGATTATTGTTTGCCAGGTTGATGATGAGTTGATCATACGAATCTGGTAGACTTTGAAGTAGAAGCTCTGCACGTTCATTTTCCTCTATATTATGACCCAACGTTGTGAGTTGTGAAAATAGAGTCTTCAAGGTGTTGATGTGGTTGGTCACCACTGTAGATTCCGTCATTCGAAGAGTATAGAGTTTTCTCTTCAAGAAGATTTTATTGTGTAGTGACTTGTCCTCGTACAATTTTGTGAGAGTATCCCATATTTCCTTTGCTGTGTTTTTCTCTGCCACACTAGATAATACTCCATCTGCAAGTGCCAAGTGTAGATCAGAAATGGCGTTCCCATCTACCTCGTTCCACTTGTCATCAGTTATCTCCATGGGCCTTTCTCTAATTGCTGCCAAGCAATTATTTTTCCTTAATACAGCTTTCATCTTCATTTTCCACAACGGAAAATTATTTCCGTTAAACTTCTCAATTTCATACTTAGCCGACTCCTTAACCTCTTATTGCCTTTGTGACAGAACTTTCCTAAATATGTACAAAACCACACAGTTGTTTCACTCACACCACTATTCCCTGCTTTATACCGCAAAATTCTTAGATCGCTTCCACCGTTTCTTGTAAATAGTATAGTATACGTGAATAGTACAGTATACGTGAACAATACCGTATACGTGAATAGTACCCCTTACGTTAACAGTACCCAACTCCAAAAATACAACCAATAGCTCTGATACCACTGTTAGAAAATTGGTGGGTGAAGCAGACACACAGGTAAAATAAAATTGGAAAAAAAATAAAGAACGAGCACAAAAGAGGACACCAGAAATTACGTGGTTCGGCTTTTAGCTTACGTTCACGAGCAAAAATAGAAGGAAAATATTTCACTAGTGATATGAGGATTACAAGTATTATAATATTTTGGCTCACTTCTCAGAACCCCAATACACTCAATCTCTCACTCACTAGACTCACAAGAGCTTTATAATTTTAAGCTTTACAAAACTCTCTAGTTTTCTCTCTCGCAGTATCAGAGAACAATTGAAGAAAATGAATTGATTGAAGAGCGGAGTGAAGCCTCTATTTATAGGCTTCATTCCCTCTTCCTTTTCTATTTATTTAAATATTTTATTATTATTTTCTCTCAACCACCTTTGAATTTCAAAGTTTCTTTATTCTTCTTCATTCTTCTTCAAACGTTTACAGTTGCCAAAGCCTTCTTTCTTCTTCAACAATTTCAGCATTTTCAATCTTCAAAGTCGTGTGCCACCAATCTTGTTTATTAAAAACTTCTGGATGCAGCCAATTTTAACATTTCTTAGGACTCAGGACCTTGCTTCGAGCTTCATTGAATGCACAAGTTCATCATCGTAATAATAATAAGACTCATAAAACAGAGCTCACATCAAAACAACAAAGATCAAACCTTATATCTGGGGTCGTCCTTCACATGGTACTCATGCATAATCCACTCGGTGATAGCTTCCTTAGAAGCAAGACCATGACAGTAGAAAGTCAAAATCTATTTGATACCAGTGAGACCGTTTCTAGTTTGGATTTGGGAAATTCTATTGGTAGTGTCGTTAAGGTGCACCAAATTTAAAACCTTACCACTAATATAAATAATTAGTACAGAGCGAGTAAGGATCGATCCCACAGAGACTATGCTAGTTATATTTATTATCAACTCTAAAGCAAGATTTAAAATAAAATAATAGTAGTAATAATAATAGTAATAATAATATAAATTAATCTAACTAAAGAAAATGCCAATTATAAATAAAGAGGGGGTTTATGAAATTTTAACTAAATAGTAAGAAATAAAGAAATTAAAATTACAAACAAGAATTTAATAAAAACTCTAATTAAAGGAGAAAGAAATAATAATGATGAAAACTTTGGTTAAAAGATCATTCACCACCACCAAACATGCATATAATAAATCAATTATATCATCAATTTATATTGAAACTATCAACCGTAAATAATAATAAGCTCTGTTAGTTTAAATCTTTCCTTAGTATGTCGTTAGGCAAAACAAGCTCTTCACCTAATCTCTAACCATTAAATAATTTAAAACAAGCTCTTTAAATTTAAGATAATGGAAGCATTGAAATAGATAAATATATTAGGTTGATCTAGGCAATAAACACACAAACTCGGATTATTTAACCTAAGTTATGTTCTTCAATTGAAATCACCGATTCCAATATGTTACTAATGATTAAAATATCAAGACAATTACGGATCAAGAATTTTAATATAGCAACAGAATTTATTCAAGTCCTATCTAATTGTCCACTCAAATAAGATGAGAATAAAATCATAAACATTAATTATAAAAGAACATAAACAATCTCAAGTAAATAAATTGAATGATAGAATTTAAATTTAATTGCATAGCATGTTTAGGGTTTTGAATTCACTCTCAACCAAATAAAAATCTAGCCTAACATAATTGAATTGGGAATAAGAGAATTGATAAAACAAGTCATGGAGATTAATTCAAGTGGCTGCCTTTGCTTTAATTTAATTCCGACTGCTGGTTTTTTTCTTCTCCTTTACGGCTGCAAATTGTTCAGTTTCTCTTGGTTGTCGATTCTTCTCTGACCGAATTGCGTTTGCACTCCCCTATTTCCGTCCAGTGGCTCTCCTTTTATAATGCTAGTTGACCGAATTCTTCTCCAACAATTCTAAAGAAATCCTTTTTCAAATCTAACTGAAATCCTTTTTCAATTTAACACCACCAAAAGCCATTAATTCCAACTTTTGAAAGTCAATTGCGGGCCCATTTAAATTGCTTTCCACTTTTGCAATGCCATGCACATGCACTCCAATTGCCAATTGGAAAAATTAAATCTTTTAATTATTCAACATTTCTCAATTGGATTAATTGCTTTGATTTCTTCCACTCGGTTCTATCAATTATTGACTGTATTTTTGTCTTCCAATTTAATCTTTATTCCTTCTCAATTTGAACTTCTTCATGCCCTTTTTATCCACAATCTCCAATTAATTCTCTATTCAATAAAATAATACAATTAATTAAAAATAAGAAATAAAAATAACTAGCAAATATATAATAAAGGATAAAATATGTATATTAATTAATTCCCTATTCAATTAAAAATGAACTAAAATAACTAGAATATTTAAGATCAAAACAAGAAAAAGATGGAGAAATTAATAACAAAATATATGGAAAATATGCACTTATCAAGTTCCCCCACACTTACTCTTTGCTCGTCCTCGAGCAAACCTAGAACAAAAATAAAAAGAAAACCTAAACTAGTCTACTTTTGTAGGAAATCACGATTGCATTTAGCGTACGCAACAAGCCTTTAAACCCCTAGGCGGCCCTAGTGGACGAGTTATAGTCTCATGAGGGCTTCAGCGATGATACCCGTAAACATTTTTGTATTTTTTTTTTAGCAGAAAAGAACAAAGAAATTTAAAATAAAACTAACCTCAAATATTGCATAAGTCATATAGCTAAAAGAAAATTTCAAATATTATCGAAGTTCTAACTTTAATTCAATAGTCAATCTCATCTCTCTTTTGATTCTCATAGTGTGTGTGTGAATCAATTCAATTAAAATCTATTCCCAAAATCCTCAATATCAACAGCATTTGCCTCGAACAAAGAAAAAAGTAGGTCAAACTAATCTCATCATTTTGATCTCCAATTTTTTCTTTCACATGCATTTGTGTGCATTTTCTTTTGATTTTTTTTCTTTTTTTTTATAGTCAGGAGCTTTCACTCTACCCTTTAAGGTCGCCTTCTTCTCATGATAGATTATCCTCTACATACTAATGGTACATAGGCCTAAATTACTCAAGGATAACTTCATTCTTAAGGGTTATGGGTAGCTATTTATGACTATGGTGCCTGTGTATACTACACTGTTTGTGGAGATAAGAATCAAGACAAACAGTCATTTACTCAATCTAAAATTCTCAACTCAGGCTGCGTTAATCTCAAATTCTAAGTCAAAATTATGAAAGAATTGATATTAGTGCTCATGGTTTAAAGAATCTCAATTAAGAGGAAATCAACACAAGAATCATGTATAAACTAAGGTAATATTCAACCCTTTCTAAGAACCATATTCATTGTCAATCAAATTCTTATCACTGGCTAATATTCAAAACAATGTTGTTGTTTTTTTATAAAAAGAAAAAGACAAAGCAAAAAAAATTAAGTTCTAAATCCACCCCCCACACTTAATTCTTACATTGTCCTCAATGTAAGCCTAAGCTAACAAAAGACAGAATTAAATATGGAGAAATGAGATAAGACACACAAAAAGAAACAAACATAATTCAACACAAAGTGGGTAAAGTAAATGAGAATGAGAGGGAGAAAGATCAAATCTATTATGGCGTGCTCTCAAAATCTTTTCTCCAGCCATTGGGTTGCCTCCCAATAAGCGCTTGGTTTATTGTCCTCAGCCTGACATGGTTCTCAAGTTTCACTCATCAACGTACACAGGTTCATAAAGTGGAGCCTCATCTACATTGAGTGTCTGAAAGTTTTCATAGTAAGGCTTCAACCTATGACCATTAACTTTGAACTCTTTACCTGTCTTTAAGCTCTTGATCTCAACTGCACTATGAGGAAAAACATTAATAACAACAAAAGGCCCAACTCATCGAGAACGTAACTTACCTGAAAACAATTTAAGGCAAGAATGGAATAGCAAAACTTTATGTCCAACTTTAAAATTCTTTCTCAAGATCTGCTTGTCATGAAGAGCCTTAATCTTTTCCTTATAGATTCGTGAACTCTCATAGGCATCATTTTGAATTCCCTCTAATTCTTGCAATTGGAGCTTTCTGTGTTGGCCAGCGGCATCCAGTTCCATGTTACATTGTTTCACAGCCCACCATGCTTTATGTTCAAGTTCCATTGGAAGATGACAAGGCTTACCATATACCAACCTGTAGGGTGACATACCGATAGGAGTTTTGTATGCGGTCCTATATACCCAAAGTGCATCATCAAGCCGTAAGCTCCAATCCTTTCTATTTGGATTAACTGTCTTTTCAAGGATTGATTTCACTTCCCTATTAGACACCTCAGCTTGCCCACTAGTTTGTGGATGGTAGGATGTAAACACCTTGTGAGTGATGTTGTATTTTCGAAAGAGGGCTTCTACTGACCTGTTACAAAAGTGAGTGCCTCTATCGCTAATAATTGCCTTTGGTGTTCCAAACCCTGTAAAGATGTTACTCTTTATAAAATCTACCATAACCTTAGAATCGTTAGTTCGAGTGGCTTTTGCTTACACCCATTTTAAAAGCTCTTTGGCACTCTTCATTCAAGTTAAACGTTGCATCCTTTTGAAGTAAGTTGCAGAGGGATAATGCTATCTTGGAGAAGTCCTTGATAAACCTGCCATAGAAACCTGCATGACCAAGAAAAGAACGAACCTCCCTCACACTACTGGGAGGTGATAAAGAGCAAATAAGATCTATCTTAAATTTATCAACTTCAATCCACCTTTTAGAAATAACATGGCCTAGTACAATACCTTAATTAACAATAAAATGACATTTTTCCCAATTAAGCACAAGGTTAGTGTCAATGCATCGTTTAAGAACAAGTGTAAGGTTATCTAAACATCTATCGAAAGAATCACCATAACTGTAAAATCATTCATAAATGCCTCAATGATGTTCTCCACATAATCAGAAAAAAATACTCATCATACACTTTTAGAAAGTGGTCGGAGCATTATAGAGACCAAACGACATACGTCGATAAGCAAATGTTCCGAAAGGGCATGTGAAGGTCGTTTTCTCTTGGTCTTCCGGAGCGATAACGATATGATTATAACCTGAGTAACCATCAAGAAAATAATAATGAGAGTGGCCACTTAACCTTTCAAGCATTTGATCAATGAATGGTAGAGGAAAATGGTCCTTGCGAGTGACTGCATTCAGTTTATGATAGTCAATGCAAACTCTCCACCCAGTTTGAACTCTTGTTGGCACAAGTTCGTTTTCTTCATTCTTGACCACTGTGATGCCTGAATTTTTTGGAACTACCTGTACAGGACTCACCCATTTGCTATCAAAAATGGGATAAATAATTCCCACATTAAGGAGTTTCAGTATCTTTTTTTTTACAATTTCCATCATTGGTGGATTAAGGCGGTGTTGTGCATCTCTCGTTGGTTTAGACCTTTCCTCTAGCAAAATGCGATGCATGCACATGGAAGGACGAATTCCCTTAATGTCGGCAATGGTCCAGCCAATCGCCGTCTTATGATCCTGAAGCACCCTAATTAGCTTTTCTTGTTGAACCGAAGTGAGGGTTTTAGTAATTATGACTGGAAGTGTTTCATTTTCACCCAAGTAAATATATTGCAGGTGCTCTGGAAGTGGCTTAAGTTCTAGGGTAGGTGCCTGCACAATTGAAGGTAAAAACTTCTCTTTTAATAAAGGCAATTGAAGGTAAGAAACATTATACCCATTGGTGCGTAATGTGACTGCTCCATCTAAGATCGCCATAGTTTCCTCTACTTCATCATCCAACTTTATCAAATTTGCATGTTCCTTATAATCATCTTTCGAAAGATTTTTGCTTATGGCAATTTCAAAACTGTCATTACCAGATAATTCAGAGAAATCATGCACCAAAGTATTAATATCATCTATGGAAAAAAACAAAATGAACATCACTGGGATACCTCATTGCCTCAAAGATATTGAAGCAGATCACTTCACCATCGAATTCCATTGTAAGGGTTCCATCGTGAACATCAATCTTGGTTCGGGCTGTCTTAAGGAATAATATTAATAAGAATGTGCCTTGATGTTTTAGGATGAGAGTGAGCTCCTGGTTGAGGTTACTGTTCTTTTATTGGTGAGGATCAAGGTAAGTAAATTCATGCATGGTACATGTATTTCACTATTAAATTATTTTTAATTCAAGGTATGTATTAAGTTGAATGAAAGTATATAAAGCTAATTTTGTTTAGTCTATTACAATGTTTTTTTAAAGTAAAAATTATTCCTTAAAATTATTTATAACAAAACTTTATTTATTAAAAACTTGTTATATAAATTGTCTTGAAAATGAAAGTTTTTATTAAATTGTTTTAAGTGAAATACTTTGAAATAATTATCAATTATTTAAATGTAATTTATGGAAGCTTATGAATGGTTAAAGGTTCAAGGATAGTTTTAAATGATTTGGCTCATTGTCCATAGTGATGTTATGTTATATTATGTTATGGAAGGCTAGCAAGATTTTATGAACATATAATGTTAATGTTAATGATTCCCGTGGGGTAAAGTACCTTAAATGATATTATATGATCGGGTCACCGCATCTACAGGTGATACTATGTGGTGTGAGCTAATTACGTTTTTTGTGTTTAAAATGCTTTTGTTATGTTTAAAGGATTTAAATGGCTTTATGATGATGTCATTTATTTTTACTAAATGATGATTTATAAAGGTAATTTCTCTTATTATTATGCATATCTAAGAAATTTTATTAAATTATATTTTAATGGTTTTTAGTAGTTTGCATGAATTTACTGATCGAGTTGACGGCTCACTACTCGTTATCACATTTTTGCAGATAGAGTTAGATGACGTGAGCTCTTGGTCGTAGGAGGAAGAATAAGAGTTCAATTTCTTTTGGGGATTAATGTTATGAATAATTTAGTTTCTTTTGAGATGATACTTATTTGCATAGATGTTATTTCATAACTTATTTTCTTTTGGTGATTTAGAACATTTATTATTGGATACTATTTTGGTGGTTTTAGAAATGAGATTGATGAAAAAAAGTTTCACTTCGCTTTCACCTTAATACCTTGTCAATAGAATTGGGATGTTACATAAGCTGAACCTTTTAAATTTGCTACTGAGGCAAAATTCTCATTTCTAAGCAGTGTTTGTGTCACTTCTATCTACTGCATAAGCTGAAGCTTTTGAATTTGCTACTTAGAAAATTCTCAATTTGTTATTTTATCTATGAATCGTTCTAAGTAATGATTGTGTCATTACTATCTACTCCATTGTAAGCAGTGAATGGGGAGAAAAAGGGGAGGGGTTGAACAAAAAGTACTAATTTATTCACTCAGAAAATTTTCTAAAACGACAATATTTGCTGGATTCTAATTTTATTCGTGTTTCGAATTATTTTTTCAACTCACTTCCCTGTCCTGTGTGCGCCGAAATTATTAGTTAACTTTGTACAGTCAGCTTTCCACTAGAGTGTCTCCTTGGAGAGGAAGTTATTTGTCTCACGCTTGTGCTTTTCTTTCGCTGTCTCCTGTTTTAAAGATGGCTAACAGCCGTTCCGACCGTCAAAACGAAGCCCACGAGGGCTCATGGACCGGCATGGTATAGCCCACCATGTGAATGGGCCATGTCATGTCTTCCCTAAAGTTTTTTCGCTAAGCCTGGCACGGCCCATAGCACAAACCCACGTGTGCTGTGTTTGTGCCATGCCCAAAAATACCTATCAACTTTTTTTCCTTTTTCTTAAAGGGCGTGCCGATTCACTACTATTGCTAATAATAATAAAATTTTATTAAGGGAACCATTAACATTTCGTTAACACAATTATACAATAATATTATTTAATTACGCAATAACCAATTATAATACAACAATACATAAATCTAATTTCGTAGATTATAATATTGATTAATAAAAACTTAAAATTACAATCCTGAAATAACGATTACAAGAAGTCATAACTACGAGATATCATTTATAATAAGTTGTAAAATTTTATATTTATCATTTATAAAATTTTGATATTTATAATATTATTAATTAAAATAATGATATCATTTATTCATTTGATAAATTATAAACATAAACCAATTAGATTTTTTTTGAAACTAAGATTTAAATAATTTTTAAAAAATAACACTAATAAAATATATTAAAAGTTTAATTTCAAGTTATTTGTAAAATCATAACATTTTATATTTACTTGTTATAGAAAGAAATTTAATTTGATATACTTTGGCTTGCATGTTATTGATAACCTCATGGGTTGCGTGCTAACCCACTAATAAAGCATGCTTATTATATGCCTCGTCATGTGTCGTGCGTTAGCCTATCTTTAATTGTGTCGTACTTTTAAGGCCCACGTGCCTAAAATTCTAAGCACATGCCAGCTCATATGCATGTCATGCTGTGTCGTGTGGTGTGTCATACCAAAACGTGCTCGTGCTTGTGTCGTACTATATGAACATGTGTCCTGCATGTGTCGTGGCATGTGCAGCCCAGTCCATTGGCCATCTCTATTTAGAGCAATGACATTTGATATAATTTATCATATTACTATTCAAAATTCTCTTTGTTAAAAATAAAAATTCAGGGGAAAAACTCTTTCACCCGTGAGGTTTGATTTAATAGTTCATTTCATTTTTATTTTCTAAACAATAGCTTATTTTATCCATACTTTTCAAACAATAGCCTAAAATACATTTTCGTGAGTTTATGGTCAGTCTTTTGTATTTTATATTGAGAAAAAAATAGGATTTTCAATTAAATAAATGCAAACTATTTTAAAATAAAAAATAAAAATAATTAAATAACATATGCCTTTTTACATAAATTTAAAATTGAAAAATAACTTAATAAAACAAAAATAACACAAAAGATACAGTGGAAATGCTTCACCAAAGAACACTCTTTGATAACCACACGATTAAAGTTATAATATATTTTTAATTATTTATCACTTATCGTGTGACTATAAAGGAGTGCTCTGCAGTAGAGCATCTCCAACATAGCCATTATATATATATACAGTAGTTTTTTGGTAAGAGATTTTAAAGGAAATTTCGGGAAAGCTTTAAAATTGCACGGCTTTAAAGGCTTATAGTTTCAAGCCTTTAAAATCATGCGGTTTTAAAGCTTTACCGCACTTTAAAATTTCGAACTAGAACATTTCTCTCTCTCTCTCTCTCTCTCTCTCTCTCTCTCTCTCTCTCTCTCTCTCTCTATATATATATATATATATATATATATATATATTGTAAAAATAAAAATAATAATTTTCAATCAATTATAACTAACCATATTAAAGTCAAAATAAGCGAAAAGATAAAAAATTACACATTGTAATACATTAAAGTTAAGTAATGCAATGTTGTATTGTATTAAATCTGTGTTTTTATGTCTTTACTTATTTTTTTCAATTTTTTTAAAAGTTGTTGTAAACTTGAAATTAGTTAATAATAATCAAGTTATTATAATCAACAATGAATTAAAGAACATAAATATTTCAAAAATAAAATAATAAATAAAGAAAATGAAGCAAATAAAAGTTTAGAGATTTAGTATTTTTTTTACTGGGTTCTCTAATTCATGGACTCTCTTAATTAATTAATACTTAAAATAAAAGAAAGTTTAGTATTATAATTTTAAGTATTTTGATTTATTATTGATATATAAATTATGGATTCAAGCTTTCTTTTTTTTCATTATTTTTCAAATTTGAATTTATTATTCTAATTTATAAATTTATTTCTTAAAAAAAATAGAGGGCTTTAGCTTGGCCCGGACTTTTTTTCCTAAGTCCTTGTCTAGGCCCTCATGCGGGAGGCCTGGGCTAAAGCCTGTAGGAATGGACAGAGCCGGCCCGGGCCTTTTTTGCCTTCCCTAGTTTTTTTAAGTTAATAAAGGATTTTATGTTAACTTTTGGTAAAATAATAGTTTTGATTGATTACTTATTCATTTATCTTGACCATATTGAAGTCAAAGACAAACGAAGGTACCAAAAAAAAAAAAGATCATTCTATTGCTTATGAAATCTCTCTCTCTCTCTCTATATATATATATATTTATCTGAAATGTATATTTTATATATTATTTAGTTTTCTTATTGTTTATTCATTAAATTACCCTTCAATTTTAAATTTATTTGTTATTTAATTGTGTTTGAGAGTTTTCTTTTGAAATAGTTTTTATATCCTTAATTGAAAATTCTATTTTGCTCGCAATGATTTGTATTGTAAACCAATGATATTAACATAAGGGTGTTTGGAGCTATTGTTTAAAAAGTATGGATCAAGTTAGTTGTTATTTAAATAATAAAGATGAAATGAACTATTGTATGAAACTTAAGGGTGGAAAGGACATTTTCCTAGAAATTAATTTTTACTTTATTTTATTATTAAGTGATGATACAGTTACAAGCTCTTGTACAAACTGATGTGGCATTAATTCATTGATTGAATAAAAATATAAAATAATAGAAATAAATCATGTGGGCCAAGAGATATTTAATTCAACCAATTTTATCGTGCCACATCAATTTGTACAAGATAAGTTTGTACAAAAGGTTATGGCTATATTATTACTCCTCACCTCTTGTCTCTCTCTAGCATAACTATTATGCCCATCATTTATCTTCATCAGCAATAAGCTCATTATCACCACCTACTTTCTTTCCCATCAATCTATATTATTACCTCCACCAATAAATGATGATCTTAAATATTTTTGTTAAATTTTATGAACATGTGGTGAGTTTTACTTAGGGATGGTAATGCGCACCGTCTTTGTCATTATCAAACTCAAACTCCCACAAACTTTAAATTACTAAACATACCTGCAACTCACTACAAGTTTTAATTTTTTTAAGAAAACTCACCCACTGCGAGCTTTGATAATTACTAAACCCACAATATTACCTAGCTGATTTTTTTGCAGGTTTTCACATTAAAATCACAAGTGTTTAATATGTAAATTTATAATAATAACCTAAAATTCTACATAACATCTCAATTCTAAATTTAACTAACGTAAATAGAAAATTAAAATTTCAACATTAATCCTACACAAATTCTCAAATTTAAGTATAAAATATACAAATCCATTAAAAAAAAAAGCTACAAACTAGTATCTAAAAATAACAATTATTATTTCATGTTATTATTCAACACAAGCTCTAAGAGAATATATTCATTTTATTCACCATTATTAGCACCCATCCAACACAATTCCTACAATAATAATTAAAATTAATATTTTCTAAAGAATAATACCTTTTAAATACTAATCTAAAGAATAAAATTATAATATTGAAATAATCCGTTCATTAAGTTAAAGAATAATAATCCATACAAAATTACAATAAGTAAGCAATAATCTATGCATTGAATTAAAGCATGTTAGGACTTAGACATGTTGCAACTTGCAAACATGTTTACACTTTACATTATTTACTTTATATATTTTTAGATTTAAATATTTTTAATTAAAATTAGATTAAAAATATTTTTAAAAAAAAGCTGCGTGTTGGTGGATAGTACCCATGTGAGTATCCATCAAATATTTGGCTACTACCAAACTTTCCTGCAACCTAGTGCGGGTTTTAATTTATAATATCAAACTCACCCGCAATCTGCAAAATTATCTCCATTGAATAGGTTTTGGCCGATGGGTTTGGGCGGGTTTACGGATACCATTGCCATCCCTACTTTTATTGTTATTGATGATATTGATTTTGCTTTATGTGATAATCTAAGATTTCGTTTAATTTCAATTTAGTATTGTATTAAAAGTTAATATTTGATTTAACTTTTGAATCAATTAAAAAAAATGAGAGAGATGAGAAGTTAATATATTGAGAGAAGATAAAATATTTATATTTTATTTTTCAATAAAGATAATTCTAGAAGAAATAACATTAAATAAAAAGTGAGGGACAATGAAATATATTGAGGGGTCACATTGAAGAAAAATCTGCTCCATATCCTCCCAACTTCAAGAATTGCACCCATATTTCCACACCCCTAGCAGTAATTTAGTGCACTGAACATTGTTACCATATGTAACATCTGATAGCCAATTAGCATGTGCTTATAGTCCACCAGAAAACATGTAACTCGTCTTAAGCCGATTTAATATTTTTTTTAACAACAATTTCTTGGAAAATGCTCTCCAAACTAGGTTGAGTTATTTTTAAGTAATTATATTTAATTGACCACTCGAGTTAAAATTATGAGAAAGAGGTAAAAATTAAAAAAAATTATTTGAACTTTATATATATCTCTCCATCTTAAATTTATATTGTGTATTAGTGTATATTCTTCTAAATACATTAACCTCAAAATTGAAAAATAAATTTTATTTTGTAAAGAAAAATACCTACTACAACATAATTCTTAATAGAAACTGAAAATTTGAAAATTAGTTGATAATGCAGAATCCCCGATCAAATTTCTTTAACTTTCGTGGATATTTGTTGACAATAATTAATGGATAAATAAAAGTTTTCAAAAAAAAAAGATAAAGGTGAAAGTATGGCACGCTGCCCAAGTAGTTTAAGACCCCATGATGCGACTACCATTTTTCTGTTTTTATTCCTTCTCTGCATGTTTGGTTTGAAGAAACAAAAGGAAAAAAAGAGGAGAAGAAAGGACGAGAGGCCAAAGAAATAAAGAAAATAAATTTCTTATTTAATGAAATTAACCTTCATTTTCACTCATTTTTTTCTCTGTTTTTTTTTTTTCATTCCTCCCCTCTCCTGCTATTTCTTCCAACGAAACATGACAGTTACATTTGACCTTCTTTGCTCCCTCACAAAGATGTCCCCTTTTACTAGTAATTTGCTCGTATTGGATAGTGAGATTCCGGTGTTCCACATTTCCACATATGATCGACTAGAACCCAAAAAGAACTAAAGACGAAGAAACTTGACCTTACGCTACACATAGATGCTAGATACAGACCAAATGAAGCATACAATTAGTCTAAACGGCAATCATATTTGTATTTAATGAGCCTCAAATATTAATGGACAATATCACATTATCAATAATAACAGTACTTTCCTCCTAAGAGGATTTCATACTTGTTTACATGCTACTTAAAATTACAGTACTTTCCTCCTAGAGGAATTTATAGTTGTTACAATACATAAGATTACATTACTTTCCTCCTAGAGGATTTAATAGTTGTTTATATGCTATTTAAGATTACAGAGTTCAGAATATAATAAAACATGAGCGAAGCATCATCTCCCATATAGATACAAAGCTGTAAATTAACAATATTACCTCTAAGAGGATTTGATTGTTGTTTTAAATTAGCTACTTAAACAAAATTCTCAAGTTTTTCTTTTATCCATGCATCGTTGTAAGCAGTGTTTGTATCACTGCTATCCTCTGCATACGCTAAAGCATCGCCATCAGTCTTTGATGGGTTAAAGTAGGGGTAAGGGTTTTACCAGTGTCTTCGCCAGAGTTTTCATCCAGTAAAGCCCTCAGGGAATGGATCAGGTTATTCACCTGCTCATCACTGAAAATTTGACAATCAGAAATATCACAATCATCAATAGAACTATTTGAATAATTTAATTCTTGTTCTTGAGAAATTAGTGTCTGCACTGCAGAAGAAGAGGCGTCATTTGGCCTATTGTAGCCGCTGAATGACTTGATTTCTCTAATTGGCAGACGTTCTTCCTGAAAATTATTTCCAGCAAAATTATGCGTCACCGAATGGTGACCTGGTGGCAGCTGCGAATCCAAATTGCTATTTGGTGGCAGCTGGGGGTTTGTGAGACTATTTTCTTTAATTGGATTTCCTAAATGAGAAATCATATTGTGATATGGCTGTGGCTGCTGAGTAGGAGGATAATTGGTTATTACCCAATTGTTTGTGAGAGAGTACATATTTTTTTCAACGCGATTTCCAAGATAAGAAATCGAATTGTGATTTGGTGGTCGCTGTGGGTATTTGAGAGTAGTTTCTTCACTATGATTTTGTAGTAGCGGCTGGTTTGTGGGAATATTTTCACCATTATGATCACTCTTAGAAATCAAATGCTTACTTACTGATAGCTGAGTTGGGGTGTCATTTGTTATTGACTGGTATATAGTGTTTTGTACGGTAGGAAAGGAACTGGTATATAGTGTTTTGTAGTTGCGGCTGGGGGATAGTGTGAGTGTTTTGTTCACTGTGATATCCATTCGAAATCGAATGGTCACTAGGTGATTGCTGAGGTGGAGAAACCAATTGTTCACTTGATTCCCCTTCATCAGTAGTCGAAATACCATCCTTCCTCCTCTTATTGCGTTTTCTTTGAATGCGACAGAAAACGAATTCCCTCTACATGAATTAAAGGCAAAATCAAAATAAGGAATAATGCACTATCAATTAATTTTCAGATATTTGTTAGCACTGCCAGAATTTCTACTGTCCAGACAAGAACAGATTCATTCATCAAGTCATGCAAATGCCCTGATGAAATTTTAAGACTGCCTGGTTAACTAATCCTATTATATATCTCCAATAGACACAATAATCTAGCATGCTTCACCAATTAATCACTTCAATCATCAAGAGAAGAGCGAGCCTTATTATTATATATCCAAAGATATAACAATGCATAAAAGAAATGAACTTTCAAGTGAGTAACAAAAACAAATTAGGCTCATACATCATAACTGGGATCGTCCTTGACATGGTACTCATGCATAACCCAGTCGGTCTTAGCTGCTGCCTTAGAACAAGGACTACGACGGTAGAAAGTCAAAAACTTTTTGGTGCCAGTAAGGCCATTTCTAGTTTCGATCTTAGAATCTCTACTAGTAATTGTCCAGTGCCCAGCTTCTGTTTTTCTGTGGGCACGGTTACTCTCCCTGTACTTGTAATAAGGTTCATAGAAAAAGTACCAAACTTGATCCTCTGTCTCAGTTTTTGATTCCACTGCATCACAAAAATACATGTTGCGGGTCAGTTCGTTCAGTTAGGAAAATCTTTCAGTAAAGGAGCTTAGAGAGAAAAATGAAAGAAAAAAAAAATTACAGATGCATACATGCTAAGTCCCATGGCTCAAGGCTGCAGATATGACCAATGTCCTTGATAGGATGGTGTGAGAAATGGGGGTCAAGCCTCTTCTCCTTCAGAAAATGGATGATTAGCTGATCTGATGGCTGGAATTTGAACCCCAATTGACTCTCCATTTCAGTTTTTTTTTTTTTGGACAATAAAAGGAACTACAAAGGAAAATGAGAGTAGAAACCACTTCGTCAATAGCTCGTAGGGACCTGATGAAACCTCCGAAGACTCTCCACTATTGACTCTAATTCAGTACAGTTACAGTGGTGCCTCTCTCTCTCCCCCTCTGGTTTGATGGGAAGAATTTGCGGTATGAGAAAGAATTGAGTTTGTGTGGGGGATCATGTTACTTTATACGATCAAAAATAAAGGCATTAGCTCTACGTTCCCATTACGCGTTGTGCTACAGTGAGACAAGTTTCGGTTGCTTCTCCAACGGTGTTAACTCCACATTCTCACAACTCTTGAGTAGACTAAAGGATCAATTTACTTAAAAGGCCAGTCAATAAGCAAAGTAACAAAAATAACATGGAAAATTATAAAAAGTATCACATTCTTACCCACATAGTTTTGAGTCATTAGACCCTACCATCATCCTCTTATTGGTTCAGCCCCATCATCCTCATCCTCTTACTACTGTCTAGTGATATTTAAACACTAAAATTTAAATTGAAAAAATTTGACAGAACACCGATAAAATAAATTATCACACTTAATACTATAAAATCACATATCATTATAGTTCATTTTATCAACGTTTCGTTTTAGTCTCTTTAACATTTTTCCTGAGTTTATTTAAAAAAAAAACTTGATAAAATGACAACAGAATAACCGTTAAAATTATATAGAATGTAGGGTGGCAAAAATCTCATGGGAATAAAGTCCTCGGGAATTTTTCCCATTTGGAGAGAATATGTGGATAATTTTATACTCAATTTCTTATTTTGGGGAAGAAAAGTGGATAATCTTGAATCCTCATTCCCTCCCCAATTCTCTATTTTCCCAACTTGAATAGAATAATTGTTAATTATAAAAATAATTAAAAACGTGTACTATTAATTAAAAAATAATAATTAAGCTTTATTAAGCTTCAAGGTTACAGAAACCACTCACAAAGCTTAACTCTCACTATGGCTGTCTTATCACTCTCATCTTGATACAACAAGATTACACCAGAACCAGCTCGTATATATATCAGTTATGCAGGCGTAACAGATCCAAAAATTTCCCTCCAAATTCAACAACCCTAACCAACTGATCACGAGCTCCTCACGCGCCACTTTAAAACCTTCCTTAAACGACTGTTAACGACTGTTAGCTATGTCGTTTAAGCTTAGAACAGGCATGCATTATTCACGTGAGGTTTAATGGTCTTTGTACGACATTATCAAATTGTCAGCTCTGGAATCTCGTTCAACTGAAATGACATGTCACTCATCTTCACAACTTTAAAACGACAAGTTGTTCTGATGAGTTTGAGTTCATTTCAACAATTTTTTTTTTTTGAAGCCAGCAGGAACGATTTATAAATTTTATTGGGGGCAAATAAAAAACTTGAGTGAAAATTTAATATGATTTTTTGAAAAATTCCACTTAACGCAGCAGCTGTCCGCTATCTTCACCGTTTATTACGTTATTTTATCCACTAATATTTAGAATATATTTATGAATATTTATTTCTTCGTACACATTTATTTAAGGAGAAATAAATTAGTGATTTTCACTGTATTGAGGTAACAAAATCCACTATAAGGTCAGGGCTTTATTCGTAGTTAGCTCGTCTTTGTAAAATTGTCTAGAGTTTTTTTAGCTAAGTAGACACTATTTTTTCTTCTCAAAAAAAAAAATAAAATTGGTAGACATTTTGTTTGAAATCTCCCTAAGTTAAAAACAAGCAAAATTCATCCATTGACCCATATAGCTCTATTGCTCGGTTACTTATTTTTACGCTGAAAAGCTTAATTGTAAATTACAATAAATGTAACTTAAGAATTTTTTTTAAAATTATAAAGTTTAAAAATAAAATTGAAATAAATTGTATTGTTATCTCGTCCATCAAACAATAAATCATGCCATTTTTTGTTTTCTATTTCTAGAGATCATGATTGTTTATTAATTTGAAATTTATACGATAACTATATTTATAATTATATTTTATATTGTCATTATAATAAATTGAGCTACCAATATCCAAAAAATTTTATCATAAAAGTACCGTGGTATACGTGATGATTAAACTATTGCACAGTATAAAGTAACTCCTTCTTTGATCAGTCGTGGAAAATCAACATCTTGTCTCCTTACGTTATTCGAAAGAAATTCGTTTAGATTGGATAGTCTAAATAAAAGTGTGAGAATCTTTATCTTTAAAGTTTTCTTCATAACAAGAGTAATAAAAAAAATGAAAATTTTCAAATTACAAACACTGACAAAAGTATGCATTTCTTCCCTATAAGGTCAGTTTTCTATCTTGAATTCGTTAGTGGTTATTGTGCTAATAGCAGTAAACTCTTTTTGGCTTAGCTCAAGTCAAACGATATAATTGGTATTTATATTACCAAAAAAAAATCTATTGATATTTCCAAATATCTTTTCTTGAGATTTTCTCATTCTACCCTTATTCTTTGAATTTCTTATTCATATTTTGTAAAGGCCAATTGGTAATAGGGTTGTTGTATACATGTCACGGTCTAATTATGTGCCTCAAATTTTATCACTAACATCATCTTAGATCTAGTCCATTATGACACAATCTGAATTTTCACCTTACAAGATTGAGAAGGGCATTTATCCCACTCACATGAGGGATACACGGCTACCTCCACTCAATTTTAAGTGGAAGATCGAACAGTTATAACGAATAGTGATATTAGAGTCCGTAAAAATGACTCGAGCCTACAAAGTGAGGGCGTGACTTTACGGCCGAGTGGTTATGCATATATATGGCTGAGGTCGACGACAGAGTTGGCGGAGAAAATACAGTTCAAACATCACATAAAGAAGTCATTACTATTGATGGATGCAAGAGGATCATTTAACGTAGCTAGCCTAGACCCCAATAACTTTCATGATCAAGGCCAACTTTCAAGAACCAGGCCGTATACTACAATTAATAACAGAGCGAAGAATAAATCCAGCACGCGTGAAGCATTAGTAAAAATTTGAAGTTCAACATCAATATTCCCCTACGCAATTTTAATTGTGGATTGCACATAGTATTGAAATAATTTCCTGAATAGCAATTGGATATCTCAGTGAAGAGGAAGAGCGAGTCTCATTTCTTGCATGTATTGCTTATACGCAACATTGAGGAATTGATAATGGCGTATAAGTTGTCCTTCGACTCCTCCTCACCCCCTGAACAGTATTTTCTGCAACATGATTTCTATAGAATCACAAAGGCACGTTTTGTGATTTGGTAGTTGCTGAGGTCCGACCTGAAATAAAATGCCAGAGTATTTATTTTTAATAGCTAGTGTCATACTCAACATGGAAAACTTGATATTGAAACAGCCCATAAGGCAAGACCTTTCTCTCACCTTTCAGAAGCCATTTTCTGCAACATGATTTCTGAAATTGTATGTAATATGATAAATTGCTAGATGCTAAGTTTGTACCTGAAGTTAGAACCACAGAGGAAAATGAACCTTTTATTCAAAATGTGTTTCTGATACCCTCTGCTAGAAACAAAAGCAATGACATTAAGATTGGTGGGTATCTGATGATACTTACCTAGCATTGAAAAGGCTCGAAGTTGTATGTATCAACTTCGTTAATTGTTTGGACAGAGAAATCAGGGTCAAGACTCATCTTGTTCAGCAGATTGATGGTAATTTCTCGTCTTACAAGATATCTTTTCTCTGATGTGAAGTGCTGGAGCCTCAGGTAGCCTTCTCTCCGATTCTGTTTTCATAAGAAAATTTTCGCCCTGCATTTACAGAGAAGATGGGGTGACCAATTTATTTTTATACACACAAACTTGATGATGGTCGGTATCTGGGCTGAGTTGGAGTGATTAACCGCGTGAGAATTTTGAATTTTCCTTTGACGACGTTTAAGGAGAGGTCCGTTTCCTTTAACATCGTGCAGCCAGCTTTCCACAAAAGAGTTGTCTCCGTCTTTGCGAAGTAGTGAAGTGAAGATGGAGAACAAGGACACGTGTCCTCTTCCTTAAGAAGTAGTTATTTGGCCCAGCTAGCCTGATACGTTAGGATATTCTGCTTCTTTTGTTTTCTTCCGCCGTCCCCTTCTTGTTAAAGGGGATAAAGTAGCAAGTGTTTATACCGTTAAAAAGTCTTAACTTGCTTCACGACTGTTCACCTTGTGGGCTCTATTTATTGGATGCCATTGGGCTTGTAAGTCTGACCTCGAGGTTGAAGGAAAAAGCTTTTAACTTCTCGAATCTGGTTCACTCTTCTCTCTTTCGATACGTGGGTTGGAAGGCGTGGGCGTGTACCTCCAAAGATACTCCAACGCTCAAGTAAAGGAAAGGAAGAAAATAATTATTATGTGCGGAAGATAGAATAAAGAGAATTAGAGGGTGATAACGACTCTAGTGTGTTTAAACCAGGGCTTATTGGATCTTGTGAATGTTCAAATTTGTGACATTAAAAAAAAAAATTGTGCCATATTGCCTTTATTTATAGTTACAAATGTGGAGATAGACTTGTTACCCTAAGTGGGGCACCACGTGTCCATCATAGATTTGGACACGTGGTGCTCCATTTATTGCTTTTACTATCTTTTCTCCAGAATTGAAATATCTCCATAGTCAACAGACTACTCTGGAATTTATTTATATCTTTGAATTAACTTCGATCCTTACGCACTTTTCTTAACAAAGTACGTATTATTTTCTTATCTTGATTATTTTTTGTTTCGAAATGAGTTAGAACTAGTCCGGATCATTTTATTTTTTTCTCTTTTAAGCAAATGACAAGTGTTGTTTGCTCATTTTTATGGTAAAATTGGTACCTATAGAGGTTAATTTGATTCCTCATCTTAATATTTCTTTGAATTTGTTAGGAGAAGTTTTTCGAGTTACTACTTAAGAAACCTCTTGGGTGTACCATAATTAAATTTATACGTCTAGTACCCAATAGACTTTTGATATAGTTTTTAATATATTTGTAAATTATAACAATTGTAGAATAGAAAAGATGAACCTTCTAAAGATCAAACCTAGCTATAAACTCACATGAATCTTACCCAAAATCATAAAAACTCCAATTAAAAGAATGACGAGATGATTGGTTTCGTCTTGTCTCTCCCTTAACTAAAAACAATAAGGTCTTCTATGGTATTGAGATTAGATAGCCACAAGGTACAACACCAAAATATTTCATAAATAGTTGTTGGTATTTTATCCAACCCAATCCGATTGAGTTGGGTTGACACAAAAAAATCAATCTAAAAAAAAACTAAATCGAATGAGTCGTGACTCACTCACACATAGCACAACACTCACATGTACCAGACACACGTGCAACGGCAGATAGGAATGGAAAAAAAAATCTAAGTCTGACCCAAATCTGGAAAGACCTAGATCCGGATGCTAAAAATTAAGATCCATGCGGACTTGGATCCGAATCTAGATGCAATCGGATATCAAGATCTGCATTATCTTTAAATTAAATTATTTATTAAATCAAATTAAAGTAACTATATATATATGTTAAATAAAAAATTAAACCCATGTGGACTTATGGTGGTTTTAAATGGAATCTATGTGGATTTGTGAAGTTTTTGTTCTTGGGTTTGTGGTGTTGTTAGATTAGATTTATATTATTGTTGATGTTTGATTTATATTGTGGTATTTTTATTTGTAGATTTATTGTGTTATTGTATGCTATTCTAGGGGTTGAATTGTTGATGTTGAATTATAATTAAATTTTATTTGATTTTACTAGATAAATTTAATTTTCAATTATATTTGAATTTAGCATTATGCGGATTCGAATATCTGAAAAATCCACCTATAATTTGTATGGATATTACCTGCATTTCAATCCGAGTCCAGATTTTACCATCCCTAATGGCAACACTAACCAAACAAGTAAACACACACACAGAGATCGAAGACGCCACACGCATATAGCACCACAGTTGGCATGGACACATAGACAACACAGCAGCCAATAGTCACCGACTCACTGATACGACCACGCAAAGCCTAGCGATCACTAGTTTGCGATGCACCGATATGACCTGCTTTAGGTCAATTGCTGCTGCCGCTTGCTCCACTGACCACCGCAACCGCTATTGCAGATTGCTCTAGCTCGATTGACAGCAACCATCACCAAGTTCCTCCAAATCCAAATTTTTTCATAGTATATTACTATATTATATTAAATAATTAATTTCAAAAGTTTGAACTTAATTATTCTCTTTGTACTCATTTTTCTTATTTTTGTACATATAAATTTACTTGCATGATTAGCTTAATTTTTAATGTTTAAGTCAAGTACATATGTTTTTTTATTATATATATTTTGAAGAATTCATTTTATATGCTAATGATATAATGGATGATAAGCAGTTCATGAATTATTTGCTTGGTCAAAGTTTGCAACGTTTTTTCTTCGTAATTGTTTTTTAAGTATTATATGCTAATTGCATAAAGGCAAGTGATTCAATTATTTGTTTCATACATGCATAAGTGATCTTCATTCCAAGTTCCAACGGTTGCATTCAAATTAATAAAAGAAAAGAAAATAAAATGAATTTTAGTTTGTCTTTCTTTAATTTACTTTTTCTCTTCAATTCTTCCCCAGTGGATCTACACTTCAACTTGGAGTACAGGAAGTTGAAGTTAGAACTTGTCCAAGTGCATGCGTAACGAAGGCTATTTATTAGATATGTTTAAACTTTGTTGTTTTAGAGACCATTTATGTTTAAACTTTGTGAGTTGTGACTTTTTGTTTTGAAGGCTATTTATTTTTTAACATTGCGCTTTGAATGGAGACTATTAAATTTGGATTTTATGTTAATTTTGAACTTTTAATTTCATAATAATAGACTATTAGCTTTCATTTTTCATTGAAAATTGGTAAAAGCGGACTAAAATGAGATGATTGCAAAACATAATCTTCCAATAACTAAATAATTTGTAAAAAAGCTCAAAATAAATAAAAGGATAAAATCTCGTTTAGTCCCTATATTTTGAGATTAGTACCCGTTCAATCCCTAAATTTTTAAAAATACCTCAAAACATCTTCGACATTAAATTATTAGTACATTTCCTCTTACTTTTTGTTACTTTTGGCTTATTTTTACAATTTTGCCCTCTTATAATTTTTTTTGGACATTAGTAAAAAGAAAAAAATTAATTATCAATTTAATCTCAAAAAATAAAATAGAAGCAAAATTAATATATGTTACTTTTTTGTAACACACTGCTGAATATTAATTTTTTTATTACTAATGTCCAAAAAAATGGTAATTTAATTATTTTTACAATAAATTTTTTTTAACACATGTAAGCTTTCACAAAAATTAATATATATTCTTTTTTTATTTTTGGGGTTAAATTTATAATTTTTTATTTTTATTAATTTTATAAAAAGAAACATTATTGTAAGAGGGTAATATTGTAAAAGCAAATCAAAAGAAGCAAAAAGTAACAACAAAGGTGTCAATAATTTAAGAGTATGGATGTTTTGAGGTATTTTTAAAAATTTAGGGATTAAATGGACATTAATTTTAAAATATGGGGATGAAACGAGCTTTTACCCTAAATAAAAAATAACTCAAAATTGTCCTTGAGCCGAATTGACCCTAATCCAATTTTAAATCAAACTCAATCCAATTCGAACTCAACCAAAATATTATATCCGATCCGATCCTACTCGAGCATATTCAGAACAGATTGAATTATAGGTTTAAGTTGAGTTCAGATGACTTTTTTTCCCAACTTGATTAACTCAAAACCCAATTTAGTCGATTTGAACCCGATTTTACTCACTCTTAATTTGCTTCATACGACTTCACGATCCAACTTTAAATAGACCTTCGAGAAATACTCAATGCTTTTTGCATTCACCAATCTAAGCACTCCATTTTAATAGATAATCAGCTGCCAATTGTACTTGATCATGCTTTGACACTCTCATTACATGAAAATGTACCTCAATCTCATCCAACCCTGATAGAAATGTTCAGGACTGCAATTCCCATCAAGCTTTCGAAACATGAGGCCCTTTTAATATTTAAATCAAAAATTCAAAGTCAATGACAAAACTATAAATAAAGCTTAACTCTGGGGTTGCATGACACTCTCATGACATGACATACTTTGACACTCTCATGACATGAAAATGTACCTCAATCTCATCCAACGCTGATAGAAATGTTCAGGACTGCTATTCCCATCAAGCTTTCTAAACATGAGGCCCTTTTAATATTTGAATCAAAAATTCAAAGTCAATGACAAAACTATAAATAAAGCTCAACTCTCGGGTTACCATATGTGACATCCGATAGCCAATTAGCTTTAGTCCGCCAGCAAACATGTAGCTTGTCTAAAGCTGATTAATTTTTTTTTTTCTAGGAACAATTTCTTGGAAAGTGCGACCAAGGCTAGGTCAAGCGATTTTCTAGCAATTCTACTTAGTTGGCAACTCGAGTTAGAATTATGGCAACTCGAGTTAGAATTATTAAAGAGGCAAGGGTTTGAAAAATTGATTTGAGATTTGTTCATCCCCCATCTTAAATTTATATTGTGTATCGGTATATATTCTTCTAAATGCATTAACCTCAAAATTAAAAAATAAAATTTATTTTTGTAAAGAAAAATTCCTACACTGTAGTCCAAAATTATCTCATCTCTCTTCAAAAATTTAAACTAAACTTATGAACTTGTGATAATTTATACTTGGCTTTTCTTAAATTTCATCTTTAATCAAAGAAATATATTTAAAAATTATCTTCAATGCCCTATATATAGCTATTATGATACGGCCTTTGGTACCGCTGCCCACCACCTCAATCATCGGCTCATATTCCATGGCAATGGCCATGTTCCTAGGCAGCTGGGTTATTATATATTCTTTTAATACATTATTATTCTTTTACTACTCTAACTATGTTAATATAACAAGTGACTACAAGAATTATTGAAGTATAAGCATTTCGTTACATTAACCATTGACAAATAATGTTTTACTACTTTTTTGTTATTACAATTAGTAAAATGATGATGACATGATAATTGTCATATGGACAAATTTATTTGTTCACTAAAATTAGCATGAAGTTGTAATATAGAATAAAATAAAGGGCTAGAATAACTGTTAAAACAATAAATAGAGTAATTGTTAATTATAAAAGTAATGAAAGTAATATAGAATAAAATAAAGGGCTAGAATAGCTGTTAAAACAATATATAGAGTAATTGTTAATTATAAAAGTAATGAAAAAACATGTGTACATGGGGTTACCAATAACTAAAAAATAATAGTATTAAAAAAAACCCGTTAGCATTATCATAGTATTAATTATGAGGTTACTTGACTAAGGGGAAATCGGGAATCTTCTACTACTTCAAGAAAATCTAGAATCTTCTACTTCTTTCATTCTCTTCCTCTGTGGTTTCATTATTTTAATTCCATTGATGAACAGTGAAAACATTGATGATGTACATAACTACAGACAGGTGGAATAGCAGGAGGTGGGGGCAGATTTTTTTAGCTAGGAATTTTCATTTTTTCGAAGTGTTTATATTTAATTTTGGGCTTAATGTGCTGGTTTTGATGATTAAAATATTATTTTGTATATATGTTTTTCGTTATTTTTTAAAGCCAACAATAACAAATTATAAATTTTACTGGGGGCAAATGAAACTTGAGCGAAAATTTATTTATTATTTTTTTTGTGAAATTCCACTCAACGGAGCAGCTCCACATTCTTCACTGCTTATTTTATCCACTAATAGTTAGGATACATTTGTAGATATTTATTTCTTTATGCACATTTATTTACTTAAAAGAAAAATAAACTTATGACTTCAACTTGATTGAGGTAACAAAATCCACCACTGGGCATTAGGTCAAGGCTTTAGCTGCAGTTAGCGTGTTTTTGTAAAATTATACAAAGTTTTCTTAATTAAGTAGACACTATCTTTTGAATTATAAACTTCAAAAATAAAATTGTAATGAATTGTATATGTTTGAGGGAAAAATAGGATGAGCAGTAAAAGTGCCACGTGTCGATTAAAGGAGCGAGTCCAGAGCGAATTAGGGTATCCTACGCGAATTGGGATACCCCGCGTAAAATAAGATACTCCGTATGGAAAGGGGTACCCCAAGTAGAAAGGGGTATCCCAAGTAGTAAGGGGTATCCCTATACCTTGGGATATCCTACGAAACGGTGTAAGAGAATCCTCCAAAATATCCGCCATGAGCAACGTCTCCGCCTCCTAAAAGATTTCATTTGATTTTGTCAGAAAAAGGAATCGAAAACGATATGCAAAAGAGGGGGGACAGCTGCCTGCCACAATGCAGAATACTACACCAAGGACAGTGGTCCCCAACCACCTACCCGACAACTGCTGCAGAGGTACCCCGGGACCACTCGCCTACGCGCGCCACGCCTCCAAATGATGACATACGCCGCGGGCATGCATATAACGGCCTAAAAAATCATGAAAGCAAGAGAAGGACGTGAGCCAAAAAAGGTACGCCACGTGGCAGTGGAGGTACACCATATAAAAAGACACCTAGGGTTTATTCTCCATAAGCTTTCTCCTTCCACCAATACTCTCCATTCACACTCCCTCTCAAAAAACCAGGTTCTCTCCATCCTTAAACCCTAATTTACAGAGAGCTTGCTAGCTCTCTTCACCTAAAAAGCTCGAGTTTGCTAACTTGAGCGTCGGAGTGTGAACGCCAGAGGTACCCCCCCGGCTTCACCTCTAACCTCCATTTTCACTGTTTTGCAGGTGCGAAGCCCACTCCCAAGGATATCTCTCTTGTTCCAGACCTTCCACCATTGTTGTCACTCTCACTCCCCATCTCACCTCCCTTGAAGTCCACATACACCGCAGTCCACACAACAAACTAGTGAGGTACCCCGTCTCCCCCAAAATAACAAATTCATTGTCCTAGATTGATTTTGGTTTTTCCTTAGCCCAAAATCAGTTGAAAACAATTGGCACCGTCTGTGGGGACTCGCACAAAAAGCCTTAACCGCGGTTACCAAACTAGTTGTTGTGGGTACGCCAATACATGGCACCTGACGTACCTCCTGACAGTTTAATGGGGGATCCTACCAGGATGAGAGATGATAGCAGTGGTGAAGGTAGTGATCCTGCAAGAAGGACAGCCCGCATCCACAAGGGCAAGGGTGTCAAGCAATCGATGGGTGTTCGCCAAGAGGAGGAACCTATTACGCACCAGCGTTTTGAGGATTTCGCCCACGCAACACTTAGGGCGGTCGAATCTCGGGCACCCGAAAGTTCACTTCCTCCGGCGACGTTAGAAGCTCCATCACCTCAAGCGGACGACCAAGCTATGGTCAAAAGAGGGGTACCTGAGCCCAGCAAGCCAAAGCCTAGGCCATCGGGTACTCGTTCCAAGTTTCAAACCGTGGGTACCCGCGATGAGGGCTCCACCGCCTCTTGCAATTCCCGCAGCAGCCAAGGTACGAGGCGTGCGAAGCGTACCCATGAGGATCTCCGTGAGAAACTAAATGCCAAAAGGGGTTCCCAAGTGACAGCGACATCATCAGGTACACCAGGGGTACCCCTTGAACTTGTGGAAAAGATGGAAAGCTTGGAAGCCCAAGTGAAGCTCCTCTCTCGAATTGGTGATTAAAACTTCGGCGCAGATAGCTTACCCCCTACTCTGCCGAGTAAGAGGACGGAGGTATGAGTGTTAGCATACCTAAGCGAACCTCGTGACGCTAGGGTATGCCGGTTTTTTCACTCGCGGGTCTTCTTTGACCCTTCCCTCTTTTCAAAATTTTTCAGATAGTTTACCCCCTACTCTGCCGAGTAAGAGGACGGAGGTATGAGTGTTAGCATACCTAAGCGAACCTCGTGACGCTAGGGTATGCCGGTTTTTTCACTTGCGGGTCTTCTTTGACCCTTCCCTTTCTTCAAAATTTTTCAGATAGTTTACCCCCTACTCTGCCGAGTAAGAGGACGGAGGTATGAGTGTTAGCATACCTAAGCGAACCTCGTGACGCTAGGGTATGCCGGTTTTTTCACTCACGGGTCTTCTTTGACCCTTCCCTCTCTTCAAAATTTTTCAGATAGTTTACCCCCTACTCTGCCGAGTAAGAGGACGGAGGTATGAGTGTTAGCATACCTAAGCGAACCTCGTGACGCTAGGGTATGCCGGTTTTTTCACTCGCGGGCCTTCTTTGACCCTTCCCTCTCTTCAAATTTTTCAGCTTGGCGAATGGCGAAGAATACATATATCCAGATGCTAGTGTATTTCAATGGCGATAGACGAGTATAATCCACGTGTTAAGACCGAAATGGTGAAACTGGAGAAAGAACCCTCTTCATATTTGTTGTAAATAGAAATTGCATTCATAAATAACGAAAGCGTAGATCAACACATGACTTAGCTTTGTTACCCTGAGAAGAATGGAAGACCAAAAGGTCTCCTACCCCTTTTCATTTTGAAAATCCAAGAAATTCAAAAGTAGCAACAGATCAACATAGGGCATTTGGGGTACCCCATTTGGCCTATCACCAAGAACACTGAAGAAATTATTAAAGAAAACAAAAGACTGAAGGTTTAGACATTGTCCTTTAGTAATATCTTCGTAGCATCGCGGCATTCCAGGGGTGCCTCACAATTGTACCATCCATGTGGAGCAGCCTATATGCACCCGTCCCAACGGGCTTGTCGACGCGGTAAGGTCATTCCCAATTTGCTCCAAAAGCGCCTTCGCAGGATACCCTCGTGTTTTGAGTTACCCTTCTCAGGACTAGGTCTCCTTTCTTGAAAGACCGAGGGCGTACCTTCTTTTCATATAGACCGGCGATGCGATGTTGATATATAGCGGTCTTCAGTTCTGCTCTAGCCCTTTTCTCAGCCACCAAATCAAGATTTGAGGCTACCAAGGAGGTGTTCTCGTCCTCATCGAAATATTCGACCCTGTGAGAGGGTATCCCAATCTCTGCTGGAATTACTGCATCTACCCCGAATGCAAGAGAAAATGGGGTCTCCCTGGTTGAAGTGTTTTGAGTAGTTCGGTAGGCCCATAGAACCCCAGGTAGCTCGTCTACCCATGCTCCATTTCTCTCCTCTAGCTTCTTCTTTAGGATGCCTTTGATAATCTTGTTAACGGCTTCAACTTGCCCATTAGATTGGGGATGGGCAGGTGTAGCAAATCGGTTAGCTATCCCCAACTCCGAACAAAAGTTCTGAAACCTTTCATTATCAAATTGCTTGCCGTTATCGCTGATGATTGCATGGGGTATCCCAAATCTGCAAATGAGGTTCTTCCAAATGAATTCCGTAGTCTTCCTTTCTGTGATACTTGTCAGCGGCTCCGCTTCTGCCCATTTTGTAAAATAATCTACCGCCACAATTGCAAACTTGGCTTGCCCCTTTCCGGTAGGTAATGGGCCGATGAGATCCACTCCCCATATAGCAAAGGGCCAAAGGGAAGATATGACTGTTAGCTTCTCCGGGGGTAAGTGGGGTATCTTGGCGAACCTCTGGCATTTGTCGCAGCTTCGTACCATATTTTTAGCATCCTCCCTCATGGTTGGCCAGTAGTACCCCTGTCGGAGAGCTTTTTGTGCCAGTGATTGTGCTCCGTAGTGATTGCCTCAAATCCCTTCATGTATTTCCCTCATAACATACTCGGCCTCGTCGCCTCCCAGGCACCTAAGGTAAGAAAGAGTGAACCCTCTTCTGTACAGGGTATCCTGGATCAGGCAATACCTTGCGGCCTTGTACTTTAGTCTTCTTGCTTCAGTTTTATCCGACGGGAGGTCTCCGTCCTTGAGGTACCTTACAATAGGCTCCATCCAAAGTACCACATTGGACAGTGATCCTACTTCCGATGGCTCGGTGAGGCCAAAGCTGGGTGCGGGTATGTGCTCGGTGGTGATGGGTCCGGATGACTGGGCTACCCCAAGGGACGCCATTTTTGCCAGGGTGTCGGCCTCGCTATTCTCAAGTCGGGGTACCCTTTCCACTTTAACTTCGCAAAACTGGGACATCAGCTCCCTGGTTTTCCCGATGTACCCCTTCATGTTTTCCTCTTTTGCTTGGTATTGTGCCGTAATCAGGCTTACTACTAGCTGGGAGTCGCTCTTGATGTGTACCCTTCCTGCTCCTAAGGCCTTGGACATCCTCAACCCCGCTATGATGGCCTCGTATTCGGCCTCGTTGTTGGAAGCCTTGAACCCGAACTGCAGAGCGTAGCATATTTTCACCTTATTCGGGTCAATTATAATAACTCTCGCACCACTCCCATGTGAATTGGAGGAGCCATCTACATATATCTCCCAGACCTGTCCCCCTTTGTCGGTGGACGGGGTATCCGATAGGTACCTTAGCTCGCCTTCGCCACTTGGGTCGCTGGCAAACTCCGCAATGAAATCAGCGACGGCTTGGGCTTTAATCGCCGAGCGAGGCTTGAAGATGATGTCGAATTCGCTTAATTCGAGGGACCATCGGAGAAGCCTTCCGGACATGTCCAACTTTTGAAGGATTTGCCAGAGGGGAAGATTGGTGACAACCGCAATGGTGTGAGCTTGAAAATACGGTCTAAGCTTTCGTGTGGAGACAACCAATGCCAAAACAACTTTCTCAGAGGTGGGGTACCTCTTTTCAGCATCAACGATAGCCTTACTGGTATAGTAAATAGGTCGTTGTACCCCCTTGTCATCTTCTCGGAGTAACACAGAGCTGGTGGCATGCTCGGATACAGCGAGATACAACAGAAGCACCTCTCCCGGCTCGGGTTTGGCAAGCAGTGGAGCATTAACGAGGTACCCCTTCAGCTCTTGGAAGGCCTCCTCGCAATCGGGAGTCCATTGGAGCTTCTTGCCGGCCTTTAAAGCTTTGAAAAACGGCTTACACCGATCGGTAGCCTTTGAAATGAAGCGGCTTAGGGCAGCTACCCGGCCTGCCAAGCTTTGAACTTCTTTAATGGTGCTTGGCGATTTCATATCAAGAACTGCACGGATCTTGTCGGGGTTGGCTTCAATCCCCCGTTGTTGTACCATGAACCCGAGGAACTTACCCGAGGTAACCCCGAACGCACACTTTTCAGGATTGAGCCGCATTTGGTGTCTCCTCAAAACGGTGAAGGTATCCCTGAGGTGCCCTAGGTGCTCCACCACATGCACTGATTTGGTGATCATATCGTCGATGTAGATCTCCATGGTGCGCCCTATCTGCTCCTTGAAAATTTTATTCACAAGCCGCTGGTAGGTAGCCCCGGCATTCTTCAAGCCAAACGGCATTACCTTGTAGCAATACAACCCTCGGTTGGTGATGAACGCGGTTTTCTCTTGATCGGGTTCATACATCGGAATTTGATTGTAACCGGAGAAAGCGTCCATAAAACTTAGCATTTCATGGCCCACCGTTGCATCAACTAGCTGATCCACCCGGGGAAGGGGGAAGCTGTCCTTGGGGCAGGCCTTGTTCAAATCGGTGAAGTCCACGCACATGCGCCACTTTCCATTTGATTTCTTAACAAGAACAACATTGGATACCCAATCAGGGTACACGGCCTCCCGTATAAACTTTGCTGCTAGTAGGCGATCTACCTCTTGCTCAATTGCATCATACCTCTCTTGGTTGAAGGAGCGACGCTTCTGTTTGACCGGCTTGTTATGCGGGCTGACATTGAGTTTGTGACAAGAAAGGGCTGGTGGGATACCCGGCATATCCGAGTGGGACCAGGCGAATACATCGTGGTGCCCACGTAGGAAGGCAATGAGCTCATCCCTTTGCTCCTCCGAAAGGTTGGAGCCTACTTTCACTGTCTTTACTGGGTCGGCAGTACAAATCGGAACTGAGATAAGGTCTTCAGCTGGGGTACCCCACTTTCCAACATCCGATACCCGGGGATCCAAAGGTGCCTCTACTTCACATCGGAGCTCATCCAGCTCCCCTTGGGGTACCCTCGAACTATCCCCCGTAACTGCCTCCACCACCACTGGCGAAGACTCCCACTGCTTTCGTGGGGGGATGACATGAGTAGATTTCCTGAGTGTAGCTCTTCGCTGTCTAGCAAGTGCTCGCCTGGAGGGAGAAGGTGTGGGTTGGCCGCTGTTGGGGTACCCCTTCACTCCCAAATCAGAGGCTATTTGGTAAGTGACTCTAGAGGCCACTGAGTAACACCCACGAGCAGATTGCTGGTCCCCTTTAATGGTGATAACTTCTTGCGCGGCTGGGACTTTCATGGCGAGATAATGCATGGATACCACCGCTTTAGTTGCTACTAGAAACGACCTACCCAATATAATATTGTATGCACCCGGGTGATCTACAATCAGAAAGTCAATCATATGCACAATGCGGTGGGGTACCTTACCGAGAGTAACCGGCAGTGTGATGATGCCCTTCGGTATAACCATATCGCCGGCGAAACCAATGAGAGGCGTAGCATAGGGAGTGATCTTTGGCGACTCAATTAACAACTGATCTAAGGCGCTCTTGAAGATGATGTCGACGGAGCTACCGGTATCTACAAGGGTTCTCGCCACCTTTCCCGTGGCAATCTTCAAAGTAATTACGAAGGCATCATCGTGAGGGTAAGAGATGCCCTCTGCATCTTTCTCCGTAAAAAGGATAGGTGGGGGATGATGGGGTATCCTTGGTATACCCCGTTCATTAAGGTTGACTTCTCTGCCCATGCTGGTGGTTACCGACAACGATCTACCATATCCTTTGATAGCCCTCCTAGATTGGCCCGCCAAAGTAGGTCCACCCATTATCATCCGAACGTAGACGCCTTTCTTGTGCCCAGGGGGTACCTCTCGTTCAGGACTACCCTCAGCTACCCGCTTGCCCTTATCTTGCTCTGCGATTTTCCGGGCCTCTCTCATGTCAGCGACAAACTCTTTGAGGTACCCACTGAGAATCAAAGACTCGATCTCCTCCCTCAAAGTGAAGCATTCGGCGGTGCTGTGGCCAAAGTCCTCATGGAACTCGCAATACTTCAAACTACGCCTCATGTTGGGGTACTTCCTCATCGGCTTAGGAGGACGGAGGAGGCCACTGTCCCGAATGTGGTAGAAGATCTGGTCCGGAGACCGGTTCAGTGGGTGGAAAGACTCATGCCGAGGTCTCAGTGGTGGCTCCCGATGATCTGGTAGTGGCGGTCTTGGAGGATGGGGTACCCCCGAGGTAACATGAGGGTTACACCCTCGTCCCCGTGGGATAACCCGTGGAGGGCTCCGGGGTCGGGGTACCAGTGGTATTGGGGCCTCCATCCTTCTGGGCTTGTCCTTGTCCTTTGCAACATCGGCCTTCTCTTTTTGGCGCTTCAATTGACATTTCTCGTCCATCTCCACTTGCTGCAACGCCCGAGAACGGGCTTCCCCATATAAAAGCGGACGCTTCTTTTGAAAAGAACGCCATAATTTACCCAACCGCAAGTTTTTCTCAAAATGGGTCAATGTGTGTTGATCCCCAAATGCTCCCGTTCGCAGCAACTCTTGGTGAAAACGCGTCATGTACTCCGACAAAGGCTCGACTTCCCCTTGCTTGATCAAGGCAAGTTTGGAGGCTATCCTATCTTGAGAAGCAGCATAGAAAAACTCTTTAGTAAATTCGGATAACAATTGGTTTAAGGAAGATATGCTACCCGCTTTCAAGGAGCGAAACCATGACTTTGCTGGGCCTGTGAGCGTATGTGTAAACATTCTACACATGGCGCTCTCATCTACACCCTTGATAAGCATCTGGTCGCGGTATAACTCAGTATGCTCCGAGGGGTCAGTGGTACCCGAGTATTGGGGTACCTGAGGCATAGCGAACCCCTCGGGGAGGGTTGCCTTCCGAATCTTCATAGTGAACGGCGATTGGTAGGTCATTGGTGCTGGTGTAGCTGTGAGGTTTTGCCTCTCGGAGAGGAGCTTCACTTGGGCTTCCAAGTTTTCCATCTTTTCCACAAGTTCGAGGGGTACCCCTGGTGTACCCGATGACGTCGCCGCCATTTGGGAAGCCCTTTTGGGCCGTTATCTGCATGCCCGCGGCGTATCTCGTCATTTGGAGGCGTGGTGCACGTAGGTGAGTGGTCCCGGGGTACCTCTGCAGCAGTTGTCGGGTAGGCGGTTGGGGACCACTGTCCTTGGTGTAAAATTCTGCACTGTGGCAGGCGGTTGTCCCCCCTTTTGCGTATCGTTTCTGATTCCTTTTTCTGACAAGATCAAATGAAATCTTTTAGGAGGCGGAGACGTTGCTCATGGCGGATATTTTAGAGGATTCTCTTACACCGTTTCGTAGGATATCCCAAGGTACAGGGGGTACCCCTTATTACTTGGGGTACCCCATACTACTTAGGGTACCCCTTTATACTTAGGGTACCCCTTTCCATGCGGAGTACCTTATTTTGCGCGGGGTATCCCAACTCACGTGGAGTACCCAATTCGTTCTGAACTCGCTCCTTTAATCGACACGTGGCACTTTTACTGTTCATCATATTTTTCCCTCAAACAGATATAATTATTAATAACAAATTCTCAGCTTATAAAATATAAATGTCTAGATCAACAAATTCACAGTTTGTAAAATATAACCATCTAGATTCATTATGAGTAAGCTCAGTTTAATGAAAAATCTGACATTTTTATGTGTTTATAAATTATGGAGGTTATATTAATAGATTTAATTGGGACTAAATTAAATAATAGTAAAACTACGCATAGGCTAAATTAAATAATAGTAAAACTACGCATAGGCTACTATGAGCTTTTATTTTTAATTAAAATGTGGGTTTTTATAATTCTTAAAGGTTTCTGAAATTTATGGGGGATATTTTTATAGACATAATGGTAACTACTTTTATTGAGTTATTGGGGGCAAATAGGAAACTCAAGTAATTTTCTCTTTAATTTTTAGAAACAATTTTTCCAGCCTCTTAGGTTTTGACCCAATGGTGAATCACTACTCTCAAAGTTAAGCAGGACTATGAGGGTAGTGGTTTGAGTCTCCATAAGCTCAACTTCCCTCAATTAAGCAAAAAATTGTGTAGAGCTAATTTGTAAGTCATTTTTTCCTGTGAAATACGAGTGAAGTAGAAACATCCCTCGTCTGTGAAGGTCATATGTCTAGGCATATACTTCATAAAATTAATGTAATAATATAAGTCCCAATTATATATCTGATTGCAAATATCAGTGTAATGTCTGCTCTAATAGCATATGTCTGGGCATGTATGTTCAGTGCTAGAAAGTATATATTTATATATAAAGGAGAAAATCGTCATTTTACACTCCAAGTCTCACTAACAACTTTACTTTTATCTATGTAACTCCCTTGTGATTTAATTATGTGTATTTTATTATAATTAAGTATTTTATATATTTTGGAGGCATTATGGTCATTTCATGATACGGGCAAGAATTATGAACTCAGTACAGTCGAAAACCTTAAGAGAAGTATAAAAGGATAAATGACATTGTTCATATGTACGGTACTGTTCACGACACTGTTCACATATACGCTACGATGACTTGGCATTGACTGATGACGTGGCACTGACCGATGATGTGACAACATTCGATTGGAGGAATGCTATGGCATTGACTGCTTATGTGGCGTTGACTGATGATTTGGCGTTGATCGATGATGTATCACGATCTTATTAGACTAAAATGATTATGTGGAGTTGATCGGTGACGTGACAATATGTTAGTGGATCAAAAAACGTGCGTACGATACATGCATATGCACAAAATGACAGCCCTGATGATGTGTTCTATCCAATCAGAACTTGCCACATGGCATAATCCTGAACGTCCAAATTATTTCAATCCGATGGCTATAATTTACTCATTGTATCTATAAATAGGAGGCTTCCCCCCTAATTTGACACCCTTGAATCTATTTTTTAGCTCCATTTTCTATAATTCCTTCTATATTTTGTATTTTCCATGTGTTTTAATAAATTTCCGTTTTACCCCTATCTCAATTATGAGTATCTAATTTTCTTTCAAGCTTGGGTTGAAAGTGAAGTCTCAACATGTTCCATTGGCTTAATTTAGTAAATTTACTTTCACTTCCTCTCTAATATTTGTGGATGTTTTGACTTTTCGTCGACAGATAATAATAATCTTGTCTAGATATTGTATTGGTATGACCGTCTCCTTGGTGCAATGTTATAACTATTTGGCATGATAAGCACTTAGCACCATATTTATTGGAGCAAGGGTCATAATTTAATTGGTACCAATAAGGAATATTAAGCCCATGGTACATGTTGACTGCAGATCCAGAGACCCAAGCACTTAATTTTAATAGTTTTCACTAAATTTATTCTCGTCATTCTAATTTAAATTTTAGAATTCTAAATCACTTTCACCACAAATTCAGCTACCTACTTAGAAAATTAACTTTACACGTAATTAAAATCTACCTTGTCGTGGGATCGACACTCGTCACCATTGATCTATTCTATAATAGATTCGTCCACTTGCGAGTTCAATAAAATTTACATAACAAGTTTTTGGCGTTGTTACCGGGGAGGTAAGTTATTTTAATTCGTAGAATTAATTTTTGTATATAATTTTTCTTTTAGTTGTTTTCTTGTAATTTGTTTTCTTATTAAAAAAATGAATTTGCAATTTGAGGTTAATATTTCTTTTCTTTTTCTCTTCTTTAAATTTCTAAAATTTAATTTTCATGTTATTTTTCTTTGGAATTTTTTCGTTTATCTTGTTAATTTGGTCGGTTCAACCACCTTTTAATTTTAATTTTAGTTAATTTATTTCACGTCTTTTTTATAGCACTTGAGTGTGTTTCCATAGTATGGTTATAACAGCGTGATAAGGTTAGTATAATAATTTCTCACTTTTGTTTATTAGTTTTGTTCTCATTTTTCTTGTGTTATTTGCATGCATGGTCAAAGGTCACAATTTCCTAATCTTGAGCCTATAGACTTTGAACTGGAAAAAACACTTCGCACGCATAAACACGTTGCAATTAAAGATAAAATTGAAATGGATTTGCAACAATAACCACCACCATAGGAGAGGCCATTTAAGGACTACTTTAGTCCCTTTGCTAACTTGAACACATCATGGATAAGATACCCAAATGTAGCTGCTAGGAGTTTTGAGTTAAAACCTAGTATGTTAAATTGTCTCTCAATATTTTATGGCCTAGAAAATGAAGATCCATATAATCATCTGAATGATTTTCATACTGCTTGTTAAACTTTTAAATATGAGAATTTTTTAAATGATAATGTTAAACCTAAATTATTCCTATTTTCTTTAAAGGATAGAGCTCGTTCATGGTTCAATACATTGTCTGCTAATATCATTACATCATGAGAACAAATGGTAACAAAAATTTTGAATAAATACTCCCCAGTGCATAAAACCAATATTATTCGCAAGGAAATCTCAGAGTTTACCCAGAGAGAAGACGAGCAATTTTTCGAAGCATGGGAGCGATTCAATGGGCTACTCTTGAAGTGTCCATATCATGGGTATGAGAAATGGCACCAATGCCTAGGGGTGGCCAAAAACATATTCGAATCGGATTCGGATCAATCCGATCGGATTTCAAATTGTTCGGATTGGGATAAAAACCATCTGAATTAATCTGAAATAATCATCTGATCCAATCCGATCCGATTAAGTTCGGATCGGATGATTATTTCAGATTAATTCGAATTTGGATTGGATTAATTGCTCCGGATTAAATTCAGATTATATGAATATGTAAAGGAAAAAAGAAAAACTAGTTATACAAACAAAAGCAAACACCCAGCACCAACTGTTAAGATTAAAGGGGGGGAATGCAGAAGAAGAAGAATCAAAGATCAATAGACAACAGGCAGCAAGCGGGAAGATGACAGCAAATAGCAAGAACGGAAGATGACAGCAGCAGACAACAAGCAGTACTTGCTGTCATCTTGGGATTAAATTCAAATTATATGTATATGTAAAGGGAAAAAAACTAGTTAAACAAACAAAAACAAACACTCAGCACCAACTGTTAAGATTAAAAAAAGAGGAAAAATAACAGAAGAAGAAGAACTGAAGATCAGCAGACAACAAGCATCAAGCGAGAAGATGACAGCAGATAGCAAGAACTGAAGATGACAGTAGAAGACAACAAGCAGTACTTGCTGTCATCTTCGATTGGTTGTTGTTGCTTGCGACGTCATCGGCGCATGGAAGGGGGCGTCATCGACATGCGGCTAGCCGGCAGGCGCGAAGCTTGATGGCTGGGTTGGCTGAATCTGTGCCTTTGTGGCTAGCTAGATTCAATTCATTTATGATTTGGGAATTTAAGGTAGAAGAGGTTTGTCTTTTAAGCTTTTAATTTATTTATATTTAAGTTTTTTTTTTTAAGTGCAATTCGATCGGATCGATCCGAATTCGATCCGATCCGAGTCAAATGAAATAAGATTGCAAAGTTTCTATCCGATTGGATTTAGAGGGTCAATCTGAATCCGATCCAAACATATTGGATCAGTTCGGATCGGATTGGATTGACCCGAATCCGATCTGATGCCCACCCCTACCAATGCCAATACTTTTTAGAGGGATTATTGTCGTATGTGCAAGAATGGCTAATTTATTTTAAATTATAATTTTACTATTATTTAAAGAATTATATTTTTTAATTATAAAGTCAATAGAAAAATATATTTGTAAAATAAAATATTTACTTTATTACTAATTTTAATTATATAAATTAATAATAATTATTAATATTTGTAATTATGTAAATCACAATTTTTATTATTTTTAATTTCAATTACGTGAATTAAAAATTATTGATAAAAGCGACATAAATCAAACACTATTATTAGTAATATAGTACAAAATTAATTCTTTTAGAATAGAATAACCTATTTATTATTATTAATTATTAATATAAAAATACAATATTGTTAAAATTAAATAAATATAATAATATTATATTTTCAGATAAAAAGAGTATATAGTAATATTATTAATTCTCTACAAATATAACAATATTATTTTTAAGTAATTTTGTCTTAGAATTAATGTAAATTATTATTTTTAACTAAATATAATAATTTTATATCTAAATAAGTTTAATATTATTACTTTTAGTAAACGTAATATTATTAAATAATATAATAATATTATTTAAGTCAATATGATATTATTCTTTTATTTTATTAATATAAAATTATTTTATATTGATAAATATAATTATATTTGATAAGAGATGGGTAAAAAAGAAAGAGGAATGAGTGGATTCCCACTCCCACCCCCACCCCCCAGGAGTGGGAATCCCACTCCACACGGCAAAAATGAGTGAGACCCACAGGGCGGGAGTCTCACTTTCCTCCTTAAATGCGTAAATAAATACTAGAGTGGGAGGAATTCATACTCACACTCACACTTCAGTAAGTAAAGACAGCATAAACGTGTGAGACGGTAAGACTCTCTTTGTCTTTAAAGCTTTCTTGATAACAATAGTATTGACATGATTTACTCATTATATCTATATATAGGGGGCTCCCCCCCTAATTTGACACCTTTGAATCTATTTTTGAGCTCCATTTTCTGTAATTCCTTCTTTATCCTGTATTTGCTATGTATTTTAATAAATTCTTATTTTACCCCTAGTTCAATTATAAGTAGCTAATTTTCATTTAAGCTTGGGTTGAAGGTGAAGTCTCAACATGTTTCATGGGCTTAATTTGATAAATTTACTTGCTCTTACCCTCTAATATTTGTGGATATTTTGACTTTTCGTCGACAGATAATAATAATCTTGTCTAGATATTTTACTGATATAATCGTCACTCTAGTGCAAGGTTATTACTATTTGGCATGATAAGCATTTAGTATCATATTTATTGGAGTGAGGTTCATAATTTAATTGGCACTAATAAGGAATATTAAGCACATGGTGGATGTTAAGTGCAGATTCAGAGACCCAGATGCTTCATTCTAATAGTTTTCACTTAAATTTATTCTCGCCATTCTAATTTAAATTTTAGAATATTGTAAATCACTTTCACCACAAATCCAGCCACCTACTTGGAAAATTAACTCTACACACAATTAAAATTCATTTCCTCGTGGGATCGACACTCGTCACCGTTGATTTATTCTACAATATATTTGTGCACTTGTGAGTTCAATAAAATTTGCACAACAATATACTTCATAAAATTAATGGAATAATATAAATCCCATCTATATATAACATATGTCTGGGTATGTACTTAATAAAATTAATGTAATAATATAAGTCCCAGCTATATGTTTGATTGTAAATATCAGTGTAATGTATGCTCTAATAACATATGTTTGGGCATGTACCTAATAAAATTAATGTAATAATATAAGTCCTAACTATATATCTGATTGTAAATATCAATGTAATGTCTGCTTTAATAGCATATGTCTAGGCATGCACACAATAAAATTAATATAATAATATAAGTTCCAGCTATGTATGACATATGTTTGGGCATGTACTTAATAAAATTGTAATAATATAAGTCTCAGCTATATATATGATTATAAGTATTAGTGTAATGTTTGCTCTAATAGCATATGTGTGGGCTGTACTTCATAAAATTAATGTAATAATATAAGTCACGGCTATGTGTAGCATATGTCTGGGCATGTACTTAATAAAACTAATGTCTTAATATAAGTCCCAGCTATATATGTAATTGTAAATATCAGTGTAATGTCTGCTTTAATAGCATATGTCTGGGCATGTATTTCATAAAATTAATGTAATAATATTAGTCCCAACTATATATAGCATATGTCTGGGCATGTACTTCATAAAATTAATGTAATAATATAAGTCCCGACTATATATCTAATTATAAATATCAGTGTAATATATTCTCTAATAATAATTGTAAATTTATGTGTAATACAATAATTTGATGTATAATAAAAAAAACAATTTTTCCAGCTGGTGCTTGAGCCTCCACTTGTCATCAGCTACATGCATTCCTAGGTCATGAGTGGCAACAGAATGTGACCTCTCTCTTTTTTTTCTAAATGTGTGTGATAATATTCCCTTGATAATTACTTGCCTAACGTTTATTTTTGTGGCATTAATTATTTACATATTAAGGACAGTATATATATATATTTTTTAATGTGTAAACATATTTAATTAAGAGGATCATTGGACTGCACCCCATTCTATCACAGGAGGCTGAAAATTTTGTTGATGCTGGGTTTTATTTCTGACCTATTTGCCAGGTGTCAAATAGGTCACATAGATTAATAGCATGCTTAGCATCTCCCCTTGCTAGCCTTAAAAATCATCTTGTGGATGATCTTCCATTAGATCTATCAAGTCTCTCTGCAGCTCTTGTTTTGCATAAGCTTTCTCATTTAACAATAGCTGATCAACTTTTCCAGAACTCAAGCCATACACTTTCATGGAGATAATTACATAATACGATAGAGCAACTCGAGAGTAGTGCGCTAAATAACCGCTCTCAAAGAATACTATGTTTGGAATACAATAGACCATGAGTGAAGCAATATTACAACAGTAATAATATTATAATATCCTCCAAGAGGATTTGATTGTTGTTAACATATACAACTGAAGTAGTGTTAATTCTCAAAAAGAGTTCATTTACCCAAGCATTGAAGGTTTCAGTGTCCTTATCACTACTTATCCTCCACAAAAACTCCTCCATCTGACTTTGATGAGTTGAAGTCCGAAGTGGTTTGTCCAGTTTCTTCAGGAGAGTATTAAGCCCTCCACGAATTGATCAGGTAAAAAGATCTACCTGCTCCATGCCGAATTGAGAATTCAATGAATCACGGCCATAACTAGAGCCTTCTAGTGCTGGAAAAATTGGTGACTGCCAATTATAGCCACCATGTGGATTGAATTCCGCAAGTAGTCGAGGTTCTGCCTCAAACGAATTTTCTACATTGTTAGTAGAATAAGAACCCCAAAGCTGATTTGGTAGTATTGGTGACTCCAAAATGTCATTCCATATTAGCTGCCATTCTGGGGAAGTATTTTCTGCAACATGATTTGTAGAACAAGAAATCAAATGGTCACTTGGTGGAACTGAAGCGAACAAAAGAGCATTTTCTGCAACATGATTTCCATTAGGAACCAAATTTTGATTTAGTGGTAGTAAGGATCCTCGGGAAGTATTTCCTGCAACACGATTTCCAGAATGAGAAATCAAATGGTTAGTTGCCAGTACTTCAGAATCCAAACTAGTATGTTCTGCAGCACGATTTCCAATTCCAGAAATCAAATCGTCACTTGCTGGTACTTGAGAGACCAAAGGAGTATTTTCTGCAACATGATTTCTATCAGAAACCAAAAGTTGATCAGGTGGTAGAACAGATTCCCAAAAAATCTGTTCTCCAACATCACGGATGATGGTAGAACAAGAAGTCAAATCTGGACTTGATTGATCTTCAACACTAGTTGAAGTAGAAAGCTCGCCATCCCGTCTTCTTTCTAGGCGACACACAACAAAGTCCTTCTGCACAAATTAAAAGCAAAAATAGAATAAATTTTTTTCCCATACGGCTCGCTGTATTATCAATAGATACATATGTAATTCATCACAAAGCAGGACACATAATAAGTCAGAATTGAAGCTCAAAACGAAACTCATACCTTATAAAGAGGGTCATCCTCAACAGCTATCTCGTGCATAACCCACTCAGTCTTAGCTTTCTTGGAAGCAGAACGACGGGGACAAAAAGGCAAAATCTTTTTGGTACCAATTACTTCGGTACTGTTCTTGCGCTTGATGTCAGAACCTTTCCCAGTGACTTTCCAGTATCCTGACTTTGTTCTTCTATGCGCCTGTTTACACTTGGCGCTCTTGTAATAACGCTCACAGTAAAAGTACCACACTTCTTCCTCACACTGAATCTCAGAATGCCCTGCATCAAAACAATTCAGTCACCCATTAGCTGTGAATCAATTTCACTAAACAGACCTAAACGGCATCGTATGGTTGCTTGTTGGGGGACACTTACGGGGTAGATCCCAGGGATCAAAGCTGTAGAAATCAATTTCTTTGATGGTATGGACAGAGAAATCAGGGTCCAGCCTCTTCTTCTTCAGTAGACTAATGATTTCTTCGTTAGTAGGCTTGAATCTGAACCCCACGAGACTGTCCATTTCTTATTCAACACACGAGAGATAGAGAAAGAGCTATAGGTGACGATCGGTTTGGTCTGCAACTGCAAAATGCAAAGAGTGAGAGGGCGATCATATTATGTTATTATTATATCGTTTCTCTCGCTACGAATACGATATGATTTTACAGATTAATTGAAAAAATAATATTAAACAAAAGATGTTAAAATTATATCGTGTTAAGAGTAATTAAGTGCGCACCGTCAAATACGTTACCCTGGACGATATATTTTATTGATAATTGAGAACACCAACGAATAAAATCATAACATATAACATGTCACGTATAATAACGTGTACAATGGCACAATTTCTTAAACTATCAGTTGTTTATCAGCATCATTAATATAATTTAAAAAGAAAAAAGAAAGAAAGACCCCACACGATGGCACTACCATTTTTCTTTTCTGATTCCTTCTCTGCTTTTACAGTTACGACCTTCCCCACTGCCTCAGAAAGCTGTCCCCTTTTCCAAGAAGTAATTTGCTTGGATTGGATAATGAGATTCCAATGGTCAACATATGATCAACTACGAACCCAAAACCAACCGAAGACCGGAAAATTTTGAAATGCTAGTCACGTACAGGAAAACTTTTATTTTAAAAAACTTATTCACCGTCGTCTATTTATTTTATTTTTAAAAAAATATATAAATATTTTTTTAGCACCCACTTAAAATTTATCTTTTATTGAATTAGTTCACTTCCGTCTAATTTCTATTAATTAATTTAATAAAATATTAATGAAATAATTTTTTTACTCTTTAAAATTATAATTTAACTCAAAATAAATGAAAATTAGAAATAAATTAGCTCAATTTAAGTTTTTTTTCAAGCAACAGAGTGAAACGCAAAGGTGGATGCTAGAAATTAAAGAAAAATAGTGTTTCTTGCTTCTTAGATTTAGAAAATTTGTATTAAATTTTTGGAGAAAAATAATATTTGTTGTTTGTTAGATTTAAAAAATTTGTATTTATTTTTTCTCTTTCAATTGAGTTAAACAACATCAATTTTTTTTAATTTTCATATTGCGTTAAATGACGTCGTTTTACTCTAAAAAAACTATTATAATACAATATAATTTTAGGCATTCGATTGAAATGTCCATTTTATTGCTCTAACGTCAACAACGTTCTAACAACGGTTATACAGAAGTGGATGGGTGTAATAAAAGATAAATTTCATGTGACACACTAAAAAAGAAAAAAATATTTATGTCTGTTTTAAAAAAATAAGTAAACAGTGAATAATTTCCCATTATTTTAAGACCACTTCTCTCAAAGTATGCACAATTTTTGTGGGTGTTTGGCAATATTACTTTTTAAAATACTTATAGTAATTTTTTATTATAATAATTATTACAATTTAAATGCATTGAAGGTGATTGTTCGTGGCACATAGCTCGATGCTTTTGTGAGATATTAAAAAGTTCTATTTTATCGTAGGCAATTATGTCATTCCCATAGATTGCGAAAATCTCTATTTTTCCTTAAGAAAATTCTCCCTCATTCGCCTCTTTTTCATTATGTAACAGGAAATAGAACCACGACTTTAAAAAAAAAATTTAATTTTTTTTATTTGCATTTGATGAAAGTAATAAAAATATGAATTATTTTTTTTAAAGATGAGACAACTATTTATGAAAGTTAACTATTTTTTGTTAACTATATATATATATATATATATATATATATATATATATATATATATATATATATATATATATATATATATATATATATATATATTACATAATCTATTTGAAGATTTATATGTATTTTGCTTGCACTTGTGGCAGAGAAACTAACCTACCTATTTAGAGTAAATGTAAACTAAAACAAAACTTGAACAAAATTTAAATTTGTTTATAATATTAAGAAAGTCACATTGCATTTGAAAATGTTAATTAATGGAATCTAAATAAAATAATCACCATGGAATTTTTTAATGGTTGTAGAAGTTACTATCACATTACAAGAACTATCGTCTTTCTTGCACAAATTTGAATCAAACATCTACCTCAACTTTCCCCATAAAGTAATCTTTATTATCACCGAACTATCCATAAAAATTGACAAAAGTTAATCATACAAAGAGAAAAGCTCATTATAAAGATTTCGTATTATCATTAAATTTAAAAGTCTCGAATTACATTATTATATAGTTGGTTACTTTTTTTTTATTCCAAATCACCAATATTTTGATTCCCTATTTCAATATCAATATTACCACTTGACTTTTTTATTTGTGTTTATAAAGAGGTGGGCGTGAGGGAAAGAAAAAAATGTTTTTGTTAATAATTAGAGCAAATAATTAGGCAATAATTCAAGTAATTGAGATTGTTCATTCTACATTCCAATTGGATTTAAAGTGATTTTTATTAATTTTTTCTTTTACATTAATTAGTTTAACCATCAAGTATTGTTGTTTATTCTACTGCGTTTGTGAGAAAATGCTTGGGCCGCCTAGAACATATTTTCTAATTAATTTTTCTTGTGAATATGTTGAATAATCTCTAAGGGCTATACCATTTTTCGTTGTATTTTTAACAGTTTTTCTTCAACAAATATTGTAGGTATTAATTGAAAAAGAAAATTAAAAATTAGGTAATAATAAGATTAGTGAAGTCAAATTATCGATAAATTCTTATGATAAAATAATAACTAAAAAAATTAATTAGTGTTGAAAATTGTATGTTTATTAAGAGATAAAAATGTTATTTTGTGCTATTCTTGTAATTTATATTTGTAATTGTGTAATATATTGTGAATTTCTAATTATTTTTTTAAGTATTTAATTTTGTGTATTTTGTGTATGTTTATTATGTAAAAATAATAATTTCATGCAATTTGAGGCTCTAAACAAATGTACGGATTTCAAATTTAGATTTTGGAGGTTTGAGAAATTATGTCATTGTCAAGAAGGATCCGAGACTTTTATTGTAAATTTTTTAAATTTTTACCACGGTAAATATGGTACTTGTAAAATTATAAATTTTTATTATGTTAGGTATGATAATTGTTAGTAGAATGTGTTGGATGTGTTTAAGTGGATTAAATTAGGTTTATGTTTTATTAGTAAGACAAATGTAAGGTTAAGATGTAATTAGATTTATCTATTTGTGTAGTGTAGATTTACCATATATTAGTATAAATGGGAGAAACACACCTCTTCACACATTCTCTTCTCTTCTTTCCCCCAAATTCTTCTTCTCATCTTTTTTTGTAATATATTTTCTATAAATAAAATTATTTTCATTTCAATTTTTAAATTTTATTTTTTTAATTATGTGTTTTTCAATTTTAATAATTTCCTTTTTTCAAATATGTTTAGTTAAATATTAGTAGTTAGGGGAATGTGAAACTGTTAGTACAAAAAATATGATTTAATCAAATTCTATTTTTAATTGTACAAATTGAATTATTTTCTATTTAATTTTATCTATATTTTATATTTTAAAATCTTAATTTATTGTAGGCAAAAATTGGAGTTTGGCACAATGAATTTTTAATATCTTAGTATAAAATATGGAAATAAATGATATTTTGGCTTATTGTAGTTGAGTTTTGGCACATTAAGTTCTTAATCCATAATAAAATTAATGGGAAAATTATTTTAATTTATATAATTAATCTTTTGAAAAATAATATAAAATAAAAATAAATTGTTAAATTGTATTTATTATTAGGAGTAGATTCATAACCCTAACTAATTCAATTGCATAGTTTTTTCTAAATTAAATTGCATATTTTTAAATTTTATTTTAAATTTTTTTATAAACTTAAATAAACAAATTAAATCTTTTCTTATGGATCGACCTTAGACTCACCGAGTTATAAGATAACAAGACTCTTATACTTGAGAGTTAGAAATCACTTTTAAATCATGTCAAATATATAGTCATATTTTTCTTAATTATATTTAACTTACTAATTTGTTAGAACTTTTATATCTCTTTTTTTTTTCAACAAGCTCCAACAATCTTAATATCACATACACCACATAAACTTCCAACAACATCTATAGTATACACTTAAGGATTAACAAACATTAATAATTAAAATAAATACATGAGAGGAGTGTGTTATCATTCACACGTAAATCAATCTAATTCGGAGATAAAAATTGGAATCCATTGATTGGAATCTTAACAGTTCTTTCCTCTAACCTCTTAAGTAAAGTTATAACCAAGAAAATAATTTTATACTAATTTGAAAGTGAACTGTACTTGTCTGTAGTTGAAGCAATTTTCAAATTCTTGACACTTTACAAAGAACCCTTACTCAACATGTACCTAAACCTTGTCATTAATTCTTTCCTAATTATTGCATGCATTAGATTTTCCTTTGGAAAAAAAAAACATGCTACATTATGTGTAAAACAATTGGGAAAAAAATTAAAGAAAACAATAGGAGAAAGAAATTTTTATACAACCTTTTCATCAATAAAAATCATGTTCACACTAATCAGTTTTTCATTCTTCTTGGTATTAATAGACCCCCACATCCTATAAAGTCACTTCTATCTACTGCATAAGCTGAAGCTTTTAAATTTTCTACTTGGAGCAAAATTCTCAAGTAGTTCTTCTATCCATGAATCATTCTAAGCAGTGTTTGTGGCACTACTCTCCACTACATAAGCTGAACCTTCTAAATTTGCTACCTAAGCAAAATTCTCATTTCTAAGTAGTGGTTGTGTCACTTCTATCTACTGCATAAGGTGAAGCTTTTAAATTTGCTAAGTGAGCAAAATTCTCATTTCTAAGCCATGTTTGTGTAACTGCTATCTACTGCATAAGCTGAAGATTTTTAATTTGCTACTTAAGCAAAATTCTCAAGCAGTTCTCGTATCCATGCATCGCTGCAAGCAGTGTTTGTGTCACCGCTACCTACTACACAAGCTGACGCTTTAAAACTTGCTACTTTCTACCCATGAATCTTTGTACGCGGTGTTTGTGTCACTGCTATCCACAGCATAAGCTAAAACTTTTAAATTTGCTACTTAAGAAAATTCTCAAGCAGTTCTTGCATCCATGCATCGCTGCAAGCAGTGTTTGTGTCACTGCTACCAACTACACAAGCTGAGGCTTTAAAACTTTCTACTTTCTGCCCATGAATCTTTGTACGCGGTGTTTGTGTCACTGCTATCCACTGCATAAGCTAAAACTTTTAAATTTGCTACTTAAGAAAATTCTCAAGCAGTTCTTGTATCCGTGCATCGCTGCAAGCAGTGTTTGTGTCACTGCTACCAACTACACAAGCTGAGGCTTTAAAACTTTCTACTTTCTACCCATGAATCTTTGTACGCGGTGTTTGTGTCACTGCTATCCACTGCATAAGCTAAAACTTTTAAATTTGCTACTTAAGAAAATTCTCAAGCAGTTCTTGTATCCGTGCATCGCTGCAAGCAGTGTTTGTGTCACTGCTACCAACTACACAAGCTGAGGCTTTAAAACTTTCTACTTTCTACCCATGAATCTTTGTACGCAGTGTTTGTGTCACTGCTATCCACTGCATAAGCTAAAACTTTTAAATTTGCTACTTAAGAAAATTCTCAAGCAGTTCTTGTATCCGTGCATCGCTGCAAGCAGTGTTTGTGTCACTGCTACCAACTACACAAGCTGAGGCTTTAAAACTTTCTACTTTCTACCCATGAATCTTTGTACGCGGTGTTTGTGTCACTGCTATCCACTGCATAAGCTAAAACTTTTAAATTTGCTACTTAAGAAAATTCTCAAGCAGTTCTTGTCTCCATGCATCGCTGCAAGCAGTGTTTGTGTCACTGCTACCAACTACACAAGCTGAGGCTTTAAAACTTTCTACTTTCTACCCATGAATCTTTGTACGCGGTGTTTGTGTCACTGCTATCCACTGCATAAGCTAAAACTTTTAAATTTGCTACTTAAGAAAATTCTCAAGCAGTTCTTGTATCCGTGCATCGCTGCAAGCAGTGTTTGTGTCACTGCTATTCACTACACAAGCTGAAGCTTTTCCATCTGACTTTGATGGGTTAAAGCCAGGGAAAAGGGTTTGTCTAGTCCCTTCGCAAGAGTTTTCATCCTGGAAAGCCCTTGAGGAATTGATCAGGTAATTTACCTGCTCATCGCTATCAATTAGACAATCAGGAAAGTCAAAACTATCAAAAGAACTATTAGAATATATTAATTCTTGTTCTTGATAGATTGGTCTCTGTACTGCAGGAAAAAAGGCTTCATTTAGCCTATTGTAGCCACCGTACAAGTTGAACTCTCCAATTGGCAGATTTTCTCCCTGAAAATCATTTTCAGCAAAATTATGTGTTACTGAAGGGTGATCTAGTGGTAGCTGCAACTCCAAATTGCTATTCGGTGGCAGCACTGGGTTTATCGACTGAGGGTATGTGATAGTATCTTGTTGAATAAGATTTCCAGGATAAGAAAATATTTGATTTTGTAGTTGCTGGCCAGAGTTGGTGAGAGTTTGTTCTTCACTATGATTTCTATAAGGAAACGAATGGTTATTAGGTGATTGCTGAGGTGGAGAAACCAATTGTTTACATGATTCGCCTTCATCAGTAGTCGAAGTACCATGCTTCTTCATTTTCTGTTTTCTCTCTATGCGAGAGAAAACAAATTCCTTCTACATGAATTAAGGCAAAAACGCCATCAGGAATGCTGCATTATCAATTAATTTTCAAATTTTCATAAGTAATGCTAGATTACTAATCAGCAAACTTCTAGGAGAAACAAAACAACAGGTAAGCAATGGGCAACAAAGATGTATAATCTAAATGGACATCCTGCCCACTGTCTAGACCAAAAGAAGTGAAAAAATTTTAAGACTTTGCCTGGTTAATTAATCCTATTATATCTCCAACAACTAATTGGCATTCAACATATCTTTTATTACACAGCATTTTAACAGACTAAAATTTTTGTAAGATTCACAAAACATGCGAAGCCAAGATCTAACTCCAATGGTAAGGCGCTGGTTTCTTAGGACTCAGGACCTTGATTCGAGCTTCAATGAATGCACAAGTTCATAATAATAATAATAATAAGAGTCATAAAACAGAGCTCACGTCAAAAGAACAAAGCTCATACCTTATATCTGGGGTCGTCCGTCACATGGTACTCATGCATAACCCACTCGGTAATAGCTTCCTTAGAAGCAAGACCATGACGGTAGAAAGTCAAAATCTTTCTGATACCCGTAAGGCCGTTTCTAGCTTCGATTTGGGAAACTCTACTTGTAATTTTCCAATGCCCTGTTTTTGTTCTTCTGTGGGCACGGTTACTCTTCCTGTACTTGTAATAAGGTTCACAGAAGAAGTACCAAACTTGATCCTCGGACTCTGTTTTTGATTCCGCTGCATCATAAAAATAATATTATGCCAATTTGTTCAGCTAGTAAAATCTACAGTTACAGAAGGTTAGAGAGAAAAGAAGGGAAAAAAAAATAGATATACATACTTGCCAAGTCCCAAGGCTCAAGGCTGCAGATATCAACAATATCCTTGATAGGGTGATGTGAGAAATGGGGATTAAGCCTCTTCTCTACCAGAAGATAGAGGATTTGTTCGTTGGATGGCTGGAATTTGTAGCCCAAAAGATTCTCCATCTCAGAATCTTTTTGTTAACTACTACTGCAATAGTTGGTAAGGATCTGAAATTAACCTCGAAGATTTCTCCATCATTATTTCTAATTCAATACAGTCACAGTGGCATCTCTCTCTGGTTTGATGGGAAGAAAGTTTTGCCCTGTGAGAAAGAGTGAGTGGATGATAATTTCTCTACATTCTCATGGCGTAGTGCTGACAGTGAGATGACTATTGCTTGTTTCACCAGCGGCGTTGAATAGAGTATGGAGCGAGTGACAGAATTTAAATGACAGAAAATATGAGAAATTTATAATAGCAGCTTATTGAGACATGAGACCCCACCATCATCCTCTTACAGGTTTTAGCATCATCTTCTAAAACGACAACGTTTGCCAGATTCTAATTTTATTCGTGCTTTTAACTATTTTTTCAACACACTTCCCTCTCCAAGAAGGAGATGCTCTAGTGGAAAGCTAGCTGTACAAAGTTAACTGATAATTATTTGTCTCAGTCAAATACTTTTCTACCGCTGACTCCTTATTGAGGTAGTGAAATTTGCTTTAATTTATATTATTACTTTTCAAAATTATCTTTCTTAAAAATAAAAATTATACGAAAAAGGACTTTTTCAACCTGAAGTTTCACGTAGTTATTTATTTATTTTTATTTTTAAATAATAAATTATTTCGTTTATATTTTTTAAATAATAGTACAAAATATTTTTCTTTGAATTTATAGTTAATTTATTGTATAATTCATTGAAAAGCAAAACAAGATTTTAATTAAATAAATGCAAACTATTTTAAAATAAAAACGTCAAGAACAATTAAAAACATATGAATTTCTACATAAATTTAAAATTTAAAGATAATTTAATAAAATAAAAATAACACTAAAAAATATTATATATATGTTTTCAACTGATTTTGGGCTAAGGAAAAACCAAACCAATCTAGGACAATAAATTTAATATTTTGGGGGAGACGGGGTATCTCACTAGTTTGTTGTGTGGATTGCGGTGTAGGTGGACTTCAAGGGAGGTGAGATGGGGAGGGAGAGTGACAACAATGGTGGAAGGTCTGGAACAAGAGAGATGTCCTTGGGAGTGGGCTTCGCACCTGCAAAACAGTGAAAGGGGAGGTTAGAGGTGAAGCCGGGGGGGGGGGGGGGTACCCCTGGCGTTCACACTCCGACGCTCAAGTTAGCAAACTCGAGTGTTTTTTGGTGAAGAGAGCTAGCTAGCCCTCTGTAAATTAGGGTTTAAGGTTGGAGAGAACCTAGTTTTTGGAGTGGGAGTGTGAATGGAGAATCTTGGTGGAAGGAGAAAAGCTTATGGAGAATAAACCCTAGGCGTCTTTTTATATGGTGTACCTCCACTGCCACGTGGCGTACCCTTTTTGGCTCACGTCCCTTTTCTGTTTTCATGCCTTTTGGGCCGTTATATGCATACCCGCGGCGTATCTCATCATTTGGAGGCGTGGCGCGCGTAGGCGAGTGGTCCCGGGGTACCTCTGCAGCAGTTGTCGGGTAGGTGGTTGGGGACCACTGTCCTTGGTGTAATATTCTGCATTGTGGCAGGCGGCTGTCCCCCCCCTTTTACATATCGTTTTCGATTCCTTTTTCTGACAAAATCAAATGAAATCTTTTAGGAGGCGGAGACGTTGCTCATGGCGGATATTTTGGAGGATTCTCTTACACCGTTTCGTAGGATATCCCAAGGTACAGGGGGTACCCCTTATTACTTGGGGTACCCCATACTACTTAGGGTACCCCTTTCCATGCGGAGTACCTTATTTTACGCGGGGTACCCCAACTCACGTGGAGTACCCAATTCGTTCTGGACTCGCTCCTTTGATCGACACGTGGCACTTTTACTGTTCATCCTATTTTTCCCTCAAACAACAGCCCCCTAGTTTCTTTTTGGCGAGAAGTATTAGAGGCAAAAGAAACTCATTGTGTGAGTGACACGTGGCGATGTGACTGGTCCGAGGTTAACTTGTTTAATTTCTTCCCTTGACTATGCCGGGTGTCTTGAAAATTCTCTCTGTCTCTTCGTTTTCCCGCCACTTTTTCCTCTTCCTTTTTTCCTTTTTTCCTTTTTTTTTTTGAACCAGCAGTCGTGTCTCTCTCCTTTTTTTTTTTTTTTTGGGAAATGGCAGCCGTCTGACGTAAATTTTTAAATTTTGAAAAGTTCTCAGATGCCCCAGAACGTCTCTTCTCGGACTGACGCGTCCTGTCAGGTTCAATAAAAAAGCCTGCAGCATGTTGATCTTTATCCCTTCGGTTTTGAAAATCCCCAAATATTTTCTTAAACTCCTTTCCAGTTGCTTTTCCTCTCACCCTCCTTTTTCTCTCCTTCTTCTTCCCTGCCCACTCGTTTCTCTCTCTCTCGGCCGGTGCTATCCTCTTCCTTTTTCTCTGTTTCTTCCTTCATTTTCCTCTCTTTCTTTCTTCCTTTCTTTCCTCTCGGTCGGCGTTGGCTTGGAGTCTTTTCCCGGCGTGATTTGCGGCGGCTGCAGCGGTGATTTTCGAGCTCCAGATCCGGCGATTTTGGGCGTGTTTCCGGCGGGTTTTTGGTGCAGTTCCAGTCACGGTAATCCCTTCTCTCTTTCTACTTTTCTTCTTTCTTCTTCTTCTCTCTTTCCTTTCTTTCTTTTTCTTCCTTTTTCCTTGGTTCGGGCGGTGATTTTCTGGGCGGTTTCCGGCGGTTGTCGCGGTTATACCCACGTCGGCTGGTTTTGGTTTGCTGGTGGCTACCACGGTGGTCAGCAGACGCCGGCGTGGTGGTTGCATCCCTCTCCCCTTCGCGTCGGTTTGCTGCCATTTCGTTTCCCTCTTTTTTTTTTTTTTTTTACTCACTGTTTTATATATATATGGGCAAAAAATCATATCTTTATTATTATTACTGTTACACTCACTGTTTTTCGTTGCCTGCAGCTTTGTCTCCCTGCGACCAACGACCGGGACCTGCGGCACTGGTGAACAGGAGGTATTATTTCTCGTCTCTCGTCTTTGCGGCGTATTCATAATGGCGCCACTTGCTCATTTTGGAAAAATCTTGTTTTTGTTTATTGGTTTGTTGTTTTGTCTTGTGCTTGTGGTTGGTGTTTGCATTGGATGGTTGATGGATGGTGGGCGGTTTGTGGTAATGTCGTTGCTGGACGTGTTGTTGGGTGTGCTTTTGGCAGTTTATATGGCGCTTTGTGTTGTTTGGTTGGGTGTTTTGTTAGCGGTTTGTGGACGCGTGGCTGGGGTATTTGTGGGCATATTGTTTGGGGAAAAGTAGAGATGGGTAAAAAACATGCAGCGCCCGCGAGAAAGCGGCGTAGGGTTGGGGCTAGGAAGGCCAACAGCCCCCCTGAGGGTTCTCCCTCTCATATATCCATTAGCGAGGGGGATAAGTCCTCCTCTGATTCCTCGGGTAGGCGTACCCCTCATTCCGAGCCTCCTCCTTCGAGGGTTACCCCTCGCGTTAGCCCACGCTTACCTCGCAAACGGCCTACCCCCCCACTTAAGGACAAGGGTAAGCCATCCAAGTCTAAAATTCCCGCTCCTCCACTAGGGCAGCCTTCTACGTCTTCTCCTGCCACACCCTCCAAAACTGGCAACCTTTGTTCCTTAGGCGTTCGGAGAGCCACTCCTGATGACCTAAAACAAATTAGGGCTAAATACAATATTCCCTCGTTCGTCCAACTTAGGGCACCCCATGGGGATGAACGGCCTGAGCGCCCTCAATCCGATGGGATAGCTCTCCACATGGATCTCTTCGACCTAGGACTTCGCCTGCCTCTCCAGCCCTTTTACATGAGGATATTTAGCTTTTTGGGTGTAGCTCCTAGGCAGCTGTCCCTCCCGGGGTGGAGGACACTCACGGGTTTGCAAGTGTTATGGTTGGAGGTATTGAAGCGCGACATTTCCTTCAGGGAGTTGAGGGGCCTTTATCAATTTAAGAAGCCTAAGGGCCCCGGCGTGGCTTACTTTTCCCCGTGGGGTGAGCACGGACACATTGTTGAGGGGAGCCCAGTCCTGAAGAAGGGTTACCGGAGGGGGTGGTTTGTGGCTGATGGTAAGTGGGGGACCGATATTCTGGGCGAGACTGATGACCTCGTGGCGGTTTCAAACTCTTTCACCGCAGACAGTAAGTACCTCTCTACTCAGTTCTTTACTGTTGTTTCCCACATAAATATCTCGCTAACCTTGGGTTTTTATGCTTTTGCAGGCGTAACTTGGGCTAAAGGATCATTGCCCAATTCAGGAGGTGGGGAGGGAGGTGAAGGCGTTTGTGGAGAGACTCCGCAGTGCACAGAGGGGTGGCGATGTGCTGGAGGAGGGTAGATTGTGGAGAGCGGGGTTGGTTGGCCGAAGTTCTCCTCCTGTTCGTGGGGGTACCACATGTATGGCTTGGGTGTTGAGGGGTACCCTACCGTTATCCATGGGACTGGGGTACCCCATCATCACCGCATCTTGAATTCGTCCCTTGTTCTTTTATTTCCCATTCTTGCCTTTGACGTTTTTAGTGCTCGCTTAGCTAACACGATTGTTGTGCTTTGTGTGCAGCCATGGAGTCATCGGGGGATGCTTTCGATGCATTCTTCACGGCGATCGTGGGAGGTGCTTCCGGATCCCAGGATTCGGCCGCTCCTTCATCAGTCTCTCATCCTCCCCGAGTTCCCAGCGGGAAAGGGAAGTCTCAGGGTACCTCACAGAGTGGGTCGAGGGGTACCCCGCGCCCGAAGAAGCGCAAGTTTGGGATGATGACATCCTTCCCCGAGGAGTTACGTGTGGGTGAGCTGGATCTGGTCTCCAACAAAGATGTTTCTCATTTAGCTCGGTGTTTCTACTACTCCGCCGAGAGCGTTACCCCTGAGGTTGCCAAGGAGACAGACAAAATGAGCTTGAGCCAGCGCTACGGCCAAGCATTGAGGGCTACCCACGAGGTAAGCTTTCTTAGGGTACCCCATAAATATCCTTAGAAATTTCTTTTTGATTTACCAACATACATATATACCTGACATGTCTCCATGATTCGCAGGCTTCTTATCTCCTCAGCCACTGCCTGCCGGATCTTGACTCTCTTGTTGCTGCTCGATCGGAAGTGGACAAGCTAAAGGGTGAGCTCCAAAGCCGCCAATCTCATGAGGACCGGCTCGCCCAGGAGGTCAAGTCGCTACATGTGCGCATTGCTGCCCTTTCGGGAGAGAAGGCCCGGGTGGAGAAGGACCGAGCGGAGTTACAGGCCGCAAACGAGGAGCTGCTATCTCGCCAAAAAACAATGGCGCAGGATGCATTTTCGCTAATCATGTCGGAGGTATGGAGTGTAGATCCCGAGTTTGAGGTACCCCGCATGCAGAAGTTTGTCAATAAGGCTACAGTTTTGAAGGTAATCGCGGAGAAGAAGCCTTCTCAGTCGGGTGCCTCTTCCGGGTCACCTGGGGTACCCCGTGAGATTCAGCCACTGCCCGTTTCGGATGTTCCTACATCGGCTGTACCTATCCCGGGAACCTCCGAGTCTTCTGCTGGCCGCCTCCCGGAGACAGACGTTGGTGATGATGTACCCCCCTCGGCTTAGGCTTCGCTTGCCATGTTGTCGCTTTTCGGAACTAATCCATATTTTGACCCCGAAACTTTGCTTCTTTTTCTTTGGTTTTGTTGGGATGTTTGTACTGTTGATAACTCTCTTTGGCTTTGATACTATGTTGTCTGGACTTTATGATATCTTGGATGCTTGTTATTTGGCAATTGGATGTTTTGGCTAGATGGCCAGCCGTTTAGGGTACCTCTTTGTTTTTGTTGTTTTTGGAAATGGGATACCCCCTGTATATGCTGAAATGGGGTACCCCTTCGCAAGTTCAACACCAGGTGCTTCTTTTCTGAAATGGGGTGCCCCCACTACCTTACACTGATTGGCGAATCTGGTGATTACTTTTCTCATTAATATGGCAAATCTTCTCTCGATGACGAGTAATCTGGTGATTACTTCGGCGCAGATTGCTTACCCCTTACTTGGCTCAAGTAAGAGGACGGAGGTATGAGTGTTAGCATACCTAAGCGAACCTCATGACGCTAGGGTATGCCGGTTTTTTCACTCGCGGGACTTCTTTGACCCTTCCCTCTCTTCACAATTTTTCAGATAGTTTACCCCCACCCTGCCGAGTGAGAGGACGGAGGTATGAGTGTTAGTATACCTAAGCGAACCTCATGACGCTAGGATATGCCGGTTTTTTCACTCGCGGGTCTTCTTTGACCCTTCCCTCGCTTCACAATTTTTCAGATTGGCGAATGGCGAAAATTACGTATACCTGGGTGCTAATGCATTTCAATGGCGCTAAACGAATATAATTCTGCGTGCTACGACCGAAATGGCGAAACTGGAGAAAGAACCCTCTTCCTTTTTGTTGTGAATAGAAATTGTATTCATAAATAACGAAAGCATAGATCAGTACATGACTTAGCTTTGTTACCCTGAGGAGAATGGAAAACCACAAGGTCTCCTACCCCTTTTCATTTGGAAATTAAAGAAACTCAAAAGTCGCAACAGACCGTCATAAGGCATTTGGGGTACCCCATTTGATCTGTCACTAGGAACACTGAAGAAAGTATAGAAGAAAACAAAAGACTGAAGGTTTAGACACTGCCCTTTAGTAGTATTTCCGAAGCATCGCGACGTTCCAGGGGTGCCTCACAATCGTGCCATCCATGTGGAGCAGCCTATATGCGCCTACCCCAACGGGCTTGTCAACGCGATAAGATCCTTCCCAATTTGCTCCAAAGGCGCCTTCGCAGGATACCCTTGTATTTTGGGTCACCCTTCTTAGGACCAAGTCCCCTCTCTTGAAGGACCGAGGGTGTACCTTCTTTTCATATAGGCCCGTGATGCGATGTTGATATATGGCGGTGCTCAATTCTGCTCTAACCCTTTTCTCGGCTATCAAATCAAGATTGGCGGCTACCAAAGAGGTATTCTCGGTTTCATCAAAGTATTCGACCCTGTGAGAGGGTATCCCAATCTCGGCTGGAATTACGGCATCTACACCGAAGGCAAGAGAGAAAGGGATCTCCCTGGTGGAAGTGTTTTGTGTAGTTCGGTAGGCCCATAGAACTCGAGGTAGCTCGTCTACCCATGCTCCATTTCTCTCTTCTAGTTTCTTCTTCAGGATGCTTTTGATGATCTTGTTAACGGCCTCAACTTGCCCATTAGATTGGGGATGGGCGGGTGTAGCAAATCGGTTGGCTATCCCCAACTCCGAACAAAAGTTTCGAAACTTTTCATTATCAAATTGTTTGCCGTTATCGCTGATGATTGCATGGGGTATCCCAAATCTGCAGATGAGATTTTTCCAAATGAACTCCGTAGTCTTCCTCTCCGTAATGTTTGTCAATGGCTCCGCCTCTGCCCATTTTGTAAAATAATCCACCGCCACGATTGCATACTTGGCTTGTCCCTTTCCGGTGGGTAACTGGCCAATGAGATCCACTCCCCATATGGCAAAGGGCCAAGGGGAGGATATGACTGTTAGCTTTTCTGGGGGTAGGTGGGGTACCTTGGCGAACCTCTGGCATTTGTCTCAGCTTCGTACCATATTATTGGCATCCTCCCTCATGGTTGGCCAGTAGTACCCCTGTCGGAGAGCTTTTTGTGCCAGTGATTGTGCTCCGTAATGATTGCCGCAAATTCCCTCATGTATCTCCCTCATGACATACTTGACCTCGTCGCCCCCCAAGCATCGAAAATAAGGGAGAGTAAACCCGCGTCTGTATAGGGTATCCCGGATCAGGCAATACCGTGCGGCCTTGTACTTTAGCCTTCTTGCTTCCGTTTTATCCGAGGGGAGGTCTCCATCTGTGAGGTACCTCACGATGGGCTCCATCCAAAGTACCACATTGGACAACGATCCCACTTTCGATGGCTCGGTGAGTCCAAAGTTGGGTACGGGTATGTGCTCGGTGGTGATGGGTCCGGACGACTGGGCTACCCCAAGGGATGCCATTTTTGCTAGGGTGTCGGCCTCGCTGTTCTCAAGTCGGGGTACCCTTTCCACCTTATCCTCGCAAAACTGGGACATCAGCTCCCTGGTTTTCACGAGGTACCCCTTCATGTTTTCCTCTTTCGCTTGGTATTGTGCCGTAATCTGGCTTACTACCAGCTGGGAGTCGCTCTTGATGCGTACCCTTCCTGCTCCTAAGGCCTTGGACATCCTCAACCCCGCTATGATGGCCTCATACTCGGCCTCGTTGTTTGAGGCCTTGAACCCAAACTGCAGAGCGTAGCATATTTTCACCTTATTCGGGTCAATTATAATAACTCCTGCACCACTCCCATGTGAATTGGAGGAGCCATCTACATATATCTCCCAGACCTGCCCCACTTCATCGGTAGATGGGGTATCCGATAGGTAGTTTAGCTCACCTTCGCCACTTGAGTCACTGGCAAACTCCGCAATGAAGTCGGCGACGGCTTGGGCTTTAATCGCCGAGCGAGACTTGAAGATGATGTCGAATTCACTTAATTCGAGGGACCATCGGAGAAGCCTTCCGGACATGTCTAGCTTTTGAAGGACTTGCCGGAGGGGAAGATTGGTGACGACCGCGATGGTGTGAGCATGAAAGTACGGTCTAAGCTTCCGTGCGGAGACAACCAATGCCAAAACAACTTTCTCAGAGGTGGGGTACCTCTTTTCAGCATCAACCGTAGCCTTACTGGTGTAGTAAATAGGTCGCTGTACCCCCTTTTCATCTTCTCGAAGTAACACTGAGCTGGTGGCATGCTCGGATACAGCGAGATACAACAGAAGCACCTCTCCTGGCTCGAGTTTGGCAAGCAGTGGAGTATTAATGAGGTACCCCTTCAGTTCTTGGAAGGCCTTCTCGCAATCGGGAGTCCATTGGAGCTTCTTTCCCGTCTTCAAGGCTTTGAAAAACGACTTACACCGATCGGTAGCCTTGGAAATGAAGCGGCTTAGGGCAGCTACCCGGCCTGCCAAGCTTTGAACTTCTTTGATGGTGCTTGGCGACTTCATATCAAGAACAGCACGGATCTTATCGGGGTTGGCTTCAATCCCTCGTTGTTGTACCATGAACCCAAGGAACTTACCCGAGGTAACACCGAACGCACATTTTTCAGGATTGAGCCGCATTTGGTGTTTCCTCAAAACGGTAAAGGTATCCCTAAGGTGCCCTAGGTGTTCCCCCGCATGAACTGATTTGGTGATCATATCGTCGATGTAGACCTCCATGGTGCGCCCTATCTGCTCTTTGAAAATTTTATTCACAAGCCGCTGGTAGGTAGCCCCGGCATTCTTCAAGCCAAACGGCATCACCTTGTAACAGTACAACCCTCGGTTGGTGATGAATGCCGTTTTCTCTTGGTCGGGCTCATACATCGGAATTTGATTGTAACCGGAGAAGGCGTCCATAAAACTTAGCATTTCATGCCCTGCTGTTGCATCAACTAACTGATCCACTCGGGGAAGGGGGAAACTGTCCTTGGGGCAGGCCTTGTTCAAATCGGTGAAATCCACGCACATGCGCCACTTTCCATTTAATTTCTTAACAAGCACAACATTGGATACCCAATCAGGGTACACTGCCTCCCGAATAAACTTTGCTGCTAGTAGACGATCCACCTCTTGCTCAATTGCATCATACCTCTCTTGGTTGAAGGCACGACGCTTCTGTTTGACCGGCTTATTATGCGGGCTGACATTAAGTTGGTGACAAGAAAGAGTTGGTGGGATACCCGGCATATTCGAATGGGACCAGGCGAATACATCAGGGTACCCACGTAGGAAGGCAATGAGCTCCTCCCTTTGTTCCTCCGTAAGGCTGGAGCCTACTTTCACGGTCTTTGTTGGATCGGCAGTACAAATCGGCACTGAGACGAGGTCTTCAGCTGGGGTACCCCACTTTCCGTCTTCCGATACCCGTGGATCCAATGGCGCCTCTACTTCACACCGGAGCTCAGCCAGCTCCCCTTGGGGTACCCTCGAACTATTACCCGTAACTGCCTCCACCACCATTGGCAAAGACTCCAACTGCTTTCGTGGGGGGATAACCTGAGTAGATTTCCTGAGTGAAGCTTTACGCTGTCTAGCAAGTGTTCTCCTGGAGGGGGAAGGTGTGGGTTGGCCGCCGCTAGGGTACCCCTTTACTCCCAAATCAGAAGCTATTTGGTAGGTGACTCTGGAAGCCACGGAATAACACCCACGGGCAGATTGCTGGTCCCCCTTGATGGTGATAACTTCTTGGGAGGCCGGGACTTTCATGGCGAGATAATGCATGGATACCACCGCTTTAGTTGCTACTAAAAATGACCTACCCAATATAATATTGTATGCACCTGGATGATCCACAATCAAAAAGTCAATCATATGAACAATACGGTGGGGTACCTTACCGAGTGTGACCGGCAGTGTGATGATGCCCTTCGGGATAACCATATCGCCGGCGAAACCAATGAGAGGCGTAGCATATGGAGTGATCTTTGGCGACTCAATTAACAACTGGTCTAAGGCGCTCTTGAAGATGATGTCGACGGAGCTACCGGTGTCCACAAGAGTTCTTGCCACCTTTCCAGTGGCAACCTTCAAAGTAATTACAAAGGCATCATCGTGTGGATACGAGATACCCTCCACATCTTTCTCCGTAAAGAGGATCGGTGGGGGATGGTGGGGTATCCTTGGTGTACCCCATTCACTAAGGTTGACTTCTTTGCCCATATTAGTGGTTACCGACAGCGACCTACCATAACCTTTGATAGCCCTCCGAGATTGGCCAGCCAAAGTAGGTCCACCCATTATCATCCGCACATACACACCTTTCTTGTGCCCAGGGGGTACCTCTCGTTCAGGACTACCCTCAGCTATCCGCTTGCCCTTATCGTGCTCTGCGGTTTTCCGAGCCTCTCTCATGTCAGCGACAAACTCTTTAAGGTACCCACTGAGAATCAAAGATTCGATCTCCTCCCTCAAAGTGAAACATTCGGCGGTGCTGTGGCCAAAGTCCTCATGGAACTCGCAATACTTCAAACTGCGCCTCATGTTGGGGTACTTCCTCATAGGGTTTGGCGGACGGAGGAGGCCACTGTCCCGAATGTGGTAGAAGATCTGGTCCGGAGATCGATTCAATGGGTGGAAAGACTCATGCCGTGGTTTCGGGGGTAGTTCCCGATGATCTGGTAGTGGCAGTCTTGGATGATGGGGTACCCCCGCGGTAAGATGAGGGTTGTGCCCTCGTCCGCGTGGGATAACCAGTGGCGGGCTCCGCTGCTGGGGTACCCGCGGTACCGGGGCCTCCACTCTTCTGGGCTTTTCCTTATCCCTCGTGGTGTCAGCCTTCTCTTCTTGGCGCTTCAACTGACATCTCTCGTCTATCTCCACTTGCTGCAACGCCTGAGAACGGGCTTCCCCATACGAAAGTGGACGCTTCTTTTGAAAGGAACGCCACAATTTTCCCAACCGCAAATTCTTCTCGAAATGGGTCAGTGTATGTTGATCTCCGAATGCCCCGGTTCGTAGCACCTCTTGGTGGAAACGAGTCACGTAATCCGCCAAAGGTTCGACTTCCCCTTGCTTGATAAAAGCAAGCTTGGAGGCTACCCTGTCTTGAGAAGAAGCATAGGAAAATTCTTTAGTAAATTCAGACAATAATTGATTTAAGGAAGATATGCTACCCGCTTTCAAGGAACGAAACCAAGACTTCGCGGGGCCTGTGATTGTGTGAGTAAACATCCTACACATGGCGCTCTCGCCTACCCCCTTGATGAGCATTTGGTCGCGGTACAACTCTGCATGCTCCGAGGGGTCAGTGGTACCCGAGTATTGGGGTACCTGTGGCATGGTGAACCCCTCGGGGAGGGTTGCCTTCCGAATCTTCATGGTGAACGGTGATTGGTAAGTCAGCGGTGCTGGTGCAGCCGTGAGGTTTTGCCTTTCGGAGAGGAGCTTCATTTGAGCTTCCAAGTTTTTCATTTTTTCCACAAGTTCAAGCGGTACCCCTGGTGTACCTGATGATGTCGCTGTCACTTGGGAAGCCCTTTTGGCATTTAGTTTCTCACGGAGATCCTCATGGGTACGCTTTGCATGCCTCGTACCCTGGCTGCTGCGGGAGTTGCAAGAGGCGGTGGAACGCTCATCGCGGGTACCCATGGTTTGAAACTTGGAACGAGTACCCGATGGCCTACGCTTTGGCTTGCTGGCCTCGGGTACCCCTCTTTTGACCATAGCTTGGTCGTCCGCTTGAGGTGATGGAGTTTCTAACGTCACCGGAGGAAGTGAACTTTCGGGTACCCTAGATCCGACCGCCCTAGGTATGGTGTGGGCGAGATCTTCAAAACGTTGGTGCGTAATAGGTTCCTCCTCTTGGCGAACCCCCGTCGATTGCTTGACATCCTTGCCATTGTTGATGCGGGCTACCCTTCTTGCAGGGTCACTACCTTCACTACTATTGTCGTCTCTCATCCTTGTAGAGTCCCCCATCAGACTTTCAAGAGGTACGTCAGGTACCATGTATTGGCGTACCCACAACAACTAGTTTGGTAACCGCGGTTAAGGCTTTTTGTGCGGATCCCCACAGACGGCGCCAATTGTTTTCAACTGATTTTGGGCTAAGGAAAAACCAAAACCAATCTAGGACAATAAATTTAATATTTTGGGGGAGACGGGGTACCTCACTAGTTTGTTGTGTGGATTGCGGTGTAGGTGGACTTCAAGGGAGGTGAGATGGGGAGGGAGAGTGACAACAATGGTGGAAGGTCTGGAACAAGAGAGATGTCCTTGGGAGTGGGCTTCGCACCTGCAAAACAGTGAAAGGGGAGGTTAGAGGGGAAGCCGGGGGGGTACCCCTGGCGTTCACACTCCGACGCTCAAGTTAGCAAACTCGAGTGTTTTTTGGTAAAGAGAGCTAGCTAGCCCTCTGCAAATTAGGGTTTAAGGTTGGAGAGAACCTAGTTTTTGGAGTGGGAGTGTGAATGGAGAATCTTGGTGGAAGGAGAAAAGCTTATGGAGAATAAACCCTAGGCGTCTTTTTATATGGTGTACCTCCACTGCCACGTGGCGTACCCTTTTTGGCTCACGTCCCTTTTCTGTTTTCATGCCTTTTGGGCCGTTATATGCATGCCCGCGGCGTATCTCATCATTTGGAGGCGTGGCGCGCGTAGGCGAGTGGTCCCGGGGTACCTCTGCAGCAGTTGTCGGGTAGGTGGTTGGGGACCACTGTCCTTGGTGTAATATTCTGCATTGTGGCAGGCGGCTGTCCCCCCCCTTTTACATATCGTTTTCGATTCCTTTTTCTGACAAAATCAAATGAAATCTTTTAGGAGGCGGAGACGTTGCTCATGGCGGATATTTTGGAGGATTCTCTTACACCGTTTCGTAGGATATCCCAAGGTACAGGGGGTACCCCTTATTACTTGGGGTACCCCATACTACTTAGGGTACCCCTTTCCATGCGGAGTACCTTATTTTACGCGGGGTACCCCAACTCACGTGGAGTACCCAATTCGTTCTGGACTCGCTCCTTTGATCGACACGTGGCACTTTTACTGTTCATCCTATTTTTCCCTCAAACAATATATATATATTATAAGTAGTAGTAGTAGTAGTAGTAATAATAATTTCTTCTCAATCACGGATAATTGATCACATTAAAGTTAGAAATAAACTAAAAAATTAAAAAGTACACACAATGGTATATTAAATCTATATTTTTAAGTCTTTAGTGTGTTATTTTAAGTAAATAAAGGAGTCTGTATTTACTTTCGGTAAAATAATAGTTTTAATAGATTATTTATCTATTTATCCTGATCATATTAAAGCCAAAGACAATCTAAAATACTAAAAAGAAAAAAAAATCACTCTAATGCTTGTGAAATCTATTTTTTTATTTTGATTTTAGTTAAAAAATTTCAAGTCATTTGGTCGTGTAGAGGTTAATTTCCGAATTTTATCTTTTTCAATATTATTGAACCTATGACTCGAATTTTAAGAAGCTCCTCCTAACAATGAATCTAGATCTTGACAAATTTCTTAATTGTACAGTAAATTTATATATCTAGTTTTCATTAGAGTCTAGATTTATATTGTAATATATATATATATAAATTCTGCTCCGTATTCTCCCAATTTCAAGAATTTCAGCCATATTTCCACACTGCTAGCGGTAATTCGGTGCACTAAGAACTCATGCAACATGTTAACTAGTTGAAGCCAATTTTTTTTTCTAGCAACAATTTTTTGGAAACTGTGCTCTAAGTAAGAATGAAAAATTTTAAGCAATTCTATTTAACTAACCACTCATATTAAAATTATGAGAAAGATGTAACGACTTAAAAATTTTGTTAGAATTTTATATATTTCTCCATCTTAAATTTATATTGTGTATTAGTATATATTCTTCTACATACATTAACCGCAAAATTAAAAAATAAATTTTATTTTTGTAAAAAAGAATGCCTAATACAAACTGAAAATTTGAAAATTAATTGATAACACAGCATTCCTGACCAAACTTCTTTAACTTTCGTAGTTATTTGCTAACAATAAATAATGGATAAATATGATTTTTCAAAAAATAAAAAAATAAAATAAAAGTATGGACGCGTTGCCCAAGTAGCTCAAGACCCCACGATGCGACGCCATTTTCCTTTGATTCCTTCTTTGATTTTACAGTTACAAGTTCCTTTCCCTCCTCCTTCACAATCATGTACCCTTTTCCAGGAAGTAGTTTGCTCGGATTGGATGGTGAGATTCCAGTGTTCCACATATGATCGAATACGAACCCAGCAAGAACTAAAGGACAGAAAAACTTTAAACCAATTATCTTGACCTTATGCTACACAGAGATGCTGGATACAGACCAAATGGAGTATACAATCAATCTAAACAACAATTACGTTAGTAAGTAACGAGTCTCAAAGATTACTAGACAATATCACATTATCAATAATAATCCTCCTAAGAGGATTTCATAGTTGTTTATAATTCTGCTTAAGATTACACTACTTTCCTCCTAAGAGGATTTCATAATTGTCTACATGCTGCTCAAGATTACAGTACTTTCCTCCTAAGAGGATTTCATAACTGTTTACATACTACTTAAGATTACAGAACTTTTCTCCTAAGAGGATTTTTCATAGTTGTTTACATGCTACTTAAAAGTACAATTACTTTCCTCGTAGAGGAATTCATAGTTGTTTACGTGCTACTTAAGATTACAAAGCACAGAGTAAAATAAAACGGAGTGAAGCATTATCACCCATAATGATATGGTAAAGTTAACAATATTACTTCTAAGAAGATTTGATTGTTGTTTTAAATTTTGCTACTCAAGGAAAATCCTCCAGTAGTTGTTTTATCCGTGCATCGTTGTAAGCTGTGTTTCTGCCACTGCTATCCTCTGCACCAGCTGAAGCTTCTCCATCTGACTTTGATAGGTTAAAGTCAGGGGTAAGGGTTTGTCCAGTCTCTTTTCGAGAGTTTTCATCCGGAAAAGCCCTTGGGAAATTGATCGGGTGATTTACCCACTCATCACCGTAAATTTGACTGTCAGAAAAATGACAATTATCAAAAGAACTACTAGAAAATATTAATTCTTGTTCTTGAGAAATTGGCGTCTGCACTGCAGAAAAAGAGGCGTCATTTAGCCCATTGTGGCCATCGTATGACTTGAGTTCTCCAACTAGCAGACATTGATCGTTGTCAAGCAGTTCTTTCACCCATGCAACGTTGTCAGAAGTGTTTGTCTCACTGCCATCCTCTGCATAAGCTGAAGCTTCTCCACCCGACTTTGATGGATTGAAGTCAGGGATAGGGGTTTGTCCAGTTTCTTTACCAGCGTCTACATCCTGGAAAGCCCTTGGGGAATCGATCAGGTGATTTACCTGCTCATCACTGTCAATTTGACAATCAGAAAAATCACAATTATCAAAAGAACTATTGGAATAAATTAATTCTTGCTCTTGAGAAATTGGTGTCTGCATTGCAGAAAAAGAGGCACCATTTCGCCACTTGTAGCTACCACATGCGTTGAATTCTCCAACTAGCAGAAGTTCTTCCTGAAAATTATTTTCTGCTAAATTAGGGTGATCCAGTGGCAGCTGCCACTCCAAATTGCTGTTTGTGGGACTGTTTTCTCCACTGTAATTTATTGCAGTAATAAAATGGTCACTTGGTAACTGAGTAGGAGAATAATTGGGTAATACCCAATTATTCGTAAGAGAGTACATATTTTGTTCACCATGATTTCCAAGACAAGAAATTGAATTGTGATTTGGTAGTTGCTGTGGGTATTTGAGAGTAGTTTCTTCACTATGATTTAGTGGTAGCTGCTGGTGTGTGTGAATACTTTCACCATTACTTGGTGATAGCTGAGTTGGGGTGTCGTTTGTTATTGACTGAGGGTTTATAGTGTTTTGTACGGTAAGATTTCCATGATAATAAATGGAATTGTGATTTTGTGGTTGCTGTGGAGGGATGGTGGGAGTGTTTTTTTCACTATGAATTCCATTCGAAATCGAACGGTCACTAGGTGATTGGTGAGGAGGAAAAACCAGTTGTTGACTTGATCCCCCTTCATCAATTGTCGAAATACCACGCTTCTTCTTGTTCCGTTTTCTTTTTATGCAACACAGAACAAATTTATTCTGCATAAATTAAAGGCAAAACCAAAATAAGGAATAACGATGCACTATCAATTAATTTTCAGATATTCGTTAGCACTGCCAGAATTGCTACTCACCAAACAACAACAGATTCATTCATCAAGTCATGCAAATGCTTTCAGACACTTATTTGTAGTTGCATTTTAAATACCGTCACAATTTCTTTCATCGTGATACGACGATCCTACCCATTAACGTTTAAGTAATAGGCAACAAAGATGTACACCTTAAGACGGCCCGGTTAACTAATCCTATTATATATCTCCAATAGACACAATAATCTGGCGTGCTTCACCAATTAACCACGTCAATCATCAAGAAGAGCTAGCCTTATTATACATCCAAAGATTTAACAGTGCATAAAAGAAATGAACTTTCAAGTGAGTCACAAAAACAAATTAGGCTCATACCTTATAACTGGCGTCGTCCTTGATATGGTACTCATGCATACCCCAGTCGGTTATGAATTCCTTACGAGGAAGACCACGACGGTAGAAAGTCAAAAACTTTTTGGTACCAGTAAGGCCGTTTGTAGCTTCGATTTGGGAATCTTTACTCGTTATATGCCAGTAGCCTGCATTGGTTCTTCTGTGGGCGTCGTTACTCTTCCCGTGCCTGTAACGAGGTTCATAGAAAAAGTAACAAACTTGATCCTCAGACTCAGTTTTTGATTCCGCTGCATCATAAAAAATATATGTCCGGTGCCAGTTAGTTCAATTGGAAAAATCTTTCAGTGCAAGCGCTTAGAGAGAAATTTAAAAAAAAAAAAATTACATATACATACTTGGTAAGTCCGATGGCTCAAGGCTGCAGATATGATCAATATCCTTGATAGGATGATATGAGAAATGGGGGTTAAGCCTCTTCTCCTTGAGAAGACGGAGGATTAGTTCATTAGATGGCTGGAATTTGTACCCACTCTCCATTTCAGAATTTTTTTTTTTATAACAATAAAAGGAAGGTCAAAGGAAAATGAGAGTATGTAATTCAAAACAGTTACAGTGGTATCTCTCTCTCTGGTTTGATGGGAACAATTTGCACTGGGAGACCCAAAGAGTGAGTGTGAGTGTGATCATGTTGCTCAATTTATACAATCAAAGAGTGAAGGAGTTAACTCTACGTTCCCATGCGCGTTGTGCTACAGTGAGAGAGCTTCTGGTTGTTTCTCCAACGGTGTTAACTCTACATTCTCACAATCAATTTCTTGGAGGCCACTCAATGAACAGAGTGACAAAAATAATATGGAAAATTGTAAAAAGTATTAGGCCATCAGCTTCTTACTAGCATAGTTTGAGTCTGGAGACCCTACCACCATCCTCTTATTGGATAGAAGTGTTTGCGAATTAGATTTTACGGATTATAAATTTTTAATCGAATTTAATATACGGATTAATAAAATGCAATCCAAATCCAATCCATACGTCTGAGGATTGGATGCAGATTTGATCAAATCCATAGACAATTCATCATTTTGCGGATTGATTTGCGGCCTAAAAAATTTTAATTCCGTCCAATCCACGAACTAATTAAATAAAAAAATTAATATAAAAATAATTTTACTACCAATTAAATTTAAAATTAAATAAGATTTAAATAAATTAATTGTTTAATACATTCAAAGTTTCAAAATATAACATGCCAAAAAGAAAAAAATCGCATTTGCGTAGATTAGTACATGAAAATTAACGATATAGGAAGCTATATTTGTTTATTTAATTATTTTTTATTTTATATTATTACAGGACAAGATATAATATAGTGTTAATGTAACAATATTTTAAATTGTTTATTTATTAGTAAATACTAATGTAATTTTTACAAGTTTAATTTTTTAATTAAATAAATATTTTTTTATTATTTTATGGATTCACGGATTTTTGTAGATGTACAGAAGTAAATGCATATCCAATTTACCAACTGCGGATTTTTAAATTTTTAATCTAATCTATTAATTCACAAATCGAATTTCTATAGATCAATTGGATTGAGTGGATCGAATTGGATTCTGAACACCCTTATAATATTAGTTTAGCACCATCATCCTCCTCCTCCTTTTAGTACTGATATTTAAATGCTGGCATTTAAATTGAAAAAAAATTTGAAAAAAGACTAATAAAATAAATTATAACATTTCATACTCCGAAATCATAAATTGTTATAGTTTATTTTATCAAGTTTTATCAGCATTTAGTTTCTTTATATTTTTCCTAATATTTATTTTAAATTTTTTTATAAAATGACAACGGAATAACAGTAAAAACTGTATAGAATAATTGTTAACTATAAAAATAATGAGAAACGTGTACGTGGGGTTAGCAATAATAAAAAAATTAATAATTATTAAAAAGAAAAAAACCGCTAACATTATCGGATTATTTATTATGAGGTCACATGACTAAGGGGAATTCTAGAATCTTCTACTACTTTCATTCTCTTTCTCTGCAATTTCGTTATTTTAATTTCACTGATGAACAGAAAGGACTGTGATGATGTACGTAACCCCAGACTGTGGAAGAGCCAGAGGTCGGGGCAGATTTTATTTAGAAAATTTTCGAGGTGTTTATACTCAATTTTAGGTTTAAAGTGCTGGTTTTGATGATTAAAATGTAATTTTGTATCTATTATTTTGTTACTTTTTAAAGCCAGCAGGAACAAAAAAATTATAAATTTTATTGGGGGCAAATAAAAAACTTAAGTGAAAATTTAATATGGATTTTTTGAAAAATTCCGCTCAAAGGACCAGCTGTCCACTTTCTTCACTACTTATTAATTTATTTTATCCACTAATATTTAGGATATATTTATAAATATTTATTTCTTTATACAAATTATTAAGGAGAAATAAACTTTGTGATTTTAACTTCAAGGAGGTAATAAAATCCGCCATTGGCCCAAGGTTTTATTTATAGTTAGTGTGTCTTAGTAAAATTATCCAGAATTTTACTAATTAAGTACACATTATTTTTTGAAGAAATAAAATCCAACCATTGATCCACTTAGTTCCATTGTTTTGTTATTTATTTTTACATTGAAAATTTTGATTGTAAGTTACAATAAATTTAACTTAGAAAAATCATTTTCTGAATTGTAAAGTTCAAAAATAAAGTTGTAACGAATTGTATAGTTTTCTCATCCATCAATCAATAAATCATATCATTTTTTGTTTTCCGATTATTAATTTGAAATTTATACGACAACCACATTTATAATTATATTTTAAATTATCATTACAAATTTAGGCACAAATCTCCGAAATTAGTTATTTATCAGAAAAGTACAATTGAAGTTTAGCCAAGCTATTAAGCTTGTTTGGTTACAGAGAAAATGAAAGAAAATTCAAAGATCAATAAAGGAAAATAGATCAAATCTTATTTCACATATTATGAATACAGAGACTGAGCTTTATATACTCAGACTTGAAACACGTTTACATTTGCTCACACATGTGTAATCAGTTTTGCTGTTACTACTATTTTCCCAGCTCTATAACTAACTTGCAAACTAACAATACGAACAATATCAGTCATGCTTACTCAGCTGCCACATCAGCAGAAGCATGAATACAATATACCATAACTCTAACATCCCCCCTCAAGCTTGATGTCGTGAAAGGACATTAAGCTTGCTACGCAAATAAGCAAACTGATCAACACAAAGAGGCTTAGTGAGAACATCTGCCAACTGTTCTGAACTAGGAACATAAGTGACGGAAAGCTGCTGCTGAGCAATATGCTCTCTGAGAAAATGAAGATCAAGCTCAATATGTTTAGTACGAGCATGATACTTAGGATTACTAGCCAGAGCTTCAGCACTCTTGTTATCACAATGCAGAAGAGGAATCTGATCAAAGGAGATGTGAAGTTCTTGAAACAAATATGTGATCCAAAGAACCTCAGAAGTAGCCATAGCCAGAGCCCGATACTCTGATTCAGCGGAGGACCTGGACACAATGGGCTGCTTCTTAGAGGACCAAGAGATGAGATTAGAACCCAGAAACACACAATAGCCTCCAACAGATCGACGATCATCAGGATCAGACCCCCAATCAGCATCAGAGTAAGCAGTCAAAGTGAAAGATCCAGAACTGAAAAACTGAAGACCATAATCAGCTGTACTTTGAAGATACCTTAATACCCTCTTGCAAGCTTGCCAATGAAGAATGGTGGGAGCTGATAAAAACTGGCTAAGCTTATTGACTGTGAAAGCCAAATCTGGTCGAGTAAGCAGAACATATTGAAGAGAGCCCACAATACTTCTGTATAAAGACGGATGCTCAAATGCAGCACCTTTATCCTTATGCAGCTTCTCAGAAGTACTCATAGGTGTATCACAGCCTTTACTTTCCAGCATATTGGCCCTCTTTAAAATATCACCAATGTACTTAGTTTGAGACAAATGAATACCTTGAACAGATGGAGTAACTTCAATACCAAGAAAGTAATGGAAATCCCCCAGCTCCTTCAAGGCAAACTCAGCATGTAGTTGCTGAATGACATGAGCAATGAGCTTTGAATCTGAGCCTGTGACTAAAATGTCATCCACATAGATGAGAATAAGCAATATATCCTTCCCTGCATGCTGAATGAACAAAGAAGTGTCAGACTTGGAGACCTGAAATCCCCATTTAACTAGTGACACCTTGAGTCGATCATACCAGGCTCTGGGAGCCTGTTTAAGCCCATATAATGCCTTGTTAAGCTTACACACATAAGAAGGATAGGTGGAATCAACAAACCCTTGTGGCTGATGCATGTACACATCTTCAGTAAGTATGCCATTGAGAAAGGCATTGTTGACATCCAGCTGCTTAATTGGCCAGTGCTGCATAACTGCTAAGCTCAAAATAATTCTAACAGTACAAGGCTTGATGACAGGACTAAAAGTCTCAAAGAAATCAACCCCATAAGTCTGATGATAGCCCTTGGCAACCAACCTAGCTTTATACCGAGAGATACTACCATCAGCATTGTACTTAACTCTGTAAACCCATTTATTGCCAACAACCTTCTCAGCTGATTCAGGAGGAACTAGTGTCCAGGTGTGATTTTTCTGAAGAGCATCAAATTCTTCTTGCATAGCTGAGTACCACCTAGGATCTGTCAATGCTGCTTTAACACTGGAGGGTTCAAGGTCTTGAGAAACAGCTAAATAGGTTTTAGGTTTGTAGATACCAGCTTTAGATCTGGTAACCATAGGGTGAGTAGAAAGGACTGGTGGAACATAATTGGAATGGCTGGAGGGTTGAGATTGTGAAGGAACAGCATTTGACAAGGAGTGAGACGCTGATGCAGGAGACAAAGCAGAACGGGAGACTGCAGCTGATGGCTCTTCAGTACTACTGTGACTCAGAACAGATGTTTGAGGAAGAAAGAAATGAACTGGAGAAGGAGTAGGAGTGACATAATGAGATAAAGGCTTAGACTTGTTGTTCAAGAATAGTTCAGAATATGGAAATTCCAGTTCATTAAAAATAACATGCCTGGCAACAAAAACCTTCCCAGTTTGATCAAGACATTTATAACCCTTATGAATAGGGCTATAACCAATAAAGACACACTTTTGAGTATGAAAGTCTAACTTGTGTTGATGATAAGGTCGAAGAAAAGGAAAACAGGAACAGCCAAACACTTTGGGGAATTTATAATCTGGAAGCTGATTATGCAGCTTCTGAAAGGGAGATAAGTTGTTAAGAACAGGAGTTGGCATTCTATTAACTAAGTAAGTGGCTGTATGAAAAGCTTCCCACCAAAAAGAGAGAGGTAAGTGAGCTTGGGCTAAGAGTGTGAGTCCAGTTTCAACTATGTGCCTATGCTTCCTTTCAACTACACCATTTTGATGGTGAGTGTGAGGACAACTATATCGAAATTGAATACCCTCTTGTTGAAGAAATGATCTGAAAGCTATAAACTCACCCCCCATATCTGTTTGTAGTGTTTGAATGGACAAAGAAAATTGTTTTTCAACAAGAGACTTGAAGTATTTAAAGGTATCAAGTGCTTCAGATTTGAGTGTGAGGGGAAATATCCAGCAGTATCTGGTGAAATCATCAACAAAAGAAATGTAATATTTGTATCCATCCATAGACAATACAGAAGCTGGACCCCATAAGTCAGCATATAAGAGTTGAAGAGGAATTTTTGATTTGATATCAGTGACTGGAAAATGGAATTGATGTAATTTTCCATATTGACAAGCATCACAAAAGTTGAGAGATTTAGAATTGATTGAATGTATTGGAAGACTTTTCATGATTGTTTGCAAAACATGTTTGGTTGGATGACCAAACCTATTGTGTAACAATTGCACAGACTCACTTCTGGAAGCTAAAAGACTGACAGCATTCTTATTACTGGAACTAACAGAATTTTCACAAACAGCTGTTTGATCATTCAACTCTTTTAAAGAGTGTACAATCTCATTATTTGGAAAAACAGATAACATAGAGCTAGGTTTGAAACCCAAGACTTTAGAATCAGATATAGACGTATCCTGAGTCAGTAGCTTAAAGAGACCATCCTCAGCAATCCCCTGAGCCAGCAAAGTTCCTTGCATCTTGTCCTTAATGAAACACAGATTAGAAACAAATTCAATGATTATATGATTGTCAGAGAGAAGCTTAGATAAGCTAATAAGATTCTTGGTAATTTTAGGTACACACAGAACATTGGAAAGATTCAACTGACTGCCAAAAGATGTTAAGAGACATAGGCTTCCTATGGAAGTGATTCTAAGGCCTTGGCCATTTCCAACCAACAGTAACTGAGATCCAGAATAAGGCTTACCTTCAGCTAGATTCTCCATATTGTTTGTAAGATGATGTGTGGCTCCACTATCTAGATACCATCCTTGGTCAGCAACTCCTTCTGATGTAGCCAGGAAAGCAGCTTTGGAAGCCTGATTCTGATCTGGAAAATTTCCTTGCACAGAGAAATTTGGAGCAAAATTCCTATTAAATCTGTCTTTGCAATCAGCTGCAGTGTGATTATGCTTGAAGCAAATCTGACAGACAACATTTCCTCTGCCTCCTCCTCTTCCAAAACCATTATAGCCACCAGAAAATCTCCCAGAAAAATTTCCAGCAGCACCAGCAAAGTTACCTCTACCCTGATTTCCATTCCAGTTATTCCAATTATTATTCCATTGTCCTCTTCCTGAATTTTGACCCCTTCCTGGATTGAAACCTCCTCTATTTGTAAAATTTCCATTCCAATTCTGAAATCCAGGTTTGTTTCCATTGTTTCCATTCCAGCCTCCTTGATTATTATTATTCCATCCCCCCTGATTATTAACCTTCTTTTGATTATTTCCAGCCTGAGCTAGATTAGCAGCATAGTTTTGTTTCACTTCCTTAAAAGCATTAGACTGATTGCTTTCTAAACGTGCCTCATGTGTCAACAACATTGAATAGGCCTCATTAACACTCATTTTCAGAACATTTGCCTCAATATAAACTACTACTGGATAATAAGGCTGACCTAATCCAGAGATGAGATGAGTTATAAAATCTAAAGAACTAACAGCACTTCCAGCAACAGCAAGCTCATCTGTAACTGACTTCAACTTACTAAAATACTCTGTTATAGTCATAGCTCCTTTTTTTCAGATTATTCAACAACATTTTGAGATGTACTTTCTTAGCAGCAGTCTCAAATCCAAATTGTTGCTCTAAACTAGACCACAGTTCATGAGATGTTTTAGAGTTTACCACAAGACTGAGGATTTCGATGCTGATTGCAGATAGCAGCCAGCTCAGCAGCATCTGATCTTGCTTTCTCCATAAAGTGAACTCTGGATTCTCTTGTGGAACAGCAGTTGAACTTGCAGAAGCATTAATCATGATATCTGAACTTCCTTGAGTGCTTGATAGAAATCGATCTGGACAGATTCTGGATCCATCAAGCAAGCTCTCTAAGTCATTTGCTCGAACAGAAGATAGGATTTGTGATTTCCAAATTAAGTAATTTGATCGATCAAGTTTTATTGGAGTTGTGAAAGTAAAGGTTGTTACTGAAGAGGTGTTGTTTGTGTTTAAGCTTGATAATGCCATGAGACTAAACTAGATCTCAGGCTCTGATACCAAATTGAAGTTTAGCCAAGCTATTAAGCTTGTTTGGTTACAGAGAAAATGAAAGAAAATTCAAAGATCAATAAAGGAAAATAGATCAAATCTTATTTCACATATTATGAATACAGAGACTGAGCTTTATATACTCAGACTTGAAACACGTTTACATTTGCTCACACATGTGTAATCAGTTTTGCTGTTACAACTATTTTCCCAGCTCTATAACTAACTTGCAAACTAACAATACGAACAATATCAGTCATGCTTACTCAGCTGCCACATCAGCAGAAGCATGAATACAATATACCATAACTCTAACAAGTACCTCGGTTTACGTCATGATTAAATTATTGCACGGAATAAAGCATCTCCATCTTTGATCAGTCGTGGAAAAGCAAGCACATGTCTCTTTCAGTCTCCGAAGGAAATTTGTTTGGATTGGATAAGTCTGAAGGTGTGAAACTCTCTTTGCCTTCAAAACTTTTTTATAACAACAATGATAAAAAATGAAACTTTTCAAATTTCGAACATTTACAAAAGTATGCATCTCTTTCCCTCTAAGTCAGTTTTTGATCTTGAATTTGTTAGAGGTTTGTGCTAATAGCGGTAACCAGTAAACTCTTCGGCTACGTTTGGAAAATCGAATTGGACTAGATTAACTCTAAAATTAGATAAGATTAGATTTGATTTGATTATACTGAGTTATATAGTATTGTCTTATGTTTGGTATAATATCAAACAAAACTATGTTAAATTTAATTTAATGAAGCTAAAATAACTATTTAAATAATAAATTATTTTTTAAATCATATTACTATTTATTAAATTTAATATTCAGATTTTAATATTATTGGAATTAAATAAATTGAATAATTTTTAAGTTTAATATATTACATACTAGTTAAAATAAATTATTGAATTAAAATTTTGATTTAATATTAACTTTTAAAAAAGTTAAAAATGAATTATTGAATAAACTTTTGACATTAGTAACAAATTTAAACTATCAAATATTTAGTCCTATCTAAACCCATATGAAAATGAGGATTAATAGTCCTATGAATGTTGGACTAAAATTTGGACTAATTTATTAGTCCTAACAACCAAACATAACTCTGGATTGTACTAATTTTTTTATCCTTTAAATTAGTCTAATCCCACTTTTTATCCAACATCGAAACATGGCCTTCTTGGCTTAGCTCAAGCCAAATGATATGGAGTACGCGCGTGCGTACACACACACACACATATATATAACACTATAAAAATTATACTAATAATTATATTAGAGTTCCTTTTAGAAACTCGAACCCATGCCCTCACTTTGGTAAGGGTGTGTAGGGATGGCAAAAAAATCTAGATTTGAAAAATTAAAATCCGCACAGATCTGGATGCACTTGCATCTAGAAAACTGGATATCTGAATCCGGATGAATTTTATTTTAAATTAAAAATTGAATTAAAATATTTATTAACTTAAATTAAAAAAAAATCTAATCCCTAACCCTAAGTCAATAATGCATTCAACTTTCACACACACTCACCGACTCATGGTAGCTCACCTCACCAGCAACCATGATCCTCAAATCTCTAATGCCCAAAACCAAAGGGCTAGTAACATTGTCGACCGATCGCCATCTTCCTCGCAGCCTCACCTGGCCTCGTGTTGAAGCTCTCCTGAGCACGTTGTTGTCACTGCACGTTGCACACCTTGCCATCATCGAAGCCTTGCCTGATTGGCTTGTTCTTGTCGGTAGTTGTTACTGCACGTTTCTATTAAATTTTCTGTTCTTTCTATTAATTACATTGCTTTTTTTTTGGTTAATAATTTGGTATTGTGGCTAATTGTTTGATTGTATTTGATGAGTTTAATCTAATGTAAATATGTTAAAACTAGAAAATGTTGCTGGCTTGATTTAATTTAATTTAGTTTTGCTTAATTTTCTTTGCTGGTTTGTTTAATTATTTTAATTAAATGCATGAATTTTCAATATAATGTAAATGCTTGATCTCATTTTTTTTCTTCACATATGCTAACTCACTTTGCATATTACTTTAATTAGGTTTCAGGATTAGTTGAACATGGCCGAAGGGGAGCAAGGAAATAATTTTTCATTTTCTCCAAATAGCGGCATCATATGTTGGATTCGAAGCTTGGAATTTCCATGGATTTGTAGTGTTTTTATTTGCAGATTTTAATGGTGGTGTGCTTGAATTTATGTTATTTTTTGTTTGATTTATATTGTGATATTTTTATTTGTGGATTTATCATGTTGTTGGATTTTATTTACTTATTCATGTTGAATTGTTAATTGTTAAATTATGATTGAATTTTATTTGATATTATTGGATAATTATTAGGTAAATTGTTTATTTTTAAATTATATATTAAATTATTAAATTTTAATTTTTACTGATTCGCATATCTGGAGTATCCGTTCGCATCCATTGCAGACTTTACCCGCATCTGGATCCGCAAAAAAATTTGTGGATCTGAACGTATAAGTGTAAATGCGGATCTAGTATCCGGATCCAGATTTTGCCAACGCTAAGGGCGTGGGTTCACCACGTGGTCCATGGCCAAGTGGTTATGCATATATATGGTTAAGGTTGATTACTTGACTATTGAGTTGACGGAGAAAATACAGTTCAAATATCACATGGAGAAGTCATTACCATTCATGGATGCAAGAGGGTCAATTTATAGTGCATAACCCCCAAAAACTTTCATGAACACGGCCAAATTTCAAGAACTAGGCCATACACTACAATTAATAACAGAGCTAGGAATGGATCCAGCATGCATGAAGCATTTGAAAATTTGAAAATTTCAACATTATTATTCCCCGACACAAGTGTAATTGTGGGTTACACATGCTATTGAAATAATTTCTTGCATAGCAAGTGGATATCTGATTGAAGAGGAAGAGCGAGTCCATTTTCTAGGATGTGTTGCTCACACACTTATTTATGAATTGATAACGGCGTATAAGTTATTCTTCGACTCTTTCTCAGCCCCTTGAACAGTATTTTCTGCAACATGATTTCTATCAAATCACAAAGGCACATTTTGTGATTTGGTAGTTGCTGAGGTCCGACCTGAAATAAAATGCCAGAGCACTTACTTTTAATACTTAAGTGTCATACTCAACATGGATAACTTGATAAGGCAAGCTCTTTCTCTCACCTTTCAGAAGCCATTTTCTGCAACATGATTTCTGAAATTGCATGTAATATGATAAATTGCTAGATGCTAAGCTTGTACCTGAAGTTAGAACCACAGAGGAAAAGGAACCCTTTTAATCAAAATGTGTTTCTGATACCTTCTGCTAGAAACCAAAGCAATTATATCAAGATTGATGGGTATCTGATGATACTTACCTAGCATTGAAGAGCCTCGAAGTTGTATATAACAACTTCGTTGACTGTTTGGACAGAGAAATCAGGGTCAAAATTCATCTTGTTCAGAAGATTGATGGTAATTTCTTCATCTTACAAGATATCCCTTCTCTGAGTTGAAGTGCTAGAGCCTTAGGTAGCACTCTATCCGATTCTGTTTTCATAAGAAAAAATTCGCCTTGCGATTTACAGAGAAATGGGTTGATCATCTATTTTTATACACGCAAGCTTGGTGATGGTCGGTATCTGGGCTGAGTTGGGATGATTAACCCGCGTGAGAATTTTGAATTTTCCTTTGACAGCGTCAAGGCGAGATCCGTTTCCTTCAACATCGTTCGGCCAGCTTTCCACCAGAAAGTATCTCCTTCTTTGAGAAGGGGTGAAGTGAAGTTGACGTGTCCCCTTCCTTGAGAAGTAGTTATTTGCCGTAGGCCCTCAGCTAGCATAATGCTATCGAATATTCTGCTTCTTTTGTTTTCTTCAGCTGTCTCCTTGTTGTTCAAGTAGTAAAAAATCCACATAATTTTTTTATCCTTTTTCTTCGCAAGTGTTTTTACTGTTAAAAGTCTGAGCTGCCACAAGTGTCTTCACCTTTTGGACTCTACTTATTGGATGCCATTGGGCTTGTAAGTCTGAGCCCTTTTTGGAGGTTGAAGGAAAAGGTTTTTACTTCCTCGAATTTGGTTCACTCTTCTCTCCTTTGACACTTCGGTGGCAAGGCGTCGGTGTGTGCCTGCAAGGATACCGTGACGCTCAAGCAAGGGCGTGTAGGAAAATTATGATGTGAGGAAGATAGAATAAAGAGAATTAGAGAAAGATTATGACGGTAGTGTTTTTTAACAGAGCTTATGGGATGTTCTGAATGTTTAAATTTGTGACATATTGCCTCTATTTATGAGCATAATCTCGAGATAAGTTTGTTTCCACGTCGTGCTCCAATTAGTACTTTGACCACTTTTTTCTCTAGAGTTGGGATATATTCGTAGTTAATAATTCATTCATAAATTTATTTATTATTTTGAACTAACCTCAATCTTCACGTACTTTTCTTAAAAAGTTATAAATTATTTTTTTAGTGGGCTTATATTTATATTTATTTATAAATCTATTTTATCTTTACTTTTTAAATAATAATATATTTCATCCTTACTTTTCAAATAATAACTCAAAACACTTTTTGTTAGTTTTACAGTTAAATTATTGTATAATTCATTCAATGCAAAATAAGATTTCAATTAAATAAGCATAAACCATTTTAAACGTCAAGAACAATTAAATAACATATGATTTTTTTATATAAATGTGAAATTTAAGAATGACTTAATGAAACGAAAATAACGCTAATATATATGTATGTATGTATGATAATAATAATAATAATAACTTTTCAAACATAGATAACTTACCCTATTAAAATTATAGATAAGCTACAAGATAAAAAAGAACACACTCCAAGGTATGTTTGGGGTGTGGGGGTTTATAACGGCTTGCACTGTAACATAAACTCAAACCAGCGTTTTGCTACAAAAAGTAATTGCACTAGTCTGTATAATTTTTTAAGATTGTACGATAATCGATGTGCAAATTGCACGTCTAAATTGCGCGGGGGCTTTTTTTATTTTTAACTATTATTTAATATTAACTATTATATTCAACACCAATCAAATATTATATTGCTTTAATCTATTAATTTATGTTTAACTAATAAATAAGAAAAGATATTAAAGTCCACTACAGATAATTATATTTTTATTAACAAATTTAAAAAATAAATTAATTTAAATATTAAAATATTTATTAAATTCATATAATATTTATTCAATATGAATAAATAATAACTATTTATTATTATTTAAAATTATTAAATATAAAAAAATACAAAATACAGTTCATACTCTACAAAACATGGTACTGAATTATTTAATACATTCCAATACAATATAATCTATTACAATCCGTTGCAATCCAATACAATGTGGCACACCAAATGCATCATTAATGCAGTATTGTAGTGTATTAAATCTATGTTTTTATGTCTTTGGTGTTTTTTTAAAGTAAATAAAGAAGTCGGTATTTACTTTTGACAAAATAATAGTTTTGATTGGTCATTTATTTATTTATCTTGACTATATTGAAATCAGAGACAAGCTAAAATAATAATAAAAATCATTGTAGTACTTGTGAAATCTTTTTTTTATTTTGATTTCAATTAAAAAATTTCAAGTCATTAATCCCTTAGAGCTTGATTTCCGAATTTTATCTTTTTGAATATTATTAGAACCTATGACCTGAATTTTAGAAACACTACTTCTAACCATGAAAAATAGATCTTGACAAATTTCTTAATTGTACAATAAATTTGTGTGTGTGCGTACCATTTAGTATACAAATGAAGAAGCTTCTACATATCAGACCTATAAGCTCAAATGAACCCTTACCCAACATCATATAAACTCCTCAAAAGAATTAATGACTTGAACAATGGTTTCTTCTTGTCTATCCCTTGACTAAAAACAATGTCTGCATTATTGAATGAGACGTCTACGAAGACACAACAGTGAAATATATGCGTGTGGGGTCGGGTTCAAATTGATGAGGAGCTATAGTGAGTCAAATTGAAGAAACTTCTGCTCCATATACTCCCAATTTCAAGACTTGCAGCCATATTTCCACACTACTAGCAATAATTTGGTGCACCGAACACTGTTACCACCTGTAACATCCCATACCCAATTAGCATGTGCCTTAGTATGCCAGAAAACATGTAACTCGTCATAAGCCAATTATTATTTTTTTTAGCAGCAATTTGTTGAAAAAAGAGTCCTAAGTTAGGTGATTTTCAACCAATTCTATTTAGCTGACCACTCAAGTTCAAATTATAATAAAGAGACAAGGGCTTGAAAAACTAATAAGAACTTTGAACATCTCACAGTATTAAATTTATATTGTGTATAAGTATATATTCCTCTAAATTCATTAACCTCAAGATAGAAAAATAAAGGGATATTATCAATGTACTACTAAAGTTTTATTGATATATCATGTCAGTATCAAGGTTTGCCTAAAAGTATATTTTACTACCAAAGTTTTGTGCGGTTATCATTTTACTACCAATTCGTTAATAATGTTAAAAAGTTGTTGATGTGTTGCTGATGTAATAAGGGCATAAAAGACATTTCCGGATATAAGGGCATTAAAGACATTTTGAGTTGAAGCAAAGCGTAGCGTTTTGACAGAATATTTAAGAACAAAATCGTTCGACCCCCTCTCTCATTGTGAAACCTCCGTTTCCAATCTCTCTTCGTCGCTGCTGAGTGACGGTCGACTCCACTACCGTTTGCGCTCTCCACTGTGAAACCTCCGTCTCCAATCTCTCTCCCTCACAGCTGAGTGACGGCCGACTCCATTAGTGTTTGCGCTCTCCACTGTGAGTTGTTGACTCTGCCTTTTTATTCGCTTATTGTTCATTAATTTTTTCGTTAATTAAATTGTTATTGTTTTTTGTTGTGAATAATACTTTAATTTCATAGATTATAATATTAATTTTATAACATAATTTTTTGTTAATGTGTTCTTTGTCGTTGTCCATGGTATTGACATTAGAATTTTGTTAATTTTGTTAATTTTTTTGTTAATTCTGTTATTGTTGGAGATCTAGCTTTGAGAATTTTTCCCTATTTTTTGTGGATCTTGTTACCAGTCTAACAATTTCTGTTATTGTCTATAAAGGCAAGAACCATTGTAAAGGGTTGATTGAACCAGATGAATACAGTCTGCTGCAGCTAAAGAATGAGGTGGTGAAGATTACTAGTTAAGACGGGTTAACCACTCCTGAAAGTGTGCAATTACTTGTCACCAGCCCAAGGAATAATATGGAAGTTATTGTAGATACTAATGCAATGTTGCGGATTATGTTCACGGCACATGACTCATTACAAGTGCCAGTATTTAAAGTCACTGTGTTGCCAACCCTATGTCCTGATTTAGAACTTGGTGGGGTGATACAATTCCTGCTAAATGCCTTAGGAGTTCAGCTATCTGCAGAGCAAGTTGCATGGGTAAATGAAAGCGGAAATGAACCACCATCTAGACCTGGAGGCATCCATGAGCCACAAACAAACCTTACTGAGAATGTTGGGTATGAGATTGATGATGATGAAGATGAATCACCTTCCAAGAGTAAAGGCAAAGATGAACAACAAATTGTTAGGAATGAGAATGTTCAGTAGAATGTTGATGACAACGACGATGATGATTGGTTGTCAGATTTTGACAAGGAATTTGCTAGTGATGGTAGTCGAATAAATCACCAAAACATAGTTGAGGATGCAGAAGTTATGGATGATGGGCGATCTAGCTCTGACGATGAATCAATTGATGCAGATCCTCAATTTTTGGCAAATACATCTGACTCAGATTTTGATTTGGGCACTACTTAATTGAAAGATTATATTAAAGTGCATATGTATAAGCCAAGGCCTGATGGTAAGCATAGGCTGAGGTTAGAAGACATGTTTGATGATGTTGACCACTTTAAGAAGGTGTTGGGTGAAGTGATGGTGGATAAAAGCTTTGAAATTACAAAGGTATACAATGACCGTAGGAGATTTTACTGTAAATGCAAGATTGATGGTTGTCCATGGTATGTGGTGGGAGGGAAAATAAGAGGTAAGGGTGGATTTGTAATTAAAGAGTTGCAGAATAGGCATGATTGCAGACAGACCGAAATGTCAATGAATGTGACCAGCAAATGGATAATAGAAAAAATAAAGAGCAAAGTCGCTGTGGATCCCCAGGTGAAGATGTATGTTCTTCACGAGTTTATGCAAGAGACATTTAGTGTGAGGATAGGGAGTTTGAAGCTGTATAGAGCCATAGAGAGGGCAAGGACAAACATTTATGAAGACCATGCAAGGGGCTATGAGGATCTCTTTCAATATGCTGTAGTGATTCTAAAGTATGATCTAGGTACAATTTGCAAAGTACTTTGCGATGCAGTAACTAGGCTAGAAAAAGTGTTATTTTAGAGATTTTTTATGGCATTTCCAGCCTAAAGAAATGCGCTTCATATATGGCCGTATATTGGATTAGACGGATGTCATTTGAAATCAAAGTATGGTGGAGTTCTATTAGCTGCTGTAAGTATGGATGCTAATAATGGAATGGTTCCATTAGCAATAGCAGTGTGTGAGATAGAGAACACTGAAACTTGGACATGGTTTTTAGAAATTCTGCATTCGTATTTCGATAATGGATCATATCAGATCACCTTTTGCAGCGATAGGCAAAAGGGTTTGTTGGGAGCAATTGGGAATACATGGGCGACTGCATTTCATAGGCCATGTGCTAGACATCTATATTCTAACTTCTCTAAAGATTTTCCTGGAGTTACATTGAGGAATCTGTTTTGGAGAGCTGTCAGTAGCACTAATAAGTTTGACCATGTAGCTGCAATGGAAAAGTTGAAAAAAGAGAAGTTAGAGGCATGGCAGTGGTTGGAGAGAGAACTTGCTGGGTTTACTTGGTCAAGACATGTATGACAAGAATTGCAAAGTGGGTCGCACAAGTAATAACACTTCAGAGTGCTTCAATAGCTGGATCTTACCCCATAGAGAGAAGCCTTGCCTAACTATGCTTGAAGAAGTCCGATGCATGTTTATGACATTATTCACAAAAAGAAGAAAAGAAGCACAATCATGGTCCAATATTCCACTTCGAGTAAAAAAGGAATTAGATGATGCTTATGAGACCGGAAGCAAGATGACTGCAATGGCTTCTGGTGATCTTCACTTTCAGGTATAAATCTGAAATATTTTTTTTGAAATATATTTTTATATAGCTAAACTATGACTATATCGAGTTTAGAATAAAACACATATTTATAATTGCTTGAAATTATAATATGAATTCACTTCAAAAATTCTAGTAGAGAAAGAGTTATATGTATAATATATGTTTTTTTTATTTACACTCCATTTTGCGTAATCTTCTTATCATTGCTTTAAAATTAACTAGCAATGATAATTCTTTATATTACACAATAAAAGAGCAAGTTCTCTTCAATTTTAGAAATTTAGTTACGTGACATTATTTTTCCCTATATGCTTTTAATTATTGTGCTATTGCTCTCACGTTAAAGACAAGAGTTATTATCCAGCGAGAAGGTTCATCGTTGATCTGGTGAGCAAGTCCTGCGACTATGGTCATTGGGAACTATTCAGACTCCCATGTGCTCATGCTATGGCTACAATTAGTCATGCAAGACACACGACAGAAGAGTACCTACCAAAATACTTCATGAAACAAGCATATTTGAACACTTATGTTGTGATGTTTAAGCCAATTCCTAATAAGGTTACTTGGGACTCGTGTGATAGACCAAAACTTTCTCCACCTGAGATTACTAAGAAGATTGGAAGACCGAAGAAGTCAAGGAAAAGGGCAGCCACTGAGCCAGTGAAAAAAAAAAACAGATCGTTCTATATCTGCTGCTCCTTTTGTGGTGGGATGAACCACAATATTCGAAAGTACACATTGAGACCATCAATAGCAAGACAAATAAGAGCTCAGAATTAAGTAATGTATTACTTTTTAATTATTTTTGTGTATACCGAGCTTAATTCTTTCTTAATTTTTGTTGAATATGTAATTTTAAATAGGGTCTCAGTGGACCAGGAGAAAGTTCTAATGCAGAAACTACTTCGAAGAGAAGAAAACGAATGGTAAATGTTGGTTTGAATATGGAATAATTTTTAGTTTGTTGTAGTTTTTCATAATTTTTTTTATTATTTATATATTTCAATTTAAATAGGCTGTGAGTAGTCCAGATGAGAGGTTTACGCATAGTAAGGGAAGAGGAGGTAACAAGGGTCAAGGTAGCAGAGTAAGAGGAGGTGACAGAGGAATGGCATCTAGAGGTAGAGGTCGAAGTAGCAGAGCAAGAAGAGGTACTGTGGTGTTTTTTGATATTGTTATAATTTTTTAAATACTTCATAGATAATGAAGTTATATATATATATATTGTGCAGGCCGATATGAAGCTGACAATCTTTCTCCAAATCCAACTCAAGGCTCACAAGCTTCACATATCATAGATGGTTAGCAGAGTGTTATCGTTAGGATATTATGTATCTGAAATGCACAAACTGTCACTAGTGCATTAGGCTACTGTGGTGTTTTTTGAAATGCACAAACTATTATTAATGCATTAGGTTGCTGTGGTGTTTTTTGAATTCACAAACTGACAGTACTGTGAATGGGCATTTCAAGTACAAACTCTTATTTTTCACCATTGATAATGGAAGTACTTTGGATTACTTTTGACTTTGCTTGCATATTAAATTACTTCTATTTCATTACTTTCTCATAAATAAGCTATCAAGAGGCCACAAATAAAAACTACAACCAATTTAGCTTTGCTTCAATGCATCGTAGTCTTTCATTCATCTTCAGTACATCTTTATTTAGGTTCAAGCCATAACTAGATGTGCTGTTACACATTTCTAAATCTTCTTTTGCTACCCATTGCCAAAAATTACACTTTTTATACCTGCGTATCCAAAATAGTTTGTTAGGATTTTCCGATGTAGTAGATACCATAGCACATGCCTGCACTCCACAGTTGCAGTATTTAGGATAGCAGTTACTTCTGCAGGTTTCTTAGCTCTACCCTTAGAACTAATGCTTCTGTGGCTGCTGGAGGCCATTAGTTTGTTTGAATTTATATGTGTGAAGGGTGAAAAATTGTTTGGTTTTGAGTGAAGATAGGAAAAAGGTGGATATTTTGTTTTCAATGAACTCAAGTATTTGTTGTGCCTTATTCTTGTTGTTTTTGTATGATAAAAGTGTTTAAATTTCAGTACTTTTGGTGTGAGGTTGCTGGTGTTTAGTCTGAGGTTGCAGGTGTTTACTATGGGGTGTGTTTCAAAATTGCAGGTGTTTAGTATCAGGCTGCCGTTGACATAGGGTTGTTAGGGTTGAAATGAGGCCACTGGTGTGTTTGAAATAGGGTTGTTAGTGTTTAAGTGAGGTTGCTGGTGTGTTTGAAAAAGCGTTGTTAGTTTTCAAGTGATGCAGGTGGTGTGTTTGAAATAAGATTGTTGATGATGAGATGGGGTTGTCAGAATTCAAGTGAGGTTGCTGGGGTGTTTCAAATGGGTTTGCTAGTGTGTTTATAAGGCTGCTGTATTGATTATGACTGTGAGGCTTCTGGTGTTGATGAAATGGTTTGCTAATATGTTTGTAAGCCTGTAAATTTTTGCTTTTGTTGTTTCTTTCTTTTCAAAAGGTAAAATTGTCTTTTACATTCCTGGGGGTATAATCGACTTTTAATATAATTTCCATTGAGCACTAAAGTTTTGTTAACGGATTGGTAGTAAAATGATAACAGCGCGAAACTTTGGTAGTAAAATACACTTTTCGACAAACCTTGGTACTGACATGATATGTCAGTAAAACTTTGGTAGTAAATTGATAATATCCCAAAAAAAAAATTATTTTGGTAAAGAAAAATTCCTAATACAAGCTGAAAATTTGAAAATTGATTGAAATACAGCATTCCTCATCAAATTTCTTTAACTTTCGTAGTTATTTGTTGACAATAAATATTGGATAAATATAATGTTTCAAAAAAATAATAATAAATAGAAGTACGGACGAGTTGCCCAAGCAGTTTAAGACCCCACGATTGACAACCATTTCCGATCCTTCTTTCATTTTACAGTTACAATTGACCTTCCCTGCTCCCTCACAAACGTGTCCCCTTTTCCATGAAGTAATTTGCTCGGATTGGATGGTGAGATTCCAGTGTTCCACATATGATCAAATACGAAACCAGTAAGAACTAAAGGACAGAAAAACTTGACCTTATGTTAGACACAGATGCTAGATACAAGACCAAATGGAGTATCCAATTAGTCTAAACAACAATTAAGTTAGTATGTAACGAGTCTCAAAGATTACCAGATAACATCACATTATCAATAATAATAGTACTTTCCTCCTAAGAGGATTTCATAGTTATTTACAATGCTGCTTAAGATTACGGTACTTTCCTCCTAAGAGGATTTCATAATTGTTTGCATGCCTCCTTAAAATTACAGTACTTTCCTCCTAAGAGGATTTTATAATTGTTTACAAGCTACTTAAGATTACAGAACTTTCTTCCAACTTTCTTCCACCCATGCATCGTTGTCAGCAGTGTTTGTCTCACTGCCATCATCTACATAAGCTGAAGCTTCTCCATTTGTTATCCAACACAGAACAAATTCCTTCTGCATAAATTAAAGGCAGAACCTAAAAAAGGAATAATGCACTATCAATTAATTTTCAGATATTCGTCAGCACTGCCAGAATTGCTACTCATCAAACAGCAATGTAAATGCTTTCGGACACTTATTTGTAGTTGCATTTTAAATAACGTCACGATTTCTTTCATCTTGATGCGAAGATCCCGCCCATTAATATTTTAAGTAACAGGCAACAGACATATATACTTTAGACGCCAGGTTAACTAATCCTATTATAGATCTCCAATAGACACAACAATCCAGCATGCTTCACCAATTAATCACTTCAATCATCAAGAAGAGCCAGCCTTATTATTATATATCCAAAGCTATAACAATGCATAAAATAAATGAACCCTCAAGTGAGTGACAAAAACAAATGAAGCTCACACCTCATAACGGGGGTCGTCCTTGGCATGGTACTCATGCACAACCCAGTCGGTCTTAACTGGTACCTTAGAATCAGGACCACGGCAGTAGAAAGTCAAGAACTTTTTGGTACCGGTAAGGCCGTTTCCAGCTTCGATTTGGGAATCTTTACTGGTAATTTTCCATTGCCCTGCTTCTGTTCTTCTGTCGACCCGGTTACTGTTCCTGTACTTGTAACGAGGTTCATAGAAAAAGTGAAAAACTTGATCCTCAGACTCAGTTTTTGATTCCGCTGCATCATAAAAGTATATGTCGCATACCGGTTAGTTCAATTGGAAAAATTCTTCAGTGCAACAGCTTAGAAAGAAAAAGAAAAGAAAAAATTACATATACATACTTGGTAAGTCCCATGGCTCAAGGCTGCAGATATGATCAATATCCTTGATAGGATGATGTGAGAAATGGGGTTAAGGCTCTTCTCCTTGAGAAGACGGAGGATTAGTTCATCAGATGGCTGGAATTTATACCCACTCTCCATTTCAGATATTTTTTTTTTTTTTACAATAACCACTTCTTCAATTGCTGGTAGTGATCTGATGAAACCCCCCAAGACTGGTGCTAATTCAGAACAGTTACAGTGGAGACCCAAAGAGTGAGCGTGAGTGTGAGTGTGTGATCATGTCACTCGGTGATCGAGTAGGTGATTATGTTACTTATTTTATACAATCAAAAAGCGAAGGCGTTAACTCTGCGTTCCCATGACGCGTTGTGCTACTGTTAACTCTAAATAACTAGACTAAGGAATCAGTTTCTTGAAGGTCACTCAACGAACAGTGGCAAAAATAATATGGAAAATTGTAAAAAGTATTAGGCAATCAGCTTCTTCTTTTTTAATACTGTTTTTTAATACTGTTATACAGGACTTTATTAATATTATATTAAGTATTACATTTAATATTTATAAACAGATTCACTGATATTACATCAGATATTACAATTAATATTTATAAACAGATTCTACTGCCCAAATTCTTTAAACTCTCTCAAATATTCGAGGGTTGTCCACTCCACTTACATTTCGTGAGAAATAGACTTGTTTCACTTATTTTTTTATAATTGAGGGAGGATTGTAAATAACCCCTATAAATATTTTTATAGAAGCTCGAACTCTTGCACTCAACATTCAGGGGCGAAGCTCAAGCCAGATCTCTAGGGGGGCCAATCTATACATTTTGAAATTCTTAAAGGATAAAATTAAATAACAAATAAAAGTATTAAAAAAATATATAAGGCAATTATTTAATGTAAATAATTAATTAAAAGATTGTATTTTAATATAAAAAGAAAAACAATTACAAACCAAAAGAGTCCCCTCCCATACAAAATCGCTATCAAAATCAAGATCCCCAACATCAAAAACGAACTCGGCGTTCTTTTATATCTCGAAACTCATTGATTATTGATTCAATGCTTATTTTTTCAGCAATTTCCCTTTCAATGTACATAATCAAAGAGTCTGTAAGAAATTCATCCTCCATTTTGTTGCGAAGTCTTGTCTTGACTATACGCATAGCTGAAAATGACCGTTCTGAAGTTGCAGTTGACACTAGAAGAGTTAGCACAAGAACAATTATTCTATAGATAAGAGGAAATGTTTTTGCTTTCCTTGTACTGGCCAACCATTGACTCAAGTCACAAATGGTTGATAAATTTTTGAACTCTGCATGTTGGACTACACCATACTCATAATGCTCAAGCTGATTTTTCAGATTTATTTTCTCAGCATCTGTAAAGTCTGCTGGATAAAACCTTTCAACCAACTGACAAATATCACCAATTCTAAAAGACTTTCTACATTCACGGGGATCAAGTGCTGAACTAAGAATAAGCAAATCTACTGCATGTTCATTAAATCGACTATTCAGTTCTTGTAATTGGCAATCTATAGCCGCATAAAAAATATTTACCCTGTAATGGTCAGCAACAGTAAAAGTATCTTCTTGATGACGGGCTCGACCTTGTCTTGCAACATAAGGAGCATCCATTTCTGGGACATCTATATTTCTTGTTTCACAAAATACTTTCACTTGATCAAGTAAAGTATTCCACCCATTATCTCTCAGTTTCTGAATAAGTACTTTAGTTGATGAAACCAGATGCATGGCATGTAAAATATCTTGAGACTTAGATTGCAAAGCTTGGCAAAGTATATCAGTAATTGCCATAATTTCTTTCATCATATGCAAGATAAAAACAAACTCAAAAGTTGTCATTACCTCATATGCAGCATCAGCATCTCCCCGTTGAAAAGCAGTTGTCCCGTCTTCAATGATATTAAGTAAAACTGAACAAGTAGCACTGAACATTTTTATTAAGTTAGAGACTGATCTAAAGTGAGAACTCCAACGAGTATCTCCAGGCCTTGGTAAAGTACCAATTTGATTAAGCCCTCTTCCACTCTCAAGCTCATCAATGGAGATCATATACTCAATATTAGCAGCCTGAGCACGCTTGAGTTCATCATGACGCTTGCAAGAAGCCCCAACAATATTCGCAATACAGAGTATATTCCATCTTTCAAGGTTGCTGCAGAAGTGTTTGAGACATGAACAAGACCAAAAAAACGTTCTTGAACAAAACCATTATTGTCAACAAATCTTAAAATTATTGCCATTTGTTCTTTTTTTGACTCATCACGTGATTCATCCACAATTAAGCAAAACTTGGCATATCATATTTCTTCACGAATTGTCTTTTTCACTCTCATTGAAAAGACATGTAAAATTTCCTTTTGGATATCCGATGATGTATGTGAGGCAAACTTTGGTGCTTTATCTAGTATCACTTCTGCTACCTTTTCATTGTTGGAACCAAATGCTTTGAGTAATTGAATAAAATTTCCATGGTTTAATGACTTTTCACTTTCATCATGACCTCTAAAAGCAAAACCTTGAAAAGCAAGATATCTAATCGCTTCAATTGCAGTTTTTAATCGCAGTCTATTATTTGCAATTTCTTGGGAAGAGTATCGATTAAGTACCTGCACTAGATGTTGAGATTGTCTCATCAAATCCTCACATGATCTTTCAGTCTTTTTATGAGTTGAGTTAGGATCCTTTCCCACATGATTAAGGAATGCACAATTTTTTCCATCTCTAACCTTCTTCCAAGAATTAAATCCTTCAATAGTGAACGCAATATGCTTAGGCTGTGCAAATGGTGCATTAAATAGATAACATGGTAGACAAAAGGCTGCATCTTTTGTAGGTGAATACTCTAACCAAGAAGGAAAAGAATCAAACCATAGAGATTGAAATCGACGAGGATGCTTTTCTGATCCAGATTTTGGATACTCTGGAAATCTTGGTTGGTATGGACCTGACATAACATATGCTCTTCGAATTTCATCTCGTTGATTGACATCATAATCCCAAATCTGGCAGCGCAATCCTGGATCACGCTCCAAAAGTTGAGTATCAACTTTACTTGTCTCAATTCTTGGAGATTTTGAAAGTTGGTTTTCAGAATTTGGAGAATTGACATGTGAAATTGGTGAATTTTCAGAAACTGGTGGATTAGAACTTTCTTCTAATGTCTTCCTTTTGAAATATTGATCAATTTTAGATGATTTTCCCATCAATATCCTCCCTACCCCTGGAATTTAATCAATAAGGAAATTGTGAGATGCAAGTTAATAAGTTACTAATGTCTAATCAAGAGAAGCGTATCATTGATGCAACAGAGATTGATTAAACTCCAAGAAACTAGACAAGTTTGATTTTAATTCAATAGAAAAAAATCTCCAATTGTTGAAAGTAGTACATAAAATACAAATTAAAAGATGTTAGATAATGATTAATAATAAATTTTAAAAGAAGGTGTTGAAGTTGAACTCACCTAAATTCCAAGTGAAGTGCGATTTGTGCTGAGTTTTTGCCGCAACGATTTGCTCTTGCCGCAACAGTTGACTAACCAATTGATGATCAAATTGATTAATCGTAGAAAGAACGCTAATATCTCACTTTCCCAACAACTCCCAGTCTCCCACAAGGCTGAAGAAGACTCCTATCCTCTCTGGCTCACTGACTAGCTAGCTTGCTCTGTTCGGCCGATCATTCCGCTGGCATCTTGCACCACTTGAATCGGCGAACAACCGAACCCTTGGCTGATTAAGATCGCTTGCTACTGGGACCTATTTACCCAAGACTAAATTAATTGTCCTTCTAACCTATTGGTCTCGATTGCCTATTGGGCTTTTCTTTTAAGTTATAATGCTTTGTAAAATATTTCTACTGGGGCCAATATTATATATTTATTTAATATTTTTTATTTAAAATTTAAAAAAAAATTATTAGTGGGGGGGCCATGGGCCAATATTATATATTTATTTAATATTTTTATATTTAAAATTTCAAAAAAAAATTATTAGTGGGGGGCCATGGCCCCCCATCGTCCTCAGCACCCTTCGCCCCTGTCAACATTGTAAGTGTAAGGGTTCTTCGATTGGACCAAAGACCCATTGGTAGGCTATCAGCTTCTTACTCTCATAGTTTGAGACTTGAGACCCTACCATCCTCCTCCTCCTCCTTTTAGTACTGATATTTAAACATTGTAATTTAAATTGAAAAGTTTGACAAAAGACTAACAAAATAAATTATAACAATTCACACTCTAAAATCATAAATTGTTATAGTTTATTTTATCAAGTATTGTCAGCATTTAGTTTCTTTATATTTTTCCTAATATTTATTTTTTAAAAAAAATTGTAAAATGACAACAGAATAAGGGTTAAAACTATAAAACTGCATAGAATAATCGTTAATTATAAAAATAATGAGAAGCGTGTACATGGGGTTACCAATAATTAAAAAATTAATAACTACCAAAAACAAAGCCGCTAAAATTATCGGAGTAGTTATTGTGAGGTCACATGACTAAGGGGAATTCTAGAATCTTCTACTACTTTCAACCCCTTTCTCTGCACGTTAATTATTTTAATTTCACTGATGAACAGTCCGGACTGGAAGAGCCAGAGGTCGGGGCAGATTTTATTTAGAAAATTTTCGAGGTGTTTATACTCAATTTTAGGTTTAATGTGCTGGTTTTAATGATTAAAATGTAATTTTGTGTCTATTATTTTGTTAAATTTTAAAGCCAACAGGAACAAAAAATTATAAATTTTATTGGAGGCAAATAAAAAACTTGAATGAAAATTTAATATGGATTTTTTGAAACATTCCGCTCAACGGACCGGCTGTCCACTTTCTTCACTACTTATTAATTTATTTTTTCCACTAATATTTAGGATATATTTATAAATATTTATTTGATATATTTTCCTTATACAAATTTATTTAAGAATAAATAAACTTGAGATTTTAACTTTAATGAGATAATAAAATCCACTATTAGCTCAAGGTTTTATTTATAGTTAGCATGTCTTGGTAAAATTGTCTAGACTTTTTCTAATTAAGTAGACATTATTTTTTTGAAGTCTCTTTAATCTACAATTAGTAAAAGAGTGGGGCTATTGGCACTCCTCTAATATCCTTTTAAAACCCCTATTATAAGTACACCCCATTGAACAATAATAGAAAATTTATCGTTATTATTGGCACCCACTTTAATTCCAAAACTGCCCTTCTTCTAAATTTGATTTTCTCTGCAATACCCTACAATAAATATCGGAAATATTTCTGCCACCTATCTCATATCATGCTTTTGGTCTCGTCATTCTTGCAATTTCTCGTCCATCTCTTGAATTCTTTTTCTCTTGCAATTTTGCCGTTTTATAAATCCCTTTAGTCCACTCCTTAATTTATGTTAAGCCATTGGATAGTTATGAGATTTTTCAAACAAAAGATTGTTGGATCTATAACACTTTGTTTTGGTTTTTTGGATGCCTGAGATTCGAACAATTCATTGATATTTGGAATGGATTTGATGATTAATGCCAAGAAATTGTAAACAGTGAAAAATTGTACTTATGCGAGGTATGGGCGTGTTTGTACTTTAGAAAGAGAATATAGTAGGTTTACATTTGTTCTTAAATGTAATTTTAGAAAATAGGGGTATTAAAAGTTTAATAAGGGGGTGCCAATAGCATTAGCTCCACTCTTAGTAAAATTCACCCATTGATCTACTTCATTCCATTGCTTTGTTGTTTATTTTTACACTGCTTTGTTGTTTATTTTTACACTGAAAATTTTGATTGTAAGTTACAATGAATGTAACGGACTAAGCTATGGTGCCCTGCGTGCACAGTACCCCTAATATTTGGTAAATTACTTTGCGCTCCCACTTATTTGCTGAAAAGTGAAAAAAAAAATAGAAGCTTTAAAATTTTAAAACATAAGTCCTATATATTTCTATTATTTATAGTTTGAGTATATTTTCTATCATTTATATTTGAATACTAAACTATAGTTGATTATTATGAAATTTTTTACATTGTATTTGGTCATATTATCATTAATAAATTAAATTTTAATTATATATTTTGAATTATTTATTATTATTAAATAGATTTTATATTATTTCTAAAAAATTTATTATTATTATTGATAAATTAATATATTGTTATTATATATTTAAATTATTTATTATAGATTAAGTCAATATTATGTTGCTTTCAAAAAATAAAAAAGATTTTATGTACTAAAAGGTTTTACATATTATAGTCTTTACTATCTTGAATTTGTTAGAGGTTTGTGCCAATAGCAGTAGACCAGTAAACTCTTCTTAGCTTAGCTCAAGTCAAACAATCTAGAGAACTGGGGGCGCGCATACACACAACACACGCACGCGCACACGCACAACATACAGACCACACACACACACACACACATATAGTTGAGGAAAAGCAACCACGTGTCTCTTTTGGTCTTCGAAGGAAATTTGTTTGGATTGGATAAGTCTAAAGGTGTGAGACTCTCTTTGTCTTCAAAGCTCTTTAATAACAACAACAGTAAAAAATGAAGCTTTTCAAATTACGAACATTTACAAAAGTATGCATCTTTTTCCCTCCAAGTCAGTTTTTTATCTTGAATTTGTTAGAGGTTTGTGCTAATAGCAGTAAACTAGTAAACTCTTCTGTTAAGTGTGAACCAGAATTCAGTATGCACGGTAAACGACAATGTCGGCCATAAGACTTGCAGAAGACGACATGTCAAATAGAAGCTTGTCATGACTGTACGACAACCATCCCATGTCAGAGAGAATTTTTTAAGTGAAGTATGTGTGTGACATGTGATCTTCTAACAACACACTAACTGATATGGCAACTCACTACTGTCATTTTGGGATACTTATGTTAAGCACATGCTCAGCACATGGGGGATCATTTATTATCAGTTAAAAGAAGCGGGAAAATTCTGGGGTTAGCTGCAACAAACCCAGAATGTTTTGCAGGCTTTTGAGATAGGTTTCTAGGAGCTTGTAAGCTTGTATAAAATGGCCTTGATGACTGAAATTCGTGATACATGTTATTCCTTGTAATCTTTTAAAAGGCTTGAGCCTTGTTTCCTGCATTAATAAAATAATCATAGCCCTGTTTCTCAAAGAAGATGTTGGTTGTAATGGCTAAACCTTTATAAATCCATCTCAGTGATGTTTTTCTTTCTTATTTTAGATCATTTTGATACCTAATAAACCTGTTAATTATTCTTGATAAAGAAATCAGTGTGTAGAATAGTTCCTGGAGGTAAAAGATCTCAACAAATTGATATAAGAGCTTACATATCTTATTCTTATTTTAAGAATGGCCACTCAGAAACTGGATGTGGAAAAGTTCACAGGAGAGAATGATTTTCATCTTTGGAGGCTAAAAATGAGGGCTTTACTAGTTCATCAAGGCATTGAGGAAGTACTAAAAGATAGTTAGAGCTCCAAGAAACCAAGAAAAATCAAAGATGAAGATCTTTAAGATGTCGTGGACAAGGCACACAGTACTTTAATTCTGAGTCTAGAAGATAGAGTCTTGAGGGAGGTTGGAGATCAAGCTTCAGCTTCTGGTCTCTAGAAGAAATTAGAAGATCTGTACACAAAGAAGTCTCTAACGAAGAGGCTTAGTACAAAGAAGAGATTGTATACCCTCCAAATGGAAGAAGGCACTTCATTGGCTACTCATGTGGATGCCTTTAATAAGATCATCTTAGATGTGGAGGATATAATTGTCAAGATTGAAGATAAAGACAAAACAATTATTTTTTTATCTTCTTTACCATCCTCTTATGAGCACTTTGTTGACACCTTACTGTATGGTAGACAAACCCTAACTATATAAGATGTTAAGGAGGCTTTAAGCTCTAAAGAAAGTTCAAAGAAATCTGAAACAAAGGATTATGAGAGTCTGACAGCAAGAGGAAGAACAGAGGAGGGAAAGTTGGAAAGGGAAGAAAAACAGGAGATCAAAATCAAAGAACAAAACTCTGAAGTATTTTCAGTGCCACAAAGAAGGTCACTTCAAGAGGGATTATCCAGAAAGAAAAAACAAACCTAAGGATAGTAAAGACAGAAATGGAAATGCTGCTGTTGTTTTTGAAGAATCAGATGATGGATATGACTCGGCTGGAGTTCTTGTGGGCTTTTTTAACCAAATTGAAGGTACGTAGGTTCTTGATTATGGTTGCACATACCATATGTGTCCTAATAAAAAATTTGTTTTCTACTTATCAACCATATGATGGTGGGAAAGTGTTGATGGGAAATAATGCATCTTGTAAGGTCACTGGGATATGATCTATAAGATGGATATGATCTATAAGATTAAAAATGCATGATGGCATAGTTAGAGAACTCATGAATGTGAGACATGTACCAGAACTCAAAAGAAATTTAATTTCTATAAGTATGTTAAACAAGGCAGAGTGTAGCATTAGAGTTGAATCCAGTGTGTTGAAGGTGCTGAAGGGAGCTATGGTGTTAATAAAAGGTTATATGGCTAATAGCTTGTATATATTATAAGGAAAGACTGTATCAGGTGAAGTTAATGTTGTACCAAACCATATTCAAGACAAAACATATTTGTGGCATTTGAGGTTGGGGCATATAAATGAGAAGGGGTTGAAAGAAGTAGAAAGGCATGGAGCTCTAGAAGGGGATAAGATAAGTGCTTTAGGGTTTTGTAAGGAATGTATCCTAGGCAAGTCCTCAAGAACTAGATTTAAAACTGCAATGCATTCAATTAAAGGCACTTTGGATTACATTCACGTAGATATGTGGGGACCATTTCAAATTGACTCTCTAGGTGGAGCTAATTACTTTTTGTCCTTGATTAATGATTACTCTAGGATGGTCTGAGTTTACCCATTAAAAAGTAAGGATCAAGCTTATGAGAGCTTTAAAAACTGGAAAATGTTGATTAAAACACAGACAAACAGGAAGGTTAAAGCTCTTAGAACTGATAATGGCTTGGAGTTTTGTAATAAATAGTTTGATGAGCTTTGCGCAAAGAGTGGAATTTTGAGGCATAGAATAATCAGTCATACACCCCAACAAAATAGGCTAGCTGAAAGAATTAATAGGACCCTAATAGAGAAGGTTAGGTGCATGTTATTTCATTCGAAGACGCCAAAAACCTTGAGGGCTGAAGCACTGAATAGAGCCTGTTACCTTATAAATAAAAGCCCTTCTACAGCCTTAGATTTCAAAGCTCCTTATGAGATATGGTTAAGGAAATTAGCTGATTATTCAAACTTGATTTTTTGTTGTACTACATATACTCATACTAAACAAGGTAAGCTGAACCCAGGGCCTTAAAGTGTGCCTTTCTAGGATATCCTGAAGGGGTTAAAGGTTACAAGTTATGGTGTGTTGATCTACAACCACCAAGGTGTATAATTAGCAGGGATGTAGTTTTTAATGAAGCTGAAATGTTGAAATCTCATATACATGTTGATAAAAGAATACAGAAAGTGTCAAGCCCCGATGAATTATAGTTTGAGGTGGAGCTGACTAAAAATAAAAATGTAGATGTTAGAGATATTAATAACACTGAAAAAAAGAGAATAGAAGAAGAGAGAATAGAAGAAGCTGCTGAACAACCAGTAGGCCAAAGCTCTATTTAAGATTATCAGCTCACAAGAGATAGGGAAAAGAGAAAAGTGAAAGCACCTGAGAGGTTGGGATATGATGATCTAATTGCATATACCCTGACAGCAGCAAATGAATTGGAGAATGAAGAACAAAAAAGTTATACAAAAGTTATTGCAAGCTAACACTCATCTCAGTGGCTTAAAGCCAAGTAGGAGGAAATGGAATCTCTTCAAAAGAACCAGACTTGCGAACTGGTAAAGAAACCAGAAAGCAAGAAGATAGTGGGCTGTTGGCTAGGATATGATGTGTCAACATAAAAAGTGTGATGGCTTTTTAGGATTCTCGAGTTGATGAATAAAGCACTGTTACTGAAAGTGGGTTGGAGCATGATTTTATCACCACATAGTCTGGTCAAAGGTGCTTTTCACCAAGTAGAGCCTGGACCTTGCTAATCTCCCTCCAACTTTGCCAACGAGGAACACGTCTTATATTTGGAAATCCATTGGGAAAGTTTTGTCTGATATCAGAATGGGGATTCGATGGAGTATCGGGAATGGTCAAAAGGTCCGTTTTGCGAGGGACTGTTGGGTAACAAATTCTCAACCTTCACATTCCTATGCTCTTGCTGCAATTCCAAATGGGAACTGGAAATGGATAAGTTTTAGCCATCTACTTCCTAGTAATGTCATCCCTAGAATTACTTCTGTTCACTCACCAATGCAAGAGCGAGGTGAGGACAAAGTTTACTAGGCTAAATCTGATAACGGCACATTCACAGTGAAATCGGCTTTCCATGCAATTTCAAAGAACAAGAACAAAATGGAGGATCAGATTTGGAGCCTGGCTTGGAGTTGGAAAGGTCCTCAAAGTAAATCAATCTTCATTTGGCTGGTTATGCATGGTCGGTTGAAAACAAAAGTTGAATTGTCCCGGAGGTACTTCCATTGTCATAATTCTTGTGATCGTTGTGGTTGGTGTCTTGAGGATAAGCCGCACGCTATTCGAGACTGTTAAGAAATGACCAAAACTTGAAGCACCTTTTACAAGAATCAAACCAGAAAGCAAGATGAAAAACTGAACAAAGACCATAGCAATCAATCTGTAATCATAAAGAACAACAAGATGATATAATGTGGTTCGGCAACAAGATACCTACATCCACGGTTGAAACAACTCTGCTTTAAGCTTTTTTAGAATGAGATGAGTTACAAAAGATTATGAGATTACAGAGATTACAACTTCTCAAATGAGTATTTCCTATCTCCCTCACAAAGTATCTCATAATTTGATCAAAAACTTAATCACCCATCTGCTGACCTTTTTCTCTTTTTATACACTCAGAAACAGAGAAAGAATAAGCTGTTAGTTATAATAACAGCTTTAACAGCCAATGGTCCCACTCATGCCAGCTCCGCATACCACCTCATTCACTCTTAACATAATATAACTACTCCAGACTTCACAATTCTCCACCTAGTTCTATTATGCTAAAGCTTCTTCCAGACATTGAATCAACAACTATAGCTTGACCTATAGACTAACCACACCAATCAAATTCAAAGCAGCTTTGAACTTGATTATCTCACAATTTGATCAAAAACTTAATCACGCATCTGCTGACCTTTTTCCCATTTTATACACTTGAATAGAGAAGGAATAAGTTGTTAGTTATAATAACAGCTTTAATAGCCAATGGTCTCACTCACGCTAGCTCAGCATGCCACCTCATTCACTCTTAACAGAATATAACTACTCCAGGCTTCACAATTCTCCACATAGTTCTATGCTGTTAAAGCTTCTTTCAGACACTGAATCAACAACTATAGATTGACCTATAGACTAACCACACCAATCAAATTCAAAGCAGCTTTGAACTTGATTGATGGCAGGGGCTTCATAAGCATGTCTGCATAGTTATATTCTGAGGGAATTTTAACCACATTTACTACTTCCTGAGCAATTTCATTTATGATGAAGTGTAGCCTTATATCAACATGTTTTGTCCTCTCGTGTAATTTTAGGTTCTTGCTTAATTGAATAGCACTACAGTTGTCACGATTAATGCAGACTGATCCTTGCTCGAGTCCTAACTCTGTTACTAACCCTTTTAACTAGATCGTTTCTTTCACAGCTTCTGAGAGAGCTATGTACTCTGCCTCAGTAGTTGATAAAGCAACTACTGACTGTAGAGAGGCCTTCCAACTAATTGCTCCACCACATAATGTATAGACATATCTAGTGATTGATCTCCTCTTATTCAGATCACCCGCGAAATCTGAATCAACATATCCCAGTACTTGGTCTGAGCTCCTGTTAACTCTTTCATATACTACACCATGACCAACGGTACCCTTAAGATACCTTAACATCCATTTCGTTGTATACCAATGATGTTTTCCCGGATATGCCATAAATCTGCTTAGCACTCCAATTCCATATGCCAGGTCAGGCTTGGAGCAGACCATGGCATACATGATACATCCTAACACACTTGAGTATGGTATTTTCTTCATTAGCTCAACGATTGCATTTTCTTTAGGCTCTTGTTGTTTCAAGAGTCTAAAATGAGCACCCAATGGTGTTGAAACCGGCTTGGAGTCTTTCATTCCAAATCTGCTGAGAACCTTCACCACATATCCTGTCTGAGAAAGGAATAAATTTTTTGAATCCCTATCTATGATAATATGCATTCCCAATATTTTGGTTGCTGGACCTAGATCCTTCATTTCGAATTCAGAGCTCAGTTCATCCTTAAGCCACTCTAGTGCTTCCATTTGTTTACATGTTAAGAGCATGTCATCAACATAGAGAAGAAGATAGATGAAATTTTCAGAAGGTAGAGTCTTGTAATACACACAACTGTCATATTTACTTCTGTTGTAACCATGTGTGATCATGAACTTATCAAACTTCAAATACCATTGCCAAGGTGACTGTTTTAATCCATATATGCTCTTATTTAGCAAACAAGCCATATCTTCTGTTCCAGCTTCAACAAATCCCTCTGGTTGTTCCATTAATATCTTCTCACTGAGATTGCCATGGAGAAAAGCAGTCTTAACGTCCATCTAATCCAATTCTAAGTCATTGTAAGCTGCAATGGACAACAAGATTCTTATTGAGTTGTGCTTAACCACAGAGGATAAAACTTCATTAAAATTCACTCTCTCTCTTTGAGTGAATCCATTTGCTATAAGTTTAGCCTTTTACCTGGCTGGTTCAACATCTATGACTCATTCCTTCAACTTATAGATCCATTTACAGCCTACCAGTTTCTGGTCAGCAGGTTTCTTTACTAGGGTCTAGGTGTTATTCTTCTTCAAAGAGGCCATTTCTTCTTCCATGGTAGCCATCCATTTTGTCTTATCCTTCCTTCTCATAGCTTGCTTGAAGTTGTCTGGTTCTTCACTTGTTACATTTCCAACTATCACCAAAGCATATGATATAAAATCAGCTACTCTATATCTCTCAGGCATTTTGATGGTTCTTCTCTCTCTGTCCCTTGCTAATTCGTATTATTCTAGTTCGAAATGTGTTTGTTTTCTCTGCTATTTTTCTTCATTAGGTGACTCTACTTCCAGTTTAGAATTTTCCTTCTCATATGTATTTAGAGTAGTGATTTCAGTTTTAACTTTTGACTGTGTCAATTCTTCCTCATTAAACACAACATCTCTACTAACAAAAGTTCTGGTAGGTTTCCCATTGATACTTCAAATTTTGTACCCTTTAATGCCCTCAGAATAACCAATAAAATAACATTTTACTGCTATTGGTTCCAGTTTTACCCGACTAATATGTGCATAGGCAGGGCAACCAAAGATTTTTAGGTTACTTAGGTCAGGTGGTTTACTAGACCAGACTTCTTGTGGTGTTTTAAATTCCAGAGCTGATAATGGACCTCTGTTAATAAGATATGCAGTAGTAACAACAACTTCAGCCCAAAAATACTTGGAGAGATTTGAGCTCAACAACATGCATCTGACCTCCTCAACCAAGGTTCTATTCATCCTTTCAATAAGGCCATTTTGCTGTGGTGTGTTCCTCATTGTCTTGTGTCTTACAATGCCATGCCTTTTACAAAATTCATCAAATTCGTTGCTGCAGTATTCTAATCCAATATCTGTTTTGAGTCTCTTCACTTCCCTCCCAATTTGATTCTCCATCAGAGTTGTGTATTCCTTGAATTTATCTAAGGCTTCACTCTTATGCTTCAAGATATAAACCCAAAGCTTTTTTAAGTAGATATCTATAAAGGTGACAAAGTATCTTGCTCCACCATGAGATGGAACTTGAGAGCGTCCCCATATATCATAATGAACATAGTCCAAGGTTTGTTTAGTTTTATGTTTGCTTGTGTTGAATTTTAGTCTGGTGGCTTTACCAAACACACACTTTCCACAAAACTCCAGCTGAGAAATGTGATCATGACTAAACAAACCTTGTTTTTGTAGTTCTTTCATACACTTCTGACTCATATGTCTAAGTCTCATATGCCAAAGCTTGGTTTTATCACTACTTATACTAGTATTTACTCCAGGCTGAGGTACTAACCCAACTAGAACATATAAACCATTTCTTTTAATACCCTTCATAATAACTTCACCCTTATTTAAGATCTGAATTTGTCCATTTCAGCCTTAATGCTATAGCTCATATTGTCAATCATCCCTAGAGAAATTAGGCTTTTTTTCAATTTAGTGACATACCTTACTTGTTTCAACTCCCTGGTTTTTCCATCAAACATATTAATGCTGATAGTACCAATTCCAGCAACTCTGCAAGCAAGATTTTTCCCCAGTAAAACTTTTCCACCAGTCATACTCTCAAAAGTCTTGAGGAATTCTCTATTTGGGCACATATAAAAAGAGCACTCAGAATAAAAAATCCATTCATCTGTGGGTTGTTTTTCTACAGCAAATAGAACATTTTCACCTTCAGCATCTTCTTTATCTTTAGATGTAATGGCTGCTTTTCCATTTAAATCATTCTACAGTTTTTCAAGTTTCTTCTTCTCGAAGCAGTCTTTGATATAATGCCATTCCTTTTGACAGAAATAACACTTTCTCTTCTTCTTTTTCTTGTCAGCTTTTTCTTTCCAATTCTTATTCTTTTTTTTCTTTATTCACTTTCTTTTTTGCTTTTGCTTTGGCAACTAATTCATCTCCAGTAGCTTGATCCTTGTCATATGTTCTTTTATTCAAGTTTTTATATTTAAAGGCATTCTTGACATCATTCAAGGTGAGACTTTATCTTCCATAGAGCAAGGTATCCACGAAATGTTCATAGGAATCAGGTAGTGAGCTTAACAGAATAAGGGCTCTACTTCATCTTCAAGCATAATATTGACGTTTTCAAGATCGAATATTAACTTATTGAACTCATCAAGGTGATCCTTCATGGTTGTCCCCTTTTTCATTGAAAACGTGTAGAGCTTCCTCTTCATGTATAATCTTTTATCTAAGGATTTTTTCAAGAAGAGTTCTTCCAATTTTGCCCATAAACCAGAGGCAGTCTTCTCTTTGGCTACTTCTCTCAACACTTCATCTGACAGGTGTAGTATAATTGTGCTGTGAGCTTTATTATTTATCATCCTTGAGTCTCCACCTGAACTTGAAGATCATTCTTCCTTTTCTTTTCTGGACTTTGTTTCTTCATCATTATCAAGGGCACTATCTAAGCCTGTTGAATCAAGATAACTCTTATCTTTAGACTTCATAAGTAGAAGTCATTCTCACCGTTAAATTTTTCAAGATCAAACCTAGTGCTGGCCATTATTGAGGATTAAGAACAGAGGGTTTTATGGCTCTTATACCAGTTTGTTAAGAAATAACTAAAACTTGAAGCACCTTTTACGAGAATCAAACCAGAAAGCAAGATGAAAAACTAAATAAAGACCTGATCAATTGATCTGTAATCATAAAGAACAACAAGATGATATAACGTGGTTCGGCAACAAGATGCCTACATCTACGGTTGAAACAGCTATGCTTTAAGCTTTATTAGAATGATATGAGTTACAGAAGATTATGAGATTACAACTTCTTAAATGAGTATTTTCTATCTCCCTCACAAAGAATCTCACAATTTGATAAAAAAACGTAATTACCCATCTACTGACCTTTTTCCCTTTTTATACACTTAGTAACAGAGAAGGAATAAGCTGTTAGTTATAATAACAACTTTAACAGCCAATGGTCTTACTCACGCCAGCTCAGCATGCCACTTTATTTACTCTTAACAGAATATAACTTCTCCAAGCTTCACAGAGACTGCACGGTGGTTAGAAAGATTTGGAATTATTTTCTTCCTATGAACATCCGTCATTTTTTTTACTCTTTAAACCTCAGGGATTGGATGAAGTAGAATCTAGTGAGTAACTGGAGGCTTAATTCGGGTATGAACTGGTGTACTTTGTTTGGGGTCGCTGTCTAAAGGTTATGGTTTTGGCGCAATAGTTATATTTTCAATCACACTTTTTGGAATAGTGTCATCACTTATAATGATATTCAACTAAGAGTTGAGAAGATTCATCATTTGTTTAACACGCCTCTATTTATGGGCAGTAGACGTATTGAGAAATGATTTGGTTGGAGTCCACTATCCTAGCCTTCGTGTAAGTTAAACACTGATGGGACTAGAAAGTTTCTAGTGAGGCAAGTGCTGGAGGAATTCTTCGTGATCAGAGTGGGAAATGGATCAGTGACTTTGGCATGAATATAACATGTACTCGGTTACAGTCACGACGCTCTGGGGTTTCTATCAAGGTTTGAACATGGCCTGGTAGCAAGGATGTCGTTGGTTTTCTGTTGAAGTGGATAGTTCGAGCATTACACAACTTGTTTCTAATCCTGTGGCTCAAGCAAACGAGTATACACACCCTCTTCAAGCTATAAAAGGCCTCATCAAGCAAGATTGGCATATCACCATTTGACATGTTTATCGTGGAGCTAATCATGCAACTGATTTCATGGCAAAATATGCTCTTTTTATTCCTTTGGGTCTTTAGATTTTTCTTGATCTCCTGGTTTAGATTCCAATATTACTCATGATCAGTATGGGGGTTGTTTATTCCGTCTAACTTTGACTTAACTCTTTTTAGAATCCCTTTGTATAAAAAAATAATGATTGATGTTCCAAATTTTTTATTCTAAATTTTATGTAAACTGATGTGTTATTTATTTAATGATTGGAAATTTTTTTTATAAAATATAATTGAAAATTTAATTGTCTCAATAATTAATTGATAAATACTATATCATTTGAGATAATTTTTTAGAACATGGTCAACTAGTTATGATTTAATATTGTGGACTCTTGTAACGTATAAATATGATAAATAGCCAAACAAAATCAAACGAAGTCAGCCTTACGAACTAAAATCGTTAAGCCCATTACAATTTTTCCCGCATATAGCATTATATAGTTTGTGTATTTATAGAAAAACACCAAAAGTCTCTTTAGTTTGCAATAAAGTCCAAACTTCAGTTTTTGACCTTATCAACAAGGCTTTTATAAATATAATATGAAATTCTATATAAAATTATGTTATATTAGTGCAATCTAAAGCTAAAATATTTTTCAATAAATAAAAAGGCTTTTATGAGTGTAATATGTTTCACACTTACTCCTTGAGAATGTAAGAATTTGAACTTAATTAACAAATTACTTATTCATTTAATTAAGTTGGTAATTTTTTTAATCTCAAAACCTTATTATAAAATTAAAAAAATAGTTAAATATGTTATAGTTGCAAATACTAAAGGATTGACCAATGAAGTCTTATGATCATACCCACAAAACACATCTAATTATTCATTGTAGGAATTCATTATCAAATTGACACAAATCCAAACAAACAAAGATACATAAGAAAAGCGTAGTGTACGAGAGGCTAAATTTTCAAAAAAGACATCCGAAAAGCCCACAAAACCAACAAGTTTGCTTGATCGAATTGATATGGAAGATGATGATCTAGTTTTAGTTTTCAAATATCTACCCAATTTGGGGATCTTGAGTTTTATTGATTTCCCCCAGCCTGTATCCGTACCCGTACCCAAACCCTAACCTTAACTGGCCCGATCTCGGCCCCCAAACTCCTGCTCTCATTATCTTTTATAAGTTACAAATAAGTTATTTTAGATGTCATCTACATTCTGCTTTTTCTTGAATATTTTTACCTCTACTTCTTCTTCATCACATCTCACTTCCCTTATCATGGCTCACCCACCCTGTCCACATAATTAATAGAACTCTTTCCATAATTCAAGGCTTTACCAAAACTATTGGTTGAGAATTATGGGATTAGAAGAAGGAACATGCCAAGACATAGAAGAACGAAAACAAGAGCAAAAATTGAGAACACAGTTTTAGTCCCGCTAACACAGTTAACAAAATGCTTGTTCAAGAATTGTTTTAAAGTAATTTCCTTTGTGTCATGGTTTCTTTCTTTCTATTTTTGTTTTTCTTAATTTTTTTAATCTATCTTGTACACTTTAAAGGCCAGTACTTGTGAAGAAGCTTTAAAGGCTATTAGATGTGAGAAGCTTCAAAGGCTATTAAGCTTTCATCATCTTTAGCAGGAGATCAACTTTCATAATCTACTTTCATATACTCTTAGCACTTATTAATTCTTTCTTTCTTTTTTTCTAATTTGTTTTTTTTCTTAATTCTTTAAAAACCTTGCAATCATTAATCAATTACTGCGAGAAAGCATCAAAAGTTGTTAAGGAGATTATTAATAAAAAACAAAATAAACAAATCCAAAGTGCTTTAAAATTTTGTATGCCTAAATTTTTTGAAATGATGATTTTTCAAGTTTATTGTAATTTTACCAATTCCTTTGTTAATTTATTGTTTATGTCTAGGATTAGTGGGATAAATGGGAATTATTGGTATGCATATGATAATAATTTAAGTGTTACTCAAGCTTTGGGAAGTTTCAAGGGCAAGGGTAAGGAAAAGATTTTAGCGGAGATAAATTGCCTTGCAATTAGTTAAATGAGTATGCCTTGCAGTTCTATCAGATAGTCATATATGAGCTGTTAGAGAAGAGATGTTACAAAAAACAAAAAAGATCACACATAAGAAATTGCATCCAAGCAAGGAGTTGAAATTACTTTTTTATAATTTTGGTAATGTTGCTTACATGTCCCTTTGTATTTTTGTTTTGTAGATGTGTATAATGATAACCGGGAGACTTATGAGTACAAGGCAGGTTGGTTGGTACCACGATTAAAACTATCTTTATTTGTGCCTCTATCCCAATATTCATTTTCTAATAGTTTTATTGATGCATCCACCAAATTAGGCTAATTATACCATTCTAGATAGTCTATTTTGATAGGTAGTTAAGTACACATACTATTAGGTACACCTAATCATTTGTGTTTAAGAATAAAAGACGTCTACTTAAGATTTTGTGGTCTAGAATTATTTTTATAATTATAAACCCAAAAGGAGGGGTGAATTGAGTTTTTAAAACTTAAGCTAAGTAAACCCAATCATTTGTGTACACTTAATCATTTGTGTTTAAGTATACATCCTATTAAGTACACCTAATAGTTAAGTACACATACTATTAGGTACACCTAATTATTTGTGTTTAAGAATAAAACACGTCTACTTAAGATTTTGTGGTCTAGAATTATTTTTTATAATTATAAATCCAAAGGGGGGTGAATTGAATTTTTAAAACTTAAGCTAAGCAAACCACACAACAATTTAATCTAATGCCTCAATTAAATAAAAATAAAATAAATTTAACAATGCTAAAAAATAAAAGAGTAAGGGAAGAGAAAGCAAATACAAAGATTTTATGATCATACCCACAAAACACATCTAATTATTCATTGTAGGAATTCATTATCAAATTGACACAAATCCAAACAAACAAAGATACATACGAAAAGCATAGTGTACGAAAGGTTAAATTCTCAAAAAGGACATCCGAAAAGCCCACAAAACCAATAAGTTTGCTTGATCGAATTGACATGGAAGATGATGATCTAGTTTTAGTTTTCAAAGATCTGCCCAATTTGGGGATCTTGAGTTTTATTGATTTCCCCCAGCTTGTATCCGTACCCGTACCCATACCCTAACCTTAACTGGCCCGATCTCGGCCCCCAAACTCCTGTTCTCATTATCATTTATAAGTTATAAATAAGTTATTTTAGATGTCATCTACATTCTACTTTTTCTTCAATATTTTTACCTCTACTTCTTCTTCATCACATTTCACTTCCCTTATCATGGCTCACCCACCTCGTCCACATAAATAATAGAACTCTCTCCTTAATTCAAGGCTTTACCAAAACTATTGGTTGAGAATTATGGGATTAGAAGAAGGAACATGCCAAGACATAGAAGAACGAAAACAAGAGCAAAAATTGAGAACACAGCTTTAGTCCCGCTAACACAGTTAACAAAATGCTTGTTCAAGAATTGTTTTAAAGTAATTTCCTTTGTGTCATGGTTTCTTTCTTTCTATTTTTGTTTTTCTTAATTTTTTTAATCTATCTTGTACCCTTTAAAGGCTAGTACTTGTGAAGAAGCTTTAAAGGCTATTATATGTGAGAAGCTTCAAAGGCTATTAAGCTTTCATCATCTTTACCAGGAGATCAACTTTCATAATCTACTTTTATATACTCTTAGCACTTATTAATTCTTTCTTTCTTTCTTTCTATTTTGTTTTTTTTCTTAATTCTTTAAAAATCTTGCAATCATTAATCAATTACTGTGAGAAAGCATCAAAAGTTGTTAAGGAGATTACTAATAAAAAACAAAACTAAACAAATCCAAAGTACATTAAAATTTAGTATGCCTAAATTTTTTGAAATGATGATTTTTCAAGTTTATTGTAATTTTACCAATTCCTTTGTTAATTTATTGTTTATGTCTAGGATTAGTGGGATAAATGGGAATTATTGGTATGCATATGATAATAATTTAAGTGTTACTCAAGCTTTGGGAAGTTTCAAGGGCAAGGGTAAGGAAAAGATTTTAGCGGAGATAAATTGCCTTACAATTAGTTAAATGACTATGCTTTGCAGTTCTATCAGATAGTCATATATGAGCTGTTAGAGAAGAGATGTTACAAAAAACAAAAAAGATCACACATAAGGAATTGCATCCAAGCAAGGAGTTGAAATTACTTTTTTATGATTTTGGTAATGTTGCTTACATGTCCCTTTGTATTTTTGTTTTGTAGATGTGTATAATGATAACCGAGAGACTTTTGAGTACAAGGCAGGTTGGTTGGTACCACGATTAAAACTATCTTTATTTGTGCCTCTATCCCAATATTCATTTTCTAATCGTTTTATTGATGCATCCACCAAATTAGGCTAATTATACCATTCTAGATAGTCTATTTTGATAGGTAGTTAAGTACACATACTATTAGGTACACCTAATCATTTGTGTTTAAGAATAAAAGACGTTTACTTAAGATTTTATGGTCTAGAATTATTTTTTATAATTATAAACCCAAAGAGGGGGGTGAATTGAGTTTTTAAAACTTAAGCTAAGCAAACCATACAACAATTTAATCTAATGCGTCAATTAAATAAAAATAAAATAAATTCAACAATGCTAAAAAATAAAAGAGTAAGGGAAGAGAGAGCAAATACAAAGATTTTATTATGCCTTTGATTAAAAATTAACCAACATAATGCTTGTCTTATGTTACTTGATCGTCCCTGGCAGTTCGATGTAAATACCACTCATGATGGCTGACATAACACATACATATTCTACAAGAACAAACACCCTCGCCTCGATGAGACAACCAAACAGTCAAGCACATACACTAACCAAAACCAACCTTCTTTTGCTTCTAAAGGAAACTATTGCTTCAATGAAGTACTGAAATCAGTGCAATACTTGTTATGTGAATTCAAAAATGTTATCCCTGAAGAGTTGCCTTTTAGGCTTCCTTTATTACAGAATATTTAGCATCATATTTATATTGTCTTTGGGTTTAGTTTGCTAAACCTGCCACACTATCGTATGCGTCTTAAATAATATGAAATTCTATAAGGGCAAGCCGAAGATCTCCTTAAAAAAAGCATGGTTCGAGAAAGCATGAGTTCTATTGCAATTACTGCACTCTTAACTCTAATGAAAGATGGAATTTAGATAATGTGGGTTGATAGTCGTGCCATCAGTAAGATTATGACATATATTGATTTTATATTCCTTGATTAGATCATATGCTCGATAGATTGGAGGGATGAAAGTTATTTTCGAAGATTGATCTACAAAGTGAATACCATCAAATATGTATCTGACTAGGCGATAAGTGGAAGACAACATTCAAAACACATAAAGGGCTATGTGACTGGTTAATGATGCCTTTTGAACTATCAAATGCTATAAGTACTTTTATGAGATTAATGAATTAAGTTTTCCAACCTTTCATTGAGAGATTTGTTATTGTATATTAAAACAATGTCCTAATCTATAGTCATAGTAGGAACTGATATCTACAACATTTGCGAGAGGTTCGCAAGGCATTACAGCAACATACATTGTATGCCAATCTAAAGAAATGCAGTTTTATAACCGACAACGTAATTTTCTTATACTTTGTTGTGGGTTTTAATAAAATCAAGGTTGATCAAGAAAATGTAAAAGCTATCCGAGAATGGCCAATGCCGAAAACAATCATCGAAGTTTGAAATTTCCATTGGCTAGCAATATTGTATCGGAGGTTTGAAAAGAATTTTAGCAGCATTGCTGCACCCCTTATAGATTATATAAAACAGAAGCAATTTGTTTAGTTTGATCAAGCTAAATAAAGTGTTGCAGTTTTAAAAGAAAAATTGATCAACACCCTAGTTCTTGCACTCTCAGACTTTTATAAGATTTTTAAAGTAGATTGTGATGCTTCAGGAGTAGGAATTAGAGTCGTTTTATTTCAAAAGAAGAAGCCAATAGCTTTTTTCAATGAAAAACTAAATGAGGCAAGAAAAAGTTCGTTGACTTATAAGCATGAATTATATTCAGTTATTTGTACATTGCAATAATGAGAACCATATCTTGTTCCGACAAAGTTCATCCTTAACACAAATCATTAAGCTCTCAAGCAGCTCAACAATTCTTCAAAACCAAATTGGAAGCTTGCTAGGTGGATTGCTTATGTCTAAAGTTCACATTTTCTTTCAAGCACAAATTAGGATAGTTAAAAAAAATTGTTGATGCTTTAAGTCGATGTATTATGTTATTGACTTAGGCATGCATATGGAAATGGACAAAACCATTTCATTGGTAAAAGCATGATATTTTTAAACATCTTTGTACATTGCAACAATGGTTGATGCTTGTTGAATGATTTATATTATTATGTGTGTCAATGTGCAAGTATACACTACGAATAATATACTGATAAATATTTAGATCGTCTCCATAGGGATTGATGTTATCAGATTTACTACAGTAATCTTAACAGTGCAGTTTTGTTCTAAATTAAAATAAAGCAATTTATAAAACTAATAAACTAATTAAACTAAAAATGCAGTAAAGAAAATTCTCACGTCAAACACAAAGATATAATCAATGAGAAATGAGTAGTTGAGTGAATAAAATCACTTAATGACATTGACTATTTTTTTAATTACAGTAGCGTTGTTTAGGGGTGTCAAAAAAACCCGCCCGGACTAGATTCGGCTCGGACTCGACAATTCCAGTCCGGGCAAAACCCGGACCGCATACACTGAAAAAGGGGACCCGGGTTTTTGAATTTAAAACCCGGACATTTCCGGGCATGGTCCGGGTTCAGCACCAAAAACCTGGAGCCTGGACTCGGACCCGTGTTTCGAATAAACTAAAAAAAAACTAAAACCAGTTACCTAAAGTCCAAACCCAAATCGTAACACACCCAAATCTGAAAATCCCTAAATCTAATTCCCCAAATCGCAAAACACCCAAACCCAAAGGCATCAGCAGCGATGCTGCCACCGTCACCGTCGGCTAGCACCCACCGTCAATCCATCACCGTCGCCCCTCGGCACTTGGCATCATCTCTTCTCGTTTGGCATTTGCTGACTCGGTTTTGCTCGGTTACGGCAATGACGGGAGTCGTTCGTGCAGCTGCAGCAGCGCAGTGCAGCCCCCTCCGGCGCCGTCAGCGTCAGCGCCACCGTCTCCAACTCTCCATTGGCACTTTGTCATCAACCATCAGTCCATCACTCTGTCATCACAGCCACCACTACCAGCCGCAGGTATTGATTTTTTTCCTTCCATATTTTATCTTCCCAGTTGCATTTTTGCCGATTGCTTCTCTGTTGGTGTTGGTTGTTGCTATTCATGTTTATCTTCGGCCAATTTTGTGCATGGTTGCTGACTTGCTGTGAGGCTAAGATCAGCTGCTTCTTGACTGCCATTTGCAATGTGACAAAGAAAATGTATTTCGCCCGCTATTGATATGTTTGATGTGTGCTTGTTGTTTGGCTCATTCTACGCTACTGTTTGACATAATGTTGCTGGATCAATTTGTAATGAGACAGTGATGAAATTTACAAGTGTGTCGTACGTGACAAAATGATTTAGCTGCGGTTAATTTACTTGTTTTTAATCAGTTGTTAAATGCTACAATTATAGAATTTTTTTTCCTCTCCCGATTATGGGCTGTTTGAATACATCTGTTTAATAACGTGTTGAAAATGTTCATACAATATTTGCTCAATCAATTTGTCCTAAAAATGAAAGCAATTTTTTTTGAAATAATTGTTTGCAGGCTTAGAAGCCCAAAAGACAAAACCCGGACCCGGGACACGCTGGGCTCAAGCCCGGACTGGACATGCAAAAGCCGGGTATTGTCTGGGTTCGTGTTTCAATTTTTTGCATCTGGTCCGGTCCTGGGTTGCACCAAACCCGGACCGGACCCAGGGTTTTGCCAAGCCTAGCGTTGTTACAACATCTACTACAGTCTTGGCAAAATCCCTCATGCATCCTCAGCTATGGCTTGTTGGATATCTTATACCTAATACAACCTAACATTAACCAATTGTTACGCTAACATTAGATGTAATATTAAATGCTCTAGGTTCTATTTATGCTACAAAGTGAATCAACATGTCTAGTTTTTCACTAATTTTAGATCAAGCATGACCCTATTCAAATTGAGATTTACTTAACTTGAAAAACTCAATCTAAAACTAAGTATTGTCTTGATTTGATTAACTAAGTTAGACCATTTTTAGGCTCTTTCTTAGCTAGTATCCACTAAATGAATGGTCAGCCGAAATAGGGAATTGTAATAAATACAATTAAGATGAAATGATATAGCAAATACAGAGCAACACACACATATCAATTAAACATACATTAAGGTCATTTGTCACTTAACCACAAGATAATTTAGTTCATGATTCGCTATAGAACAACAAATAAAATTGTGTTAACCAACAAATACATTCCAATAATTAAATAGAAAACAAGAAAATGAGAAGAATTGAAGTCTGACTAATCTTAATGATATATTCTATGTTTCCTCCTTGAATTTTTTGTTATAGTCTTATATCTATCTCTTAATTTTTATTTTTTTGTTGTTTCTTTTTGGTATTCTCTTTAGGTGATGGCTCTCTCTTTTTCTTTTCATGTGTGCTTTTTTTGTAACTTAGGATTAAGGCAACCAAAAGTGGGTGGTGCGTGTCCTCCATTTTTGGAAACTTCATATCACAATCTTTCAGTTGTTGTGCGCGAAATCCAGTTTGTCATTGCTACAACAACAGCTACAAAATTTTCATTGTTCCACATTTGTTTCAACTCTTCTGTAGGCAAGTTCTTTCATTATCCCTTCAAGTCTATTGCAGCAACATTCCATTCTTAAAGTTTGAGTTTTTGATCACCTACACTTATGCATATGATCTAAGCACAAAAAATAAAAAAAAAGATCTAAAGCCAACTCAATTTATTAATACACTTTCAGGGTATAAGCCTAATAGTGCACCCAAGCAATCATCACGGGATGCTCTGAACACTGCTTCAGAAGGTGAGTTTTATTTGATTTATTCCTATTAGTTGAATTGACCCCAATGAATGATGTTATATTTCCTTTTTAATTATAATTTTGTTTGAGGAAAGATGCCATTGCAAACTGTCTTCTTTATTCAGATTTTTATGCAAGTTTGGTAAAAGGATAGACATATTGAGCACTTATTGGTTATGCAATGTTTCCTCTTTTACAGAAAGGCATGAGAGGCTATGTCAGTCAAAGGGGACTTATGCATAAGATGACCAAGATGCTACAGTGAGATAATCATTAAATGAACTTAATAGGACTAATCATAATAATGCACCTAGTAAATTATCATCCAATGTTCTAAACATGGGCACTGAGGGTGAGTTATATATGTCATTGTTAATATTAGAAGTTTTTCTAATATTCATTTCTAACCATAGTCTTTGCGTACCTAGTGATTTTGTTTTGTCTATAGGTGATATGTGCAAAATAACTATGTTTATGACATGTCCTCTGGGTACTCTATCCCTCTCTCTTGTTGACTTACATAAAATAAAAATGCAATATGCACCTTTTTATTTTTTTATTTTTTGGTCACCACTTATTTGCTTCTTTCATTTGGTAGTTCAAATTTATACTTTTTTTTAGATGATGATTATAGGTTTTCCTTGCTTATGGTGTTGCATAACTCTAACTGCATGGTACCTGAGAGGGTTGTGACTCAGTATGGTTAAAGTGTACAATGTCACTATATATATCTTCACATCTCAGTTGAACAAACTTTTATTTATGTTATTATTGTTAGAACACTTTTTTTTAAATAAGAAACTTCTATTTTTCATTAGTAATGTGCCAAATACAATTGTTCATATTTCAATAATACATTCTTAAGAGTTTTGTTTGGGTTTTGTTTCGATGGAAGCCTTAGGGATAAACAACATGATTTTGCTTATTAGACTTGAATAGGATATATAATATGTTGTATTAGACTGGAAGCCTATATGGTTTAACAATTATTATAGCCTATATGGTTTAACAATTATTCTATGCATAGTTACTCATTTAATGAGTTGACTGGTGCATATAAAGTAGTGAACTGCAGGTGCATCAATTGAAAAGTGAAGAGCAAACATTGTAGCTACTTTATTAGTTGTACATGCGATCAAATTATATTGTAGATTTTTGCTGAATGACTTATAATGCAGTTGTGCTTTAGTTAAAATTTTATTTTTAAGTTAGTAGAACTTTTGACTTCGTACACAATTTTCCACCAATTCATCATCTTACTTCCTTTAAATAGAATGAATTGATTGACTTATTAATGAATGCCAGTCTAGTATGTCCTATCTTTTTTACTTAATTTATAATGGAAAGAGACTGATTAAACTCAAGATTTATTGACTTGGATATTTAAGCTAAAGGAAGGAATACCTGGTGTTGAGCCAAAAAGGTTCAAAGCCAGGCTGGTTACAAAAAGATTCACACAAAAAGAGAAAGAGAGTGTTGATTTTACAGAAGTTTTCTCCCAGTTGCTAGATATACTTCAATCAGATTAATACTCTCATCTGTGATTGTTTATGACATGCATCTTGAATAGATGGATGTCAAAACAGCTTTCTTGCATGGTGAACTTAAAGAAGAGGTTGTGATGGACCAACCTGAGGGCTTTATTAATTTAAAGAGACCAAACTGAATCTATTTACTGAGGAAGTCTCTCTATGGCCTCAAACAGTCACCTAGACAATGGTATCTGAGGTTTGACAACCACATGCAAACGCTGAATTTCCAAATATGCAACTTTGACTGTTGTGTTTACTTTAAAAGAGTAAATGAGTGTGACCTGTTGTATCTGATACTATATGTTGACTATATGTTATTAGCATGCAGAGATATGAAACAAATAGAGTTGTTGAAGTAGCAGCTAATGCATGAATTCGATATGAAAGATCTTGGTTCAACAAGGAAGATATTAAGGATGGAATTGAAAAAGGACAAGAAAAATAGAACTTTATTCTTATCTCGGGAGAAGTATATTACCAAAGTTCTAGAAAAATTCAGAATGACAAACAGCAAAGCAGTGCAAACTCTACTAGCACCAAATTTCAGATTATCAAGCCAACTATGCCCTACAACAGAACAAGATAAGCCTGAGATGGCAAAAGTACCTTATGCAAGTGTAATAGGTTGTCTAATGTATGCAATGGTATTAACCAGGCCAGATATTGCCTCTATTGTAAGTAGAGTCAGCATGTTTATGGCTAACCCCAGTAAAGAGCACTAGAGGACTGTGAAATGGATATTGAGATATATGAAAGGAACATCAAGCTATGGTCTGTTGTATGGGGGTAAAAGGCAAGATGAAAACTTGGCAATGGGTTATGTTGACTCTAATTATGCAGGAGATCTTAACAACAAGAGGTCTCTCACTGGATTCATATTCACTATAAACCAATGCACCATCAACTGGAAATATGCACTTCAAAGTGTAGTTGCCCTATCAACTACAGAAGCTGAGTATACAGCTGCAGCAGAAGCCTTCAAGAAAGCAATTTGGCTGAAAGACATATTGAATGAGTTGGGGCATGAGCAATCAACAGTAAAGATTTTCTATGACAATCAAAGTGCAATTTGCCTAAGCAAAAATCATGTTCATCATAAAAAGACCAAATATTTAGATATCAAGCTTCATTTCATCAGACTTGAAGTTACTCCTTTAAAAAAAAAAAGACTTGAAGTTACTAAGGGGACTATACAGCTAATGAAAATCCATACTAGTGAAAACATGGCTGACATGCTGACCAAATCAATTCCAATAGTTAATTTTCAGACCTGCTTAGACTTAGTTGGTATCTGCACAATATAAGAGTGCAGAGTGATGAGAAGAATGAGCTATGGATATGCAAGAATTCAGGTTCAAGGTGGAGATTGTTAAGTGTGAACCAAAATTCAGTATGCAAGACAAACGACAATGTCAGCCATAAGACTTAGCAGAAGATGACATGTCAGATAGAAGCTTATTATGACTGTACTACAGTCATCCCATGTCAAAGAGAATTCATTAAGTGAAGCACGTGTGTGACACGTGATCTCCTAACAACACACTAACTGAAACAGCAACTCACTACTGTCGTTTTGGGATACTTATGTTAAGCACATGCTTAGCACATGGGGGATCAGTTATAGTCAGTTGAAAGAAGCAGGAAAATTATAAGGTTAACTGCAACAAACCGAGAACATTTTGCAGACTTTTGAGATAGGTTTCTAAGAGCTTCTAAGCTTGTATAAAAAGGCCTTAATGATTGAAATTCGTGACACAGGTTAATCCTTGTAATCTCTGAAAAGGCTTGAGCCTTATTTTCTACATTCATAAAAGAATCATAGCCATGTTTCTCAAAGAGGACATAGGTTGTAATGGCTAAACCTTCATAAATCATCTATGTGTTTTCTTTCTCAGTGGTGTTTTTATTTCTTGTTTTAGATCGTTTTGATACCTAATAAACTTGTTAATCATTCTTGATAAAGAAATCAGTGTGTAAAATAGTTCCTAGAGGTAAAAGATCTCAACATCTTCTTAGCTTAGCTCAAGTCAAACAATCTAGAGAACTGGGCGCGCTCATACACACACCACACGCATGCATACGCGCATAACACACACCACACACAAACACACACATATATAACTATAAAAATATTTTTATTTACAGAAAATACTTATTATGATCATCTATTTCGATCTGATTTTGATTTAGCCCAAAAAAATTATAAGAGCTTGTTTTTTAGGGGTGGTTTGGTTAATGGTGAGATTTTTGTGGATGAACAAAACTGTGACTGTCCTAAAAATAAGAGAAAACAATTGTTAGAGGCGGCGTCAGTGATGGATGATAATGACACTTTGACGGTCAAGTTAAGTGAGTATTATAGAGGTGAGTTATTTAATACATAATACAATCCATACTCTACCAACTATGGTATTGCATTATTAAATACATTCTATCAAATATAGTGCAGCACACCAAACGCATCATTAATGTAGTATTGTAGTGTATTAAATCTATGTTTTTATGTCTTTTGTATTTTTTTTAAGTAAATAAAGGAGTCTGTATTTACTCTTGACAAAATGATAATTTTGATTGGTTGTTTATTTATTTATCTTAACCATATTGAAGTAAAAGACAAGCTAAAATAGCAAAAAAGAAAAATCATTCTAGTGATTGTGAAATCTATATTTTTATTTTGATTTCAATAAAAAAAATTCAACTCATTTATCCTTTAGAGATTGATTTTCAAATTTTATCTTTTTAAATATTATTAGAACCTATTACCTGAATTTTAGAAATGCTACTCCTAACCATGAAAGTTAGATCTTGACAAATTTCTTAATTGTACAATAAATTTACACACACACACACAAATGAACCACCGGGAGTAGTATATGTTGAAAAACGGGTAGGATCCGTCTTAAAACATAATTTAGAATCTTAATTCGCTTAGTAATATATATATATATATATATGGGTCATTCTATAATGCCATAACTAAATTTACGATATTGATGTCGTAATGGACGTGGACCGTTAGATATGAATAAAAAATATCTATCATTAATTCAAAATAAATAGGTAACCTATTACCTAAGTATCAGGTAATTACTCTTTTTTGTTCAAGTTTCAAATTATATTTACTAATCTTATGTGTGATTTACAAGTTTTATTCAACATTTACAAGTTAAAGTTGATTTACAAGTTTTAAGTAACAGTTACAAGTTTTTGCTTTGTTTATAAATTTTTTTTTTGCAATTTACAACTCAAGCATTAATTTACTAATTTTTCCATCAATTTACTAGTTTTATATGTGGTTTACACATTTTTTGTTTTATTTCACGTTTAATATCAATTTACAAGTTTTATGTCATTTTTCTAAGTTTATGTTTTGTTTACATTTTTTTCTTCTAATTTACAACTCTATCATTAATTTACCTCTTTTTCTATCAATTTATTAGTTTTTTATGTGATTTATACATTTTTTGTTTCATTTCACACTTAATGTTAATTTACTAGTTCTATGTTATTTTTCTAAGTTTTTAGTTTGTTTTCAAGTTCTTCTTGCAAATTACAATTCAAACATTAATTTACTTTTTTTTTCATCAATTTACTAGTTTTTTGTGTGATTTACACATTTTTTGTTTCATTTCACATTTAATGTCAATTTACAAGTTCTATGTTATTTTTCTATATTTTTGTTTTGTTTACAAATTTTTCTTGCAAATTACAACTCCAACATTAATTTACCTCTTTTTCCATCAATTTACTAGTTCTATGTGTAGTTTACAAATTTTTTTTCAATTCATATTGAATGTCAATTTACAAGTTCTGTGTTATTTTATTAAGTTTTTGTTTTGTTTACACTTTTTTCTTTTAATTTATAACTTCATCATTAATTTACCTATTTTTCCATCAATTTACTAGTTTTATATATGATTTACTCATTTTTTGTTTCATTTCACACATAATGTTAATTTACAAGTTCTGTCATTTTTCTACATTTTTGTTTTGTTTACAAGTTTTTCTTACAATTTACAATACCAATATTAATTTATCAGTTTTTCCATCAATTTAATAGTTTTATGTGTGATTTATATATTTTTTGTTCAATTTCAAATTCAATGTCAATTTACAAGTTCTATGTCATTTTTCTAAGTTTTTGTTTTGTTTACAAGTTTTTCTTGCAATTTACAACTCAAACATTAATTTACCCAATTTTCCATCAATTTATTAGTTTTATGTGTAGTTTACCCAATTTTATTTTACACTTAATGTCAATTTATAAGTTTTTAAATTATTTTTCTAAGTTTTTGTTTTGTTTACATTTTTTTTCTAATTTATAACTCCATCATTAATTTATTCTCTTTCCCATCAATTGACTAGTTTTATGTGAAGTTTACACATTTTTCTTGTTTCATTTTACACTTAATGTAAATTTAAAGTTTTAAGTCATTTTTCTAAGTTTTTGTTTGCTTTACACTTTTTTCTTCTATTTTACAACTTCATCATTAATTTACCCCATTTTCCATCAATTTACTAATTTTATGTGTAGTTTAGACATTTTTTGTTTAATTTCAGATTTAATGTAAATTTACAAGTTTTTAAATTATTTTTCCAAGTTTTTGTTTTGTTTACTTTTTTTTTTCTAATTTATAACTCCATCATTAATTTACCCTCTTTTCCATCAATTGACTGGTTTTATGTGCAGTTTACACATTTTCTTATTTAATTTTACACTTAATGTAAATTTAAAGTTTTAATTCATTTTTTCAAATTTTTGTTTGCTTTACAATTTTTTCTTCTAATTTACAACTTCATCATTAATTTACCCTATTTTCCATCAATTTACTAATTTTATGTGTAGTTTACACATTTTTTGTTTAATTTCATACTTAATGTCAATTTACAAGTTCTGTGTCATTTTTCTAAGTTCTTGTTTTGTTTACACCATTTTCTTCTAATTTACCAATCCATCAACAATTTACTCCTTTTTTTTCATCAATCTACTAGTTTTATTTGTGATTTACACATTTTTTGTTCAATTTCAAATTTAATGTCAATTTACAAGTTCTATGTGATTTTTCTAAGTTTTTGTTTTCTTTACACTTTTTTTTCTAATTTACAACTTCATCATTAATTTACCCTATTTTCCATCAATTTACTAATTTTATGTGTAGTTTACACATTTTTTGTTTAATTTCATACTTAATGTCAATTTACAAGTTCTGTGTCATTTTTCTAAGTTCTTGTTTTGTTTACACCATTTTCTTCTAATTTACCAATCCATCAACAATTTACTCCTTTTTTTCATCAATCTACTAGTTTTATTTGTGATTTACACATTTTTTGTTTAATTTCAAATTTAATGTCAATTTACAAGTTCTATGTGATTTTTTTAAGTTTTTGTTTTCTTTACACTTTTTTTTCTAATTTACAACTTCATCATTAATTTACCCAATTTTTCATCAATTTACTGGTTTTATGTATAGTTTACATATTTATTGTTCAATTTCAAATTTAATGTCAATTTATAAGTTTTATGTCATTTTTCTAAGTTTTTGTTTTGTTTACACCATTTTCTTCAAATTTACAACTCCATCAATAATTTACCTCATTTTCCATCAATTTACTAATTTTATGTGTGGCTTGCACTTTTTTTGTTTAATTTCAGACTTAATGTCAATTTACAAGTTCTATGTGATTTTTCTAAGTTTTTGTTTTCTTTACACTTTTTTTTCTAATTTACAACTTCATCATTAATTTACCCAATTTTTCATCAATTTACTGGTTTTATGTATAGTTTACACATTTATTGTTCAATTTCAAATTTAATGTCAATTTACAAGTTTTATGTCATTTTTCTAAATTTTTGTTTTGTTCACACCATTTTCTTGTAATTTACAACTCCATCAATAATTTACCTCGTTTTCCATCAATTTACTAATTTTATGTGTGGTTTATACTTTTTTGTTTAATTTTTGACTTAATGTCAATTTACAAGTTCTGTGTCATTTTTCTAAGTTTTTTTTCCTTAGCACTAAACTTAGCACTTTTTTCTTGTAATTTACAACTACATCATTAATTTACCTATTTTTCCATTAATTTATTAGTTTTATGTGTGGTTTACACATTTTTTATTCAATTTCAAATTTAATGTCAATTTACAAGTTCTATGTCATTTTTCTAAATTTTTTTTACACCATTTTCTTCTAATTTACAACTCCATCAATAATTTACCCCATTTTCCATCAATTTACTAATTTTATACGTGGTTTACATATTTTTTGTTTAATTTCACTCTTAATGTCAATTTACAAGTTCTGTGTCATTTTTTAAAGTTTTTGTTTTCTTTACACCATTTTCTTCTAATTTAAAACTTCATCAATAATTTACCCCATTTTCCATCAATTTACTAGTTTTATATATAGTTTACACATTTTTTGTTTAATTTCACACTTAATGTCGATTTACAAGTTGTATGAAACTTTTCTAAGTTTTTTGTTTTCTCTACACTTTTTTCTTCTAATTTACAACTTCATTATTAATTTACCTCATTTTTCATCAATTTACTAGTTTTACGTGGGGTTTACATATTTTTTGTTTCATTCTACACTTTATGTCAATTTACAAATTTTAAGTAATTTTTTAATCTTTTGTTTTGTTTACACTTTTTTCTTTTAATTTACAACTACATTAATTTACCCCCTTTTTCATCAATTTACTAGTTTCATGTGTGGTTTACACATATTTTGTTTAATTTTACACTTAATGTCAATTTACAAGCTCTGTGTCATTTTTCTAAGTTCTTGTTTTGTTTGCAATTTTTCTTCTAATTTACCACTGCAACTTTAATTTACTCATTTTCCCTTTTTTTTACTATTTCCAAGTGTGAATTACAAATCTTTCATTTTATTTCATACTTAATGTCAATTTGCATGTTTTATTTTTTTTATAATTTTACAGACCAATTTACCACTCTAATGCTATTTACTCATTTTATCTTCAATCTACAAGTCATATGTGTGGTATATAAATTTTTTGTCTTATTTCACATTTAGTTTGAATTTAGGTTATTTAGTTTAGGTCAGTTGCCTCAACTTAAATCCAATGTGAAAATGGTTAGAGTGTTTGATTATTGGCATTTTATAATTTAGATAGAATGATATAAGGGCAGGTATGAGTTGGGTCGGATAGGGTTAGTGAAAATCTAACCTAGTCTACTTTTTAATGAGTTGAGATAAAATCCATCCAACTTAATTAAATAAACTTGTTTAACCCAATTCTACCCAAATCTTACATCGTCTGGTTGAGTTGATTAGGTTGAAGGTAAAATCAAAATTTTAAATGGAACAATGAAAATGATATGAAACTTATTAAAATCAAATATAAATCTTTTATAACATGAAATTTTCTTTCACTATCTAGTGTACAATAAAGAAAGTTAATAAATTAACTATCTTTAAATTAAGAAAATTTCCACAAAAAGCATATAGACTTTATTTCTCCTACATCTCTTTTTCCAATTCCAAATTCAGACTTTTTAGATAATTAGCTAGCATCATGTACAAAAATAAAATGAAAGTGATATATAATTGGTTATTCTTTAAATAAATTTTATCTTTTTTCTTGTTTTCGCCTCTGTTTTTGCTTCAAGCAACTTCCAAAGCAACGATCGGCAAGAAAAGAGTATTGGAGGCGAACAAAAATGGCTTCTTTTTCGCCACTGTTTTAGCCAGTTAAATTTATTTTTTTATAAATAAATAACCACCGGCTATAAACTGGTTAAAGAAAAAAATTTAAATATTTTTATTATATTATAATTATTGTACACTGTTGATCTCATCCAACAGTATACAATAACTACGGCATTAATACCGTAATTTTTGTTACGGTATTATAGAATTTTTCATATTTATATATATATATATATATTATAACAATTTCTAAACCGTTTAGTATACAAATGAAGAACCTTCTACAGATCAGACCTATGAGCTCAAATGAACCCTTACCAAACATCATATAAACTCCAATCAAAAGAATTAATGACGAGAACAATGGTTCCTTTTTGTCTATTCCTTGACTAAAAACAATATCTCCATTATTGAATGAGACGTTTACAAAGACACAACAGTGGAATATATGAGTACGTGTAGTGTCGGGTTCAATTTGATGGGGAGAAAATTCTGCTCCATATTCTCCCAATTTCAAGAATTGCATTAATTTGGTGCAATGAACACCGTTACCATATGTAACATCCTGATAGCCAATTAGCATGTGCTTTAGTCTACCAGAAAACATGTAAATCGTAAGAAGCCGATTTATTTATTTTTTTAGCAATAGTTTCTTGAAAAAAGGGCCATAGCATAAGTGATTTTTAAACAATTTTATTTAACTGACCACTCGAGTTAAAATTATGATAAAGCGATAAGAATTTAAAAAATTAATTAGAACTTCGTACATTTGTCCATATTAAATTTATATCGTGTATTAGTATATATTCTTCTAAATTCATTAACCTAAAGAAAAATATATTTTATTTTAATAAAGAAATTTCCTAATACAAACTGAAAATTTGAAAATTAATTGATAATACAGCATTCGTCATCAAATTTCTTTAACCTTCGTAGTTATTTGTTGGCAATAAATGTTATATAACTATAATTTTTCAAAAATAAAAAAAATAAAAAAGAGTACGGACACGTTGCCCAAGTAGTTTAAGACCCACCCCACAATTTGACAACCATTTTGGATTCTTTCTTTAATTTAACAGTTACAATTGACCTTCCCTGCTCCCTCACAGACTCGTCCCCTTTTCCAGGAAGTAATTTGCTCGGCTTGGATGGTGCGATTTCAGTGTTCCACATATGATCAAATACGAACCCAACAAGAACAAAAGGACAGAGAAACTCGACCTTACGCTACACATAGATGCTAGATACAGATCAAATGGAGTATCCAATCAGTCTAAACAACAATTACGTTAGAATGTAACGCGTCTCAAAGATTACTAGATAACATCACATTATCAATAATAATAGTACTTTCCTCCTGAGAGGATTTCATAATTGTTTACATGCCTGCTTAAAATTACAGTACTTTCCTCCTAAGGAGGATTTTTCATAGTTGTTTACATGCTACTTAAGATTACAGAGTACAGAATACAATAAAACGTGAGTGAAGCATTATCACACATAAAGATATATAGTTAATTTGGCAATATTACCTCTAAGAGGATTTGATTGTTGTTTTAAATTTTGCTACTTAAGCAAAATTCTCCGGTAGTTGTTTTATTCATGCATCGTTGTAAGCAATGTTTGTGTCATTGCTATCCTCTGCACAAGCTGAAGCTTCTCCATTTGACTTTGATGGGTCAAAGTGAGGGGGAAGGGTTTTTCCAGCTCTTCTAGAGAGACTACATCTGGAAAAGCCCTTGGGGAATTGATCAGGTAATTTACCTGCTCACTACAAGAAATTTGACGGTTAGAAAAATCACAATTATCAACAGAGGCGTCATTTAGCCTGCTGTTGCCACCGTCTAACTTGAATTCTCCAATTCGGAGACATTCATCTTTCTTAAGTAGTAGTTCTTTTACCAATGCTTCGTCGTCAGCAGTGTTTGTGTCACTACTATCATTAGCATTAGTTGAATCTTCTCCATCAGACTTTGATGGGTCAAAATCAGGGGTAAGGGTCTGTCCAGTCTCTCCGCGAGAGATTTCATCCTGGAAAGCCCTTGGGGAATCATCACTGAAAACTTGACAGTCAGAAAAATTGCAATTATCAGAAGAACTATTAGAATATTTTATTTCTTGTTCTTGAGAAATTGGTGTCTGTACTGCAGAAAAAGAGGCGTCAGTTAGCCTATTGTAGCCACCATATGACTTGATTTCTCCAGGTGGCAGACATTCTTCCTGAAATTTTTTTTCAGCAAAATTACTTATCACCAAAGGGTGATGCAGTGGTACCTGCGGCTCCAAATAGCTATCTGGTGGCAGCAGGGGGTTTGTGGGACAGCCTTTTTCAACATGATTCCCAGAATGAGAATTCATATTGTAATATGGCTGTGGCCACTGGTTTATGGGAATACTTCCTTCAGTACAATTTCTAGCAGAAATTAATTGCTGAGTAGGATTCGTGAGAGAGTACATATATTGTTCATTGCGATTTCCAAAATAAGAAATCGAATTTTGATTTGGTTGGTTTGTGGGAATACTTTCAGCATTATGATTTCTATTAGAAATCAAATGGTAAATTTGCGGTAGCTGGGTTGGGGCGTCATTTGTTATTGACTGCGGGTATACAGTGTTTTGTAATGTAGGATTTCCAGGATCATAAATGGAATTGTGACTCTGTGGTTGCTGCTGAGGGACAGTGTGAGTGTTATGAACTCCATCCGAAATCGGACGGTCACTAGGTGATTGCTGAGGTGGAGAAACCAATTGTTGACTTGGTTCCCCTCCATCAGCTTTCGAAATACCACGCTTCTTCTTCTTTTTCCGTTTTCGTTTTATGCAACACAGAACAAATTCCTTCTGCATGAATTAAAGGCAAGACCGAAATAAGGGGTAATGCACTATCAATTAATTTTCAGGAAATCGTTGGCACTGCCAGAATTGCCACTCACCAATTCACCATACAACAACAGATTCATTCATCAAGTCATGCAAATGCTTTCGGACACTTATATGTGGTTGCATTTTAAATAACGTCACAATTTCTTTCATCCTACCCATTAATGTTTTTAAGTAATAGGCAACAAAGATATACACTTTAAGACTGCCTGGTTAACTAATCTTAATATATCTCCAATAGACACAGTAATCTGGCATGCTTCACCAATTAATCACTTCAATCATCAAGAAGAGCCAGCCTTATTATCATACATCCAAAGATATAACAATGCATAAAAGAAATGAAGTTTCAAGTGAGTGACAAAAACAAATTAGGCTCATACCTCATAACTGGGATCGTTCTTGACGTGGTACTCATGCATAACCCAGTCGGTCTTAACTGGTACCTTAGAACCAGGACTCCGACGGTAGAAAGTCAAGAACTTTTTGGTGCCACTAAGGCCGTTACTAGCTTCGATTTGGGAATCTTCACTAGTAATTTTCCATTGCCCTGCTTCTGTTCTTCGGTGGACACGGTTACTGTTCCTGTACTTGTAATGAGGTTCATAGAAAAAGTAACAAGCTTGATCCTCAGACTCAGTTTCTGATCCCGCTGCATCATAAAAATAATATAAGGTGCATGCCAACTAATTCAGCTGGTAAAATCTTTCGGTACAGAAGGCTAAAGGGAAAGGGAAAAAAAAAATTACATATACATACTTGCTAAGTCCTCTGGCTCTAGGCTGCAGATATGACCAATATCCTTGATAGGACCATATGAGAAATGGGGATCAAGCCTCTTCTCCTTGAGAAGACTGACGCTTAGCTCATCAGATGGCTGGAACTTGTACCCCTGCCCCATATGACTCTCCATTTCAGATTCTCTTTTTTTTTTTTTTTTTATAACAATAGAAAGAAGTTCAAAGGAAAATGAGAGTAGTAACCACTTCTTCAATTGCTGGTAGGGGTTTGATGAAACCCTCCAAGACTGTTCTAAGTCAGAATAGTCACAGTGGTATCTCTCCCTTCCTGGTCAAATGGGAAGAATTTTCTCTGGGAGAGGGAGACCCAAAGAGTGAGAGTGAGTGTGAATGTGTGACCATGTCACTCGGTGATCGAGTAGGCGATCCCGGTACTCATTTTATACCATCAAAGAGTGATGGCGTTAACTCTACATTCCCATGACGCGTTGTGCTACAGTGAGACAACCTTCGGTTTTTTCTCCAACAGTGTTAACTCTACGTTCTCACAACTTCTTACCCACATGGTTTGAGACTTGAGACCCTACCATCATCCTCTTATTGGTTCAACACCATCATCCTCATCCTCATCCTCTTAGTACTGGTGTTTGACAAAAACTGATAAAATAAATTATAACACTCAATACTCTAAAATCATATATTGGTACAATTCATTTTATCAGTACTTTGTTAGTATTTAGTGTCTTCAACATTTTTCCTGATATTTTTTTTATTTAAAATTTTTTTATAAAATGCAACAGAATAACCGTTAAAACTATATAGAATAATTGTTATTTATAAAAATAATGAAAAACATGTTTACATGGGGTTACCATTAATTAAAAAATAATAATTAAGAAAACCGTTAACATTGTCATAGTATTTTGTTGTGAGGTTATTTGACTAAGGGGAATTCTAGAATGGGTAAAAGCCCAGTTAGTCCCTATATTTTAAGATTAGTGTCTGTTTAGTCCCTATATTTTTAAAATTGCCTCAAAACATTCCTGCCGTTAAAGTATTGATACCCCTACCGTTACTTTTTTATTTTTTGACTTACTTTTACAATATTACCCTTTTATAATAATTTTTTTTGACATTAATAAAAAAATAATTAAATTACCAATTTCACCCTAGAAAATAAAAAATCATATTAATTTTTTTTGCAAGCACCATTGCACACTTGGCAGTTTGCATAAAATTTTTGACAATTTAATTTTTGACAAATAAAAATTAATATATATATTTTTTATTTTTTAGGGTTAAATTGGTAATTTAATTATTTTTTATTAATGTCCAAACAAAATAAAAGGGTAATATTATAAAAGTAAGCCAAAAGAAATAAAAAGTAACAATATAATTGTTGACAATTAAAAATTAATATAATTTTTTAGGGTTAAATTGATAATTTAATTATTTTTTATTAATGTCCAAAAAAAATTATTATAAAAGGGTAATATTATAAAAGTAAGTCAAAAAAATAAAAAAGTAACGGTAGGGGTATCAATACTTTAACGGCAGGGATATTTCGAGGCATTTTTAAAAATACAGGGACTAAACGGGCACTAATCTTAAAATATAGGGACTAACTGGACTTTTACCCTTCTAGAATCTTCTACTGCTTCGGGTAAATCTAGAATCTTCTACTATATTTATAAGGTATTTATAATTATATTTTAAATTGTCTTTACAAATTTTATCCTTGGTAAACGTCATGACTAAATTATTGCAACAGTACAAAGTATATCCTTCTTTGATCAGTCGTGGAAAATCAACAACATGTCTCTTTCAGTCCTCGCCCGAAATTTGTTTGATTGGATAGTCTAAAGGTGTGGGGCTCTCTTTGTCTTTAAGGGTTTTTTTATAACAAAATAGTAGTCAAAAATGAAAATTTTCAAATTACGAATATTAACGAAAGTATGCATTTCTTGCCTTTTATGTAAGTTTTTGATCTTGAATTTTGTTGGTTGTTATTGTGTTAATAGCGTTAAACCAGTAAACTCTTCTTGGCTTGGCTCAAGTCAAACGATCTGGAGAATATATATATATTTTTCAAACACTAATATGTACACTACAATAATAAAAAAAAAATCTATTAATGTTTACAGAAAAAATATATTACGATCATCTGTTTTGATTCAGCCAAAAATATTATAAAAGTTAGTTTTTTGGGGATGGTTTGGTTGATGGTGAGGAGTGATTCGTCTGGTAACAATTTTTTGAGAATGAACAAAATCGGGATGGCCCTGAAATTAAATAAAATGGGTAAAAGCCCAGTTAGTCTCCATATTTTAAGATTAGTGCTCGTTTAGTCCCTGTATTTTTAAAAATGCCTCGAAACATCCCTGCCGTTAAAGTATTGATACCCCTACCGTTACTTTTTTATTTTTTTGACTTACTTTTACAATATTACCCTTTTATAATAATTTTTTTTGACATTAATAAAAAAATAATTAAATTACCAATTTCACCCTAGAAAATAAAAAATCATATTAATTTTTTTTGCAAGCACCATTGCACACTTGGCAGTTTGCATAAAATTTTTGACAATTTAATTTTTGACAAATAAAAATTAATATATATATTTTTTATTTTTTAGGGTTAAATTGGTAATTTAATTATTTTTTATTAATGTCCAAACAAAATAAAAGGGTAATATTATAAAAGTAAGCCAAAAGAAATAAAAAGTAACAATATAATTTTTGACAATTAAAAATTAATATAATTTTTTAGGGTTAAATTGATAATTTAATTATTTTTTTATTAATGTCTAAAAAAATTATTATAAAAGGGTAATATTGTAAAAGTAAGTCAAAAAAATAAAAAAATAACGATAGGGGTATCAATACTTTAACGGCAGGGATGTTTCGAGGCATTTTTAAAAATACAGGGACTAAACAAGCACTAATCTTAAAATATAGGGACTAACTGGGCTTTTACCCTAAATAAAACATAACAATCATTAGCATTGTTGGTGGCCGATGACGGCACTCCAGACAGGGTGATGATGAACAACAAGTACTGTGATGATATACATAACTTCAGACCGGGTGGAAGGGCCAGAGGCGGGGTTAGATTTTATTTAGCTAGGGATTTTCATTTTTTTTCTAGGTGTTTATACTCAATTTTTGATGATTAAAATGTAATTTTGTATCTATTATTTTGTTAATTTTTAAAGCCAGCAGGAACAAATTATAAATTTTATTGGAGGCAAACAAAAAACTTGAGTGAAAATTTAATATGGTTTCTTGAAAATTTCCACTCAACGGACCAGCTGTCCACTTTCTTCACTATTTATTAATTTATTTTATCCACTAATATTTAGGATATATTTATAAATAATTATTTCTTTATACAAATTTATTTAAGGAGAAACAAACTTGGGATTTTAAATTTGACGAGATAATAAAATCCACCATTAACTCAAGGCTTTATTTATAGTTAGCATGTCTTCGTAAAATTATCCAGAATTTTTCTAATTAAGTGGACATTATTTTTAAAGTCTCTTTAATTTATAGCTAAGTAAAATTCATCCATTGATTCACTTAGTTTCATTGTTTTGTTACTTATTTTGACATTGAAAAATGAAAATTTTGATCGTAAGTTACAATAAATGTAACTGAGAAAAATCATTTTCTAAATTATAAAGTTCAAAAATAAAATTGTAACGAATTTTATAGTTCTCTCATCCATCCGTGAATACATCATACCATTTTGCGTTTCCATTGCTAGAATTTCAGTGATTCATTATTACTTAAAAATAGACAACTAGACAAGTAGTGAGAACACAGGTGCTGGAAGCACAACCAATAATGATTTGAAGAATTATTAACTCTTCAAATCATTATTAATTTGAAATTTATAATGAATCATAAATTCTTCAAATCATAAATATACCTTCTTTGGATTAAAATAGATACATGAAATTCTAGAATTCATAAATATACCTCCTTTGGATCAGCCAACATTCCTGCTATAGCAGTATCTATTACATCTAGGTTTTCCACTTGGGCGGCTCAAGCTGCCATGAGAACAACATCGTCTACGTCCACTCCTCTAGCAAAGATCTGAACAATGATCCAGGCCAAATGTTGAAATACACATTGCAATTCTAACAGCGAGCAAAATTTACACCAACCTCAATTAGATTCTTCTCATCTCGGTAATGGAGCACCAATCATGCATGCAAACTCTGCGGCTTAACTAGATTTGCATAAAAGTTAACGACTATGTTAAAAAGGAAATTAAATAATTTGTTACATTACCGAGATGAGATCCGTGGCAACATTATCATGCAATCTTCCAGAGACAATGGGTTATATGGGTCCAAAAATGATAAATTGCAAGCTTGCTTTCTGATAAATATAAACTTGTTGATTATACCAATAAAGTGTTGTCTTTATTGGTAATAGAGTTCCCTTAAGTGGTTTGATTGGATTTGCTCCTCAGTTCGAGTTGCAAAGAAATCGCTTTTATTGGGAGAACTTGTGCCTCTCGATTTGAGTGAAAACTTCTAGTATGAATTGTGGTACGGGCTTAAAGATAACTTCCACAATTAAAATCCTTTTCAAAATATCTCGTGATAAAAAAAATAAACTTGTTGATTATGTATTGTAACTTTTGCAACGGAGTCTTTATTAATATATCAGGAGAAACAAATTTTATTGACGAACGAAAAGCCAATGACATTGTTGTTAAAACCATTATCGAAAAGAGGGGAACTAAGAGTTACTAGCTCCAACCGACGCCATGATGGAAGCGCGTGATAAAATAGGCCCATCGATCCAAGAGTAATAATATGAAATCCACGTGGAAAGAGTCGAGAACACCTGTCTGCGTTTTCCATTCTTCAAATCATTATTAATTTAAAATTTATACGACAACTACTTTTATAATTATATTTTAAAGAGTAATAATATATCTATAAATTTTTATATAAATTGATGTGGCATAATAAAATTAATTAAATTAAATATTTTTTAACCCATTTTTTTATTTATATTATTTTATATTTTTATTCAACCAATAAATTAATACCACATTAAATTATATAAGATAAATTTATATAAAAATTTATACATATATCACCACTCTATTTTAAACTGTCTTTATAAATTTAGGTACAAATCCCCAAAATTAATTATATATCATAAAAGTACCTTGGTTTACGTCATGATTGAATTATTGCAACCGAATAAAGCATCTCCATCTTTGATCAGTCGTGGAAAAGCAACCACGTGTCTCTTTCAGTCTTCGAAGGAAATTTGTGTGGATTGGATAAGTCTAAAGGTGTGAGACTCTCTTTGCCTTCAAAACTTTTTGATAACAACAATGGTAAAAAATGAAACTTTTCTAATTACGAACATTTACAAAAGTATGCATCACTTTCCCTCTAAGTCAGTTTTTTATCTTGAATTTGTTAGAGGTTTGTACTAATAGCAGTAACCAGTAAACTCTTCTTGGCTTAGCTCAACACACACACACACACACATATATATATATATATAACTATAAAAATATTTTTTTTATTTACAGAAAAGATATATTATGATCATCTATTTCGGCCTGATTTTGATTCAACCCAAAAATATTATGAGAGCATGTTTTTGAAGGGCAATTTAGTTAATGGTGAGAGATGATTCTTCTCATAACAGACTTTTGTGGATGAACAAAACTGTGACAATGTTAAAAATAAGATAAAATAGTCGTTAGAGACGACGTCAATGGTGGCCGATAATGACATTCCAACGATCAAGTTAAGTGAGTATTATAGTGGGTGCTTATTTTGTTGAAACCCTAGTATCAGAGAAAAATTGATAGTTGCTGGGAAGAAGCTGAACTTGTGTTGTTAATACTGACCTGACATTATATAAGGAAACAACATCTAATTACTGTCTTTTTAGACACATGGCAAGCTATAATAAGTTATTTCCCTCCTCAGGTGGGGTTTTTAGGTAATTCAACCATTGAAATTCAATTTGTTGGCTTCTTTAGGGATATACACATGTCAACTATGAGACTCTTCTCGATAAGAACATGTTTTAATCTCTAATTAGCTTATTTTAATATGATTCAATTGGGCTTTTAAAGGAGCTGGCTCCTCTGTTGGTAGGTTAAATGATAGCTGAGTTGATTTTCAATTAATAAGGTAGTTCATGCTTGTTTTTTAATATCTTCTCATTCTACTCGTCCTTTGAATTTTCTCTTCATATTTTGCAAAGACCAGTTGGGTTATGGGGCTGTTGTACGCCTGTTACACTCTGATTTTATGCCCCAAATTTTATCACCAACATCATCTTAAATCAAGTACATTATAACAAAGTCTGAATTTCAACCTTTACAAAAATTTAAAAGGATATTTGGTCCTACTTACATTAAGGATAGATGCCTACCGTTACCAATTATATACTAATAATTATATTAGAGTTCTTAAAAAGGAACTCAAGCCCATGCCCTCACTTTGGTGATGGTGTGCAGGAATAGCAAAAAAATTCGGATCTGGATGCACTTGCATCTGGAAATCTAAATATTCGGATCTGGATGAATTTTATTTTAATTAAAAATAGATATTAACTTAAATAAAAAAATTTAATCCCTAAGCCTAAGTCAATAACGCATTCAACTTTCACACACACTCACTGACTCACAGTAGCTCACCTTACCAGCAGCCATGACCCTCAAATCTCTAATGCCCAAAACCGAAGGGGCTTCTAACGTTGTCGACTGATCACCGTCTTCCTCACAGCCTCGCCTTAGCCTCAGGTTGAAGCTCGCCTAAGCACATCGTTGTCGCTGCACGCCTCATAGTCATCAAAGCCTCACTGTCATTGAAGCCTTGCCATGTCACTGTTGCTACACGCTTCGCCGTCACCAACCCTCACCTGATCGGGTTGTTCTTGCCGGTAGTTGTTACTAGGGGTGGGCATAAACCCACAACCCATGGGTTTACCCAAACCCAAACCAAATTAAATGGTTTGGGTTGGTTAAATCATGAAAATGGTTTAAATGTGGGTTTTATATAGAAAACCATTTCATTATGGGTTGGGTATGGTTTACCCATGAGTTATGAACAAAACCCCAACATTCAAATTTTTCAAATGAAATAAATGAAAACAAAATAAATGAACACAAATAGGTAAAATATTTTATTATTTATCTTAAAATAAATTTTTATTTGTCATTCAAATTTTGTTATAATAATTTTTTTATCATTTTACTAATAATTTTCTTATATATTTATTATAAGAAAATTTTCACAAAATAAATAAGTATAAAAAAATTTTATTATTAATTTTTTTGTTCATATCAAAACATATATTTCTTATTTTTAATGTTTTATTTTTTATTTAGTTTCATTCATGTGATTTATTTAATTTATAATAAATATAAATAAAAGAGTAGTTGAAAATAAAGGTAATATTGTAAACTTATACTATTAGAGGGGTTTTTGACCATTATAAAAACAGAAAGGGAAAAAATAATATATGTTGATTACTGTAGGGAGGAAAGTGGCAATCTCCCTAAAATTAAGCATATAAGTAGACAACATAACGCAAAACTACCAAAACGATAAATAAAAACAAATATTGCATAATTAAATAAACAACAAGTGGCAAAATTTATTATTAGATTGTTAATGTCATGTTTGTGAAAGTTTATTATTAAAGTGTACGTTCTTATTTATTGAGAAATAATAATTTTTGTGATTAAACTTTATTTTGATTTTCTAGTATTCTTTAATTTAAGGATTAAGTTATTGTAAAATTTATAATTTTTATCCACTATATTTTTTTATATTTTAATATCAATTTAATAATTAATAACAATTAATAATTATTATAATTTTGATATAATTAAATTTTATTAAAATAAAAATTATTTTGATAATAAAATTCAAACCAAACCCAAACCAAACCCAAATGGTTTGGTTTGGTTTGGGTTAAAAATATTTGGTTTGGTTTGGGTTGGATCTAAATTTTTATGGTTTGGTTTGGGTTGACTTAAAATCCAACCCAAACCAACCCATGCCCACCCCTAGTTGTTACTGTACGTTTATATTAATTTTATGTTCTTTCTATTAATTACATGGTTTTTTTTCTGTTTAACAATTTGGTATTGTGGCTAACTGTTTGATTGTATTTAATGAGTTTAATCTAATGTAAATCTGATAAAACTTGAAAATGTTGCTGGCTTACTTTAATTTCCTTGTTGGTTTAATTTAATTTAATTTTGATTAATTTTCTTTGCTAATTTGTTTAATTATTTTAATTAAATGCATTAATTTTCAATATAATGTAAATGCTTAATTAATTTTTTTTCTCACATATGCTAACTCACTTTACAAATTACTTTAATTAGGTTTCGGGATTAGTTGAACATGGCCGCCGAAGGGGAGCAAGGAAATAATTTTTCGTTCTCTCCAAATAGTGGCATGATATGTTGGATTCGAAGCTTGAAATTTCCATGGATTTGTAGTGTTTTTATTTGCGGATTTTAATAGTGGTGTGCTTGAATTTATGTTATTTTTTATGTTTGATTTATATTGTGATATTTTTATTTGTCGATTTATGATGTTGTCTTATGTTATTTATTTATTTATGTTGAATTGTTAATTGTTGAATTATAATTGAATTTGATTTGATATTATTAAGTAATTATTAGGTAAATTGTTTAATTTTTAAATTATATATTAAATTATTGAATTTTAATTTTTGCGAATTCGAATATCCAAAGTATCCGTCTGCATCCGTTGTAGATTTGACCGGCATCCAGATCTAGATCCGGATTTTACCAACCCTAAGGGCATGGGTTCACCACTTGGTCCATGTGGCTATGCATATATATCGTTAAGGTTGACAACTTGACTATTGAGGTGACGGAGAAAATACAGTTCAAACATCACATAAAGAACTAAAGAAGTCATTACCATTCATGGATGCAAGAGGATCAATTTATAGAGCATAGCCCCCAATAACTTTCATGAACACGGCCAACTTTCAAGAACTAGGCGATATACTACAATTAATTACAGAGCTAGGAAAGGATCCAGCATGCATGAAGCATTTGAAAATTTTAAAATTTCAACATTATTATTCCCCAACACAAGTGTAATTGTGGGTTACACATGCTATTGAAATAATATCTTGCATAGCAAGTGGATATCTGATTGAAGAGGAAGAGCGAGTCCATTTTCATGGATGCGTTGCTTGCACACATTTATGAATTGATAATGGCGTATAAGTTTTTGTTTGACTCCTTCTCAGCCCCTTGAACAGTATTTTCTGCAACATGGTTTCTAGAATCACAAATATACATTGTGATTTGGTAGTTGAGGTTCTACCTGAAATAAAATGCCAAGAGTAATAATTTTTTTAATACATAGTGTCATACTCAACATCAATAACTTATATTGAAAGAGCCCATAAGGCAAGCTCTTTCTTACCCCTCAGAAGCCATTTTCTGCAACATGATTTCTCCAATCATATACGATTGAAGAGCTGATGGCTGCTGAGTTTGTGCCTGAAGTTAAAACACAGAAGAAAAATAACCCTTTATTCAAAATATGTTTATGATACCGTCTGCAAGAAACAAAAACATTTACTATCAAGAGTGATGGGTATCTGAGGATACTTACCGACTAATTGAAACGGCTCGAAGTTGTACGTGTTAAGTTTGTTAATTGCTTGGACAGAGAAATCAGGATCAGGTCTCTTCTTGTTCAGAAGATTGATGGAAATTTCTTCATCTTGCAAGATAGCCCATCTCGGATTCGAAGTGCTGGAGTCTTAGCTGGCTCTCTCTCCGATTTTTTTTCATAAGAAAAATTTCGCCTTGCGATTTACAGAGAAATGGCGTGATCATTCATTTTTATACACGCAAGCTTGGTGATGGTCGGTATCTGGGCTGAGTTGGAATGATTATCCCGCGTGAGAATTTTGAATTTTCCTTTGACAGCGTCAAGGAGAGATTCGTTTCCTTCAACATCGTACGGCCAGCTTTCCACCAGAGTGTCTCCTTTGAGAAGCAGTGAAGTGAATGAAGTTGACGTGTCCCCTTCCTTGAGAAGTAGTTATTTGCCGTAGGCCCTCAGCTAGCATAATGCTATCGAATATTCTGCTTCTTTTGTTTTCTTCCGCTGTCTCCTTGTTGTTCATGTAGTCAAAAATCCACATAATTTTTTTATCCTTTTTCTTCGCAAGTGTTTTTACTGTTAAAAGTCTGAGCTGCTAGTCCGCTACAAGTATCTTCACCTTTTGGACTCTACCTATTGGAATGCCATTGGGCTTGTGAGTCTGAGCCCTTTTTGGAGGTTGAAGGAAAAGGTTTTTACCTCCGCGAATTTGGTTCACTCTTCTCTCCTTTGATACTTGGGTGGCAAGGCGTGGGTGTGTGCCTGCAAGGATACCGTGACGCTCAAGCAAGGGCGTGTAGGAAAATTATGATGTGAGGAAAATGGAATAAAGAGAATTAGAGAAAGATTATGACGGTAGCGTTTTTTTTTTTAACAGAGCTTATGGGATGTGTGAATGTTTAAATTTGTGACATATTGCCTCTATTTATGAGCACAATCTCGAGATAAATTTGTTTGCTTAATTGGAGCACCATGTGTCCATCATATATTTGGGTACGTGGAGCTCCATTTAGTACGTTTACCACTTTTTTCTCTGAGTTGGAATATCTTCGTAGTTAATAATTTATTCATAAATTTATTTATTATTTATTATTTTGACCTAACACTCCTCTAGCCTAATCGATGCTTATCTTCTTATGAAGCTGTTTTTAGTGGCGAGAATCCTTGTTAATTCTCTTTTTGTTCTTTGTGAAATAGTTGTGGACAAAGGAGATACAAATTTATCACGATATTTTGATGAGAGTATCAATTTTATTGATGAAGCTAAAATGCAGGGTGGTGGTATGTTTGGTTCATTGCTTCATGGAAAGATGCAGAAGGTGCCATTTATTTCCCATCTTGGCTATATTTCTATGATTATACTTGTATACTCTCGTGGTAATAGACTCAACGAATCTGAAAAGTTTATTCTCCAAATCTTCGAGGAAGAAAATGCATATTAATCAAATTGTTACCTTTCAGTCTGACTATTGTTTTTGCTTATCTAATGAAAAAGCATGGCACGAGCTTATCTCAAGCTATATAGAGCAGTGCTATATCGGGGCTCCAGCTGCCCGGATATAAAATCGATGCCAGATGGTGTCGGGCTCGATCCAGCCAGTGTTTGAAAAAACTGAGCATAATCCCAGATCCAAGCCCTTGTTGAAAGAATTCGGGCCGGTTCTAGGTAGGCCTAAACCCAGCCCGAACCCGATGTTTTATCATTGCTTCTTAGATTCATGCAAGTAATAGGTGTTTATCCTGATCGTTTTTTGCTTCAATAATGAGTTGGAACAAGTCCGGACCATTTTCAGTAGGGCTGGGCAAATGGTTCGGTTTTTTCCGAACCGAACCGAACCGAAATAACTTAATTCGGTTCGGTTCGGTTCTAAGGTAAAAAACTGAATGGTTTGAAATTACAAGAACCGATTGGTTTACATTCGGTTCGGTTCAAAACCGAACCGAACCGAAGAACCGATCGGTTCAGTCGAATTATTTATAAATTAATTTAATAAAAATTCAAAATATAAAATATAAAAAGCTAAATCACAAATCCCTTTTTCTAATTCCTAATTTCGTAACCCTAATTCCTAAACCTAAAGTTCAAAATCCAACGAACCGAACCAAACCGAATTGTAGAACCGAACCGAAATATTTCGGTTCGGTTCGGTTCGGTTCTACAATTCAGTTCGTGTTCGGTTTGAGTTTTTAAGAATCGATTGGTTCTGGTTCGGTTTGGTTCGGAGCCCGAACCGAACCGAACTGGAAAATGCCCACCCCTAATTTTCAGTAGTAAATGATATGGTGTCATTTGCTCATTTTTGTGGTAAAAGTAGTACCTGTTGCGGTTTGATTTTAGTCCTTATCTTAATCTTTCTTTCAATTTATTATGGGAAGATTTTCAAATTAATATTTAAGAGACCCCTTGATTGTACTAAATTTACATATCTAGAACTCCATCGATTGCAATATATTTGTAAATAATAACAATTTCAAAACCATTGTAGAGTACAAAAGAAGAAGCTTCTACAGATGAAACCTAGCTATAAACTCATTGAAACGACCCGCCTTGAAATCCAAGAACGAGTCTATCTAATCTCATCGAAATTGGATTGATAATGATCTAATTAGTAAAGATTTTGCCGAAAATTCAGCAAAGTCTCCTTTATAAATATAACACTCTCAATCTATAATTATGTAAAACAAGCACTTCCAAAATAATTCAATATACAACTAACTCAATGATCAACACCATCAACAAAAATACTAAATTTTACCCAAGATATCTCTAGGGTAGTAAAAGATTATACTATAACTAATATTAACATATATTGGTTTATCTTTAATCCCAAAAGAATAATACAACAAAATTATACCAAAAAAAAAAAGATGATTAGGATGTCTTAACAAAAATCATTTATATTTTCTAACACCATCACGTGTCCAAAATTCATAATATCTATAGTACCCGGATCGATTTAGTGCACCTGCAACCTCCTGTTGTGGGGGGGCGGGGAGGAAAATATAATAAAGCGGGATGAGTATAAAACTTACTGAGTGGATAGTGATTTTTAAAAATAATTTTTTTACTTTAAAAAAATAATCATATCATTTCTAAACACGATTTCATCAAACCATATGCAAGAAAACATTAATAAATCATTGAACATTTAAATCATATTAACAACCCTGAAGAGCATATATAATATCGTGCGTAATAACCATAGAAATCATATCACAATATTATATAAAATATACAAATCTAAAATCATCATTAAACAAGTACCTAAGGGAATAATCTTATCGTATCCAGACCTCAACGGACGGGTAATGACATATTTTTTAGGTACCATCATGTCTTGGAGCTACACGGGTAGACAAGAAAGTGTCATCCCATATCTCGTTATATATCTCATCATATTTGTGCATGCATAATCTAGTCCCCAAAGGACAAAAATGTCCAAGAACACGGCCCAAACCCTCTGTGTGTAATTAGATGGGCCTCAAAGGCCTGTATCTCATATGTATCATCTGTATCTATATCACTATTATCATCATACTACATGCATATGCCCCCAAAAGGCAAAAGCACCCCAAACACAGGGCACAAAGCCTCTATGTGCATTCAGACGAACCCCAAAGGCCCTATTATATTTGTATCACTGTAACCGAGGAAGGATATTGTCCAATGATTTAACAAACAATGTCTTATACACGTATGCATGAACATAAAATTATACTATAAATCTCATTTCCTTTCTATTTAACATACTTAAAATCTATTATCACATCCAAATCCACTTTTCTTGTCTTCAAAATTACGATCATATTTTATTCAAAGTCAACACGGAAAACCATTAATCAAACATTTTAATAAAATATCAATGCGTGAATAAAATCTATTTCAAGAAAAGTATAAAATCAAAACCTTAAAAATACTTTATTTTACAAACATGCTTCACTATCATAATAAACTATAAAAGTAGGTTTTGTATATTTCACTCACAGTGACTACGCTCAAACTCGATTATTGTCCACGCTTGCGGACTGATTCTCGCTCGCGGATCCTCCTAAATCAAGGAACAACATAATTATTTTTCGTAAATTAAAATTAGGACTAAATTTATGTAATAAACTTGAAACGAACATCAATCCATAATTTAAAACTCCCGTGTTGATAAAAATACCAAAACATCCTCTCATTTGTAAATTATTAAAATACTCTGAAATCGTAAATCACCGAATCTTAGAATCATAATTACAACCAATCCTCAATTTAAAAAATTACTAAAATATCTAGAGGGTCAAAAATTACAAATTTGTCCTAAAATGTGAAATTACCTAATTGCCCTCGCCGGTCAACGGTGATCGAAATTCAAGTAACAGTGGCCAGGAAGCTCGGGTTAGACAATTATGGTCGATATGAGTTCAAACGTACCACCAGTAAGCTCCCACATGTGGCGACGGTGCTGGAATCTAGATCGACAGTCATGAAGCCTCCAACAGTCGATCGACAGCAAATCGGCTCCCCTGGTATCAATGGGTGATCGAGAATGAAAGGTGGTGACGTGAGGAGTAAAACCCAACCGGTGGCGTGGCCTAATTCTGACAGAATTGAAGGCAGTGGTGACAGGTTTTGGCCATAATTTTTCGTGCTACAATTGACAGCGTTCCGTTCAATTTTTGGCTGCTTTCTTTCTCTCTCTCACGTGTGAATGTGCTTCCCTCTCTTTAAAGCAAATTTCCAGCTTCTTTTATTTTTGGAAAATGATAAACGAACTCAATGAAGACAGAGGGACGACAGAAACGCAAATTTGAAGTGCCGTTTCACTCGTTTCACTCTTAGCTTTTAATATTGTGTGGACCCACAAGAAATAAAAAAAAAAAAAGAAAACGATGGGAGAAAAGCTGAATTCCCCAACCACTCATTTTACTCCCCCCTCTATTGAGTTTGCTTCGTTCGTTCTCTCCATTTGCTTCGTTACTTTTTTTACTTTTCAAGACTCCATTTGCTTGAGTTTGCTTCGTTACTTTTCAAGACTCCATTTCCTTGAGTTTGCTTCGTTCCCGAACCCTTTTTTTTTCAGTTCTCTCCATTTGCTTGAGTTTGCTTCGTTACTTTTGAAGACTCCATTTGCTTGAGTTTGCTTCGTTCCCGAACCCTTTTTTTTTCAGTTCTCTCCATTTGCTTGAGTTTGCTTCGTTACTTTTGAAGACTCCATTTGCTTGAGTTTGCTTCATTCCCGAACCCTTTTTTTTTTCTCGCCCAGCCCTAGATCTAGAACGGACACGATCGCCCAGCCCAGATCTACTACGACGTCGCTGCTTTGGAGACTTGTAGTTGTTGCTTGCTGCATCCATAAGCATTTCTTTTTATTTTTTTTATTTTTTTTTATTTTTTTATGTTGTGGATGATGAAAATGTTTGAGACAGTGTTAGATTTTTTAATTTTATAATAATAACTTTTTTCTTGCACCATGTTGTTGCTTGCTGCATCCGTAAGCATTTCTTTTTATTTTTTTATTTTTTTTTATTTTTTTATGTTGTGGATGATGAAAATGTTTGAGACAGTGTTAGATTTTTTAATTTTATAATTATAACTTTTTTCTTGCACCATCGGACAAAGATGATAAGAAAAAGAGAAATAATTATTGTTACTTTTTTCTTGCACCATGGGTGAATTGTTGTTGGTGGTGTTGGATTTGATTTTGTTTGCGTGTGTGAATGTGTACCGTAGCTCTGTTTTTGAGTCTCGACTCTGTGAAAATTCATTTATGCACTTGGGTTTTCAAAAGGGTAACCAGTTCTGACTTTGGATCTATGAGATTTGCTGGCATTGTTCTCCCACAGCCCCTGGTCCTTCTGGCACCGGCACTGATACTACTCCTTCCACGAAAGCACCGCCACCTTCTGACACTGCCCCAATAGGCTTTAGCTTTGCTGCCGTCTTGATGTTCATTGTCGTAGGCTTGTTCTACTAGGCGGTTATACCATATATTGCTTGCTTATGAGGGTCTTTTAGTTTTCTTTATTGCTATGGTTTTTACCGGACAGAATACAGACATATTCATTTGATCGTGATGATTGTTTGAGAATTTTGTATTTGAATAAGGTTGTTTGTAATTCATTTCTTATTAATTATAATTATTCTATCTCCTGAACGTTCACGCTTAAAATGTACATTCTAAGTGAAACATCAATAACAAAATGGGATTTGCTGGCATTGCTGTCTTTTTAACTTACTTATGGTGATGTTGTTCTTTCCTTTTGTGTATTGAGTTATGAATTTGTTTTAGCCTTATGATAAATTGGTAATGGTTGTTTGCTGGATATGAATTTGTTTCAGGTCTAAATTGATTAGAGACTTCCAACAACGTTTTAGCCTTTTGAAATTCTCTCTTATTGTTAGCAGTTGAAATTCATAGCATAAAAGTCTAGAATATTGATCTAAATTTTTCCAATGTAGAATTCAAATGCCTACTCAAAGCTGTTATGTTGTTTTCAAATGATGAAAGCCGGGCATATACAATTCTTGGCCTGAATGTCAGATGCAAGTAAATGGATTCAAAGGGAATTCTTATAAATCTTATAAATCTTTGTTGGATGCCGAAATAGCCTACAATGATTACATAAAAAGGCATGAAAAATTGCCAGAGACATCCAATATGTTAGAAACTACAAAATTTATTGTGGAAACACTCGAAAAGGGGGTGCAAACTGAAGTGCCTACATGTGACAAAGCTGTGCAAACTGATAAAGGCATAAATGATTGTATTATTCTGCCCATATTATCCATTGTATGTTGTATTTTAGGGATAATCGTTGCTATATGTATTTTCCATAAATGAAATTGTAGCCCGTGTTATGTATAAATTTAAATAATTCAAATAAAATGATTATTGTGTATGAATTGTTCCCACGGTTTCAAATTTTCTAAGTTTTTCCTCATTTTCTTGAAAAACCAAATTAATATAAAAATAATATGTATGACAAGTGAAAAAGAATACAATGCATGCCGGATAGAACCATCATCAGTTGCACAAGAAGGGTGCTTTCCAAACAATTTGATATGGCATAAGTATTGAAGCTTTATTCAGTCTCCATATGTGCTCAGGTGCTTTAGAACTTTATGTTTTATTATCTTTGATGCGAGGCCACACACAACTGGGAATGAATTTAACTGTATCATGAGCATGTTGTCCTACATTTCCAACTTCAAACAAACTGCAATAGCAAAAAACGTAAAAAGCAATAGCTTGTGATAAACACTTTATACATAACACCATAAATGTTGAGTGTTAGAAAATGCATATTTATAAAGGAGAAAATCATCATTTTACATTTCAAATCTTACTAACAACCCTTACTTTTATATGTTTAAGTTTCTTGTAATTTAATTATGTGTGTTTTATTTTAATTAAGTATTTTATGTATTTTAGGGGCATCATAGTCATTTCACAATAAACGAGAGATCAAATGGCAAAACAGACATCATTTTTTAACTCAGGACGGCTGAAAACCTTAGGAGGAGCATAAAAGGAAAAATGGCACTGTTCACATGTACGGTTAGGGGTGGGCATAAACCCACAACCCATGGGTTTACCCAAACCCAAACCAAATTAAATGGTTTGGGTTGGTTAAATCATGAAAATGGTTTAAATGTGGGTTTTATATAGAAAACCATTTCATTATGGGTTGGGTATGGTTTACCCATGAGTTATGAACAAAACCCCAACATTCAAATTTTTCAAATGAAATAAATGAAAACAAAATAAATGAACACAAATAGGTAAAATATTTTATTATTTATCTTAAAATAAATTTTTATTTGTCATTCAAATTTTGTTATAATAATTTTTTTATCATTTTACTAATAATTTTCTTATATATTTATTATAAGAAAATTTTCACAAAATAAATAAGTATAAAAAAATTTTATTATTAATTTTTTTGTTCATATCAAAACATATATTTCTTATTTTTAATGTTTTATTTTTTATTTAGTTCATTCATGTGATTTATTTAATTTATAATAAATATAAATAAAAGAGTAGTTGAAAATAAAGGTAATATTGTAAACTTATACTATTAGAGGGGTTTTTGACCATTATAAAAACAGAAAGGGAAAAAATAATATATGTTGATTACTGTAGGGAGGAAAGTGGCAATCTCCCTAAAATTAAGCATATAAGTAGACAACATAACGGAAAACTACCAAAACGATAAATAAAAACAAATATTGCATAATTAAATAAACAACAAGTGGCAAAATTTATTATTAGATTGTTAATGTCATGTTTGTGAAAGTTTATTATTAAAGTGTACGTTCTTATTTATTGAGAAATAATAATTTTTGTGATTAAACTTTATTTTGATTTTCTAGTATTCTTTAATTTAAGGATTAAGTTATTGTAAAATTTATAATTTTTATCCACTATATTTTTTTATATTTTAATATCAATTTAATAATTAATAATAATTAATAATTATTATAATTTTGATATAATTAAATTTTATTAAAATAAAAATTATTTTGATAATAAAATTCAAACCAAACCCAAACCAAACCCAAATGGTTTGGTTTGGTTTGGGTTAAAAATATTTGGTTTGGTTTGGGTTGGATCTAAATTTTTATGGTTTGGTTTGGGTTGACTTAAAATCCAACCCAAACCAACCCATGCCCACCCCTATGTACGGTACTATTCACATGTACGGGTACTGTCTACGTTACTGTTCACGGCACTGTTCACATAGACGGATCGATGACGTGGCATTGATCGATGATATGGCATTGACTGATGAGGTGTCACGATCCTGTTGGACTAAAATTCTTATGTACTGTTGAGGGTGACGTGGCAGCATATTAGTGGATCAAAAAACGCATGTACGGTACATGCAACACATGGGATTATTACTGTGCAAACCGCGTTACTGTTCAAACCGTGTGCAAACCGTGTTACTGTTCACGCGTACTGTTGACTGTACTGTTGACTGATGACGTGGCGCAATCGTGAGCGTCCAAACTGTTTTTAATCCGATGGCCATGATTTACTCGATGTATCTATAAAAAGGGGGCCTCCCCCCCTAATTTGGCACCTCTGAATCCATTTTTGGACTCAATTTTCTATAATTCCTTCTCCATCTTGTATTTTCTACGTATTTTAATAAATTCCCATTTTGCCCCTAGTTCAACTATGAGTGGCTAATTTTCTTTCAAGCTTGGGTTGTAGGTGAAGTCTCAACATGTGTCATGGACTTTATTTGGTAAATTTATTTTCTCTTCCCCTCTAGTTTTTGTGGATGTTTTGACCTTTCGTTGACAAATAATAATAATCTTGTCTAGTACCGCCCTGGTTTCACCGGCTCCCTAGTATAAGGTTATTATTATTTGGCACGATAAGCCCTTAGTACCATATTTATTAGAGCGTGGTTCATGAGGTGTGGATTCCCCCCTCATGATTTAATTGATATTAATAAGGAATATTTAGCCCATGGTGCATGTTGATACAGATCCAGATACCCAAGTACGTCATTTCAATAGAATTCTCTTCAATTTATTCTTGCCATTTCAATTTCAATTTAAGAATTTATTCTCGCCATTTTAATTTAAGTTTTAGCATATTTCAAATCATTTCCACCACAAAATCCTCAAGCCTCTCAGCCACCATTTAGACCATACAATCAGAACCAAAACTACTCTCAACCCAGACCATGGGAGGATTCATTCCAGAATCTCAAGAATCTTACTCACTCCACGATTGAGCAACAGAACCGTACCATTGATGGACTACGAAATGAGTTGAGAGCGGGCTTCAACTCGCAAGCCCAATCAGTTTCAAGCCTCGAGAAGATGGTGGGACAACTTGCTTCTTCAGTTCAGACCTTGGCAATGACTGTTGAGAAAGGTAAATTTCCAAGTCAACCAGTGCCTAACCCTAAAGGAGTGCATGAAGCAAGTACCAGTTCACCACAGCAGCATGGAGAGGTCAAAGCCGTCATGACCTTGCGGAAAGGAAAAGAAGTCGACAACAAAGTGGAAATGCCGGTGACGAAAGAAAATCAAATTGTACCTGTGAATGTTGAAGAATCATCACCGGAGGAGAAAGAAGAAACCAACCCACGAGAATATGTTCCGAAAGCTCCATTTCCTCAGAGGTTAGCTAAAGGAAAAAAGGGAAAATCCACAGGTGAGATTCTCGAAATCTTCAAACAGGTAAGTGTTAACATCCCATTGCTTGATGCTATAAAGCAAGTTCCATCTTATGCCAAGTTTCTTAAAGACCTGTGTACTAAAAAGAGAAACATGCATGTTCAAAAGAATGCATTTTTAACAGAAAACGTTAGTTCTATACTCCAATATAAAATTCCTTTAAAATGCAAAGACCCAGGCTCCCCCACTATCTCATGTAGCATAGGGAACCACACAATTGAGAATGCTTTGTTGGATTTAGGAGCTAGTGTAAATCTGTTGCCTTATTCAGTTTTCGTGAAACTTGGACTTGGAGAATTACACCCAACTCCAGTGGTGTTAAAGCTTGCAGATCGGTCCACGAAAATACCTCGTGGTATTGTGGAGGACGTACTTATCCAGATAGACAAGTTTTATTTTCCTGTTGATTTCATTGTAATTGACACTCAACCAATACAGGATTCAAGGAAGCACATCCCCATTATTCTAGGCCGACCTTTCTTGGCAACTGCGGATGCTCACATTCAATGCAGGACTGAAAATATGCAGTTGTCCTTCGACAACATGACTATGGAGCTGAACATTTTCAACATTGCCAAACAACCTCACAATACAGATGATGGAATTGTTGATGTGGATTTAATTGAAGCATTAGTTGATGACACTTTTGTTTCAAACCTTAGTGATGATCCTTTACAAACATGTTTAACTCACTTTAGTTTGGATTTTGATATTGACAGATCGGTCGATGAGGTCAACGCCCTACTTGACTCAGTACCATCCATGGACACTAATAAATGGAAGTCAAGAGTTGAACAACTAGCACCATCAGAAAAGAAACTCATCCCATAATCAGAATCACCACCGAAACTCGAGCTCAAACCATTGCCCAACACTTTGGAATATGCATTTTTGGGGGAAGAAAGTACTCTACCGGTAATCATCTCAGCATCCCTCAATGACTAACAAAAAGGTAAGTTGTTGGATGTTTTAAAAGAGCACAAAGGAGCATTAGGATGGACCATAGCGGATATAAAAGGTATAAACCCAGTAGACTGCATGCATTACATTCACCTTGATGAAAATGCTAAATCTACTAGGGAAATGCAACGTCGGTTAAATCCTAATATGAAAGAAGTTGTTAGAACAGAAGTCCTTAAGCTATTAGACGCAGGTATCGTTTACCCAATTTTTGATAGTTCATGGGTCAGTCCTGTACAAGTTGCCCCCAAAAAGTCAGGAGTCACTGTAGTTACCAATGCGGATAATGAATTGATACCAACTAGAGTAACTACAGGATGGCGTGTATGCATTGATTATAGAAAGTTGAATTATGTCACACGTAAAGACCATTTTTCTTTACCATTCATCGATCAAATGCTTGATAGATTAGCAGGTCATGAATTTTATTACTTTCTAGATGGCTACTCAGGATATAATCAGATTCCCATAGCACCAAAAGATCAAGAGAAAACCACTTTCACTTGCCCTTTTGGCACTTTTGCATATAAGAGGATGCCATTTGGATTATGTAATGCACCTGCTACATTTCAACGATGCATGTTGAGCATTTTTTCTGATATGGTTGAACGATTCCTTGAGGTCTTTATGGATGATTTTTCTGTCTTTGGTTACTCGTTTGATCAATGTTTACATCATCTAACACTAGTTCTGCAGAGATGTATCGAGAAGAACTTGGTCTTAAATTGGGAGAAATGTCATTTTATGGTAGAACAAGGTATTGTTCTCGGTCACATCATTTCGAGCAAAGGTATTGAGGTTGACAAAGCCAAGGTGGATCTCATTTCTAATCTTCCTCCACCCAAAACAGTCAGAGAAGTAAGATCTTTCCTTGGGCATGCTGGTTTTTATAGACGTTTCATTAAAGATTTTAGCAAAGTTTCTAGACCCTTATGCAATTTACTTGCTAAGGATGCACCTTTTATCTTTAATGATTCATGTCTTGTGGCTTTTGAAAAATTAAAGCAGTTGTTGACATCATCACCCATCATTCAGCCCCCAAACTAGAACTTACCACTTGAGCTAATGTGTGATGCATCTGATTATGCAGTAGGAGCAGTATTAGGACAAAGAGTTGATCGGATTCCCCATGTTATTTACTATGCTAGTATGACATTGAATGATGCACAGTTGAACTATTCAACTACTGAAAAAGAAATGCTAGCAGTAGTGTTTGCATTGGAAAAATTTTGATCTTATCTCATTGGTTGTAAAATAATTGTGTTCATAGATCATGCTGCTCTTAAATATCTTCTCACAAAGAAAGATGCAAAAGCTAGACTAATTCGTTGGGTGTTACTTTTGCAGGAATTCGACTTGGAATTTAAAGATAAGAAAGGCACAGAAAATGTTGTGGCAGATCATCTCTCTCGTCTCCATTTTGACACAATTACAGAGCCATTAACATTGAATGAGTCATTTCCAGATGAACAATTAATGAGTGTGGAAGTATTACCTTGGTATGCTAATATCGTTAATTATCTTGTCTTTAATAATTTTATTACTATTTATTTTTACTGTTTGCTTTTTGACTATCGAGCCATGTGTTTTACGCATTATTTGACACTGACATGCCACCTCATACACAGTTGTGATCCATTGTCACCAAGATTCTTAAATATGACTTTTTGTTAAGCACTCACAAATTATTTTTGAGAAATATTCCAATGCCAGCTTCTCCCAATAGACAATGCAAGAACATTTGTGTGCCTTCTGGATTTACCTATGGCAAACATAAAGAGTTCGTTGATGCAGCCATAGATCTTGGTCGAAGCATAGCAGAGAGAAAATTACACTTGGTGTATGGAGGAGGTAACCGAGGGTTATCAAAATTGGTCTCAGAAGCTGCTTTTGTCAGAGGAAGCCAAGTGTTAGGCATCATCACAAGAGTCCTAAAATCTTTGGGCAGTGTGTCTGACTCAACGACTGGAGAAGAGTTAGTCGTCTCAGGTATGCAAGAACGAATAACTGAAATACTTAATCATGCTGATGCTTTTATTTTCCTTCCAGGAGATCTTGCAACACTAGAGGCACTTATCACACTAGTATCTTGGGCCCATCTGCACATTCACCAGAAACCCATCGGTTTGTTAAATGTCAATAATTTTTATGATGGCTTTTTCGCATTTTCTTAACCATGCAATAAAAAACTACTTTATTCCTTCCAGTGCGAAAAAACTTTTTATTTGTGCTCACACTGCTAATGAGCTACTTGATATGTTACAAGCTTATAAACCGGAGCCAGACCCCTGGAGCTTTGTGTTGGAGCGTTCAAATGATGACGGTAACAGTAGCCGCAGTAAGAAGTACAAATTAGATTTAACTCTCCGCCTGTAAATATTTTCTTTTGTGTTGCACCATTCAGGTGATGTCTTCTAAACTCTACTTCTTTCCTTTAAAACATTGAGGACAATGTTTCGTTCTGGTTGGGGGGGGAATAGTTGACAATTTTGGAATCTTGGTTAAGTTTTTACTAATTTTTTTGTTGTAGAAACTAACTGTTGCTAACTTTGTGTGTTGAAGATGGCTGAATATGGAGTGTAGTGACTCTAGAAACGCATCTTCATTGTTTAAAAAAAACAAAAAAAAAATTTTTAAAAAATTTCAGATATTTTCTTTTTCTTTATTATGTTTTGATGTTTATTTTTCTTCTTCTTTTTAATTTCTCCTTTATAAATATACATTTTCAAACAAAATTTTTTGAGTCGAAGATGGCTGAATATGGAGTGTAATGCCTCTAGAGACGCATCTTCTTAAGTTAAAAAAAAAAATTGTTTCCTATCATTTTCTAATTAGTTTTTCTGCATCATTTTCACATTTCTGCATGCATATTTTCCTTTCACGTTTAGAATAGGTTGGGGGGTAGGATGTTGTTAAAAAAAAAAAAATTTATGATTTGTTTTAACATTGGATGACATGATTAATTTCAAATTTTAGTATTTGTATTATCTTTAGTCTGAAGTGATGTTATGCTATGTTTGCTACTCTACATGTTGATGTCGGAGACAAATATGAGTTGCTTGAAGGAATGAACATGTCATAATAAATACCAAGTGAGTTTTTGAGCCTATCATTTTTCTTGGAGAGTAACCCTTTTGCCCATTCTTTATACAACTTAGCAATTTATTAATGTATACACGATCTCTAGATTTCTTTTGAGTTAACCCTAAAAAAAATGAAAATTAAAAAAAAAAGAAAAAAATGTGTGTTTCTACATTTGGAGGCCCATATAATTAGTAGAAATTGAAGATTATTTAGAGCCCTAAAAAATGATGGAAATGCCATCTTTGATCCGTTTGAGCCTTTCTAGCCATCCATTTTATCAAATATCCATAGTTAACCCTTTTGAGCCTTAAAAAAAAAAATATTTCTTTGTCAACTTATCATCTTGACCCATTTCGATTTGGAGTATTACCCAATATCTTACAAGATCCATCACCTATTTATGTTTGAGAAAAATGTAAATAAACATTTAGTATAGTGAAGTTATGCCTAGTTTAAAAAAAAAAGAAAAAAATTGTTGCTTCAAAAAAAAAAATTGTTGTTTAAAAAAAATAAAATAAAAATAAAAAATAATAATAGGTGAAATCCACCTTGCAACTTCCAAAAAAAAAAATCCTCTGCATTTTTCTCAAACATACACTTTATTTTTCCTATTTCCCTTCTTTGTTAGCCATGTCCCTAGCCTACGTTACGTCCTAATAAAAGTCCTTCTTGATTTTAGGGAACTATAGTCTGAAGTAGAAGCTAATTATATGGGCTAAAAAGATGTAGTGATGCATGAAAAAAAAAAAAATAATAATAAATAAATAAATAAATTGGGATGACTAGCATTTTTATTTGACTTGAGATCGTATTATTTCTAAGTTGAGGGCATATTTCTTTCATCTTGGTGAGAGCATGTGATATTATTTCTTGATTATTTTCTCTCAATTACCATTCATTGGAGTGACTATTTTTATTGGGTTTAATTTCTTTGTGAGAGTGTCACTACTTCTAGTGAGATATTGGGGTTTGACATGTCATTCTTGAAGGTAGCTACGACAAAGTCTACTGGGCTGATTCATGTGGATGGTTGATGTGGGTGTGATGTTTCTTTAGACTTGAGATAATGCTTATACTTTTATTTGATTGTTATCATTAGTCTGATTGAATAAACAAGAGTGTTTAAAAAAAAAAATCATTTTTGAATTTTGTTTTCGCTTTATTTGCTAAGGACTAGCAATAAGCTGGTTGGGGAATGTGTTGAGTGTTAGAAAATGCATATTTATAAAGGAGAAAATCATCATTTTACATTTCAAATCTTACTAACAACCCTTACTTTTATGTGTTTAAGTTTCTTGTAATTTAATTATGTGTGTTTTATTTTAATTAAGTATTTTATGTATTTTAGGGGCATCATAGTCATTTCATAATAAACGAGAGATCAAATGGCAAAACGGACATCATTTTTGAACTCAGGACGGCTGAAAACCTTAGGAGGAGCATAAAAGGAAAAATGGCACTGTTCACATGTATGGTACTATTCACATGTACGGGTACTGTCTACGTTACTGTTCACGGTACTGTTCACATAGACGGATCGATGACGTGGTATTGACCGATAATGTGGCATTGACTGATGAGGTGTCACGATCCTGTTGGACTAAAATTCTTATGTACTGTTGAGGGTGACGTGGCAGCATATTAGTGGATCAAAAAATGCGCGTACGGTACATCCAACACATGGGATTATTACTGTGCAAACCGCGTTACTGTTCAAACCGTGTGCAAACCGTGTTACTGTTCAAACCGTGGTCAAACCGTGTTACTGTTCACGCGTACTGTTGACTGATGACGTGGCGCAATCGTGAGCGTCCAAACTGTTTTTAATCCGATGGCCATGATTTACTCGATGTATCTATAAAAAAGGGGCCTCCCCCCCTAATTTGGCACCTCTGAATCCATTTTTGAACTCAATTTTCTGTAATTCCTTCTCCATCTTTTATTTTCTACGTATTTTAATAAATTTCCATTTTGCCCCTAGTTCAACTATGAGTGGCTAATTTTCTTTCAAGCTTGGGTTGAAGGTGAAGTCTCAACATGTGTCATAGGCTTTATTTGGTAAATTTATTTTCTCTTCCCCTCTAGTTTTTGTGGATGTTTTGACTTTTCGTTGACAAATAATAATAATCTTGTCTAGTACCGCCCTGGTTTCACCGGCTCCCTAGTATAAGGTTATTATTATTTGGCACGATAAGCCCTTAGCACCATATTTATTAGAGCGTGGTTCATGAGGTGTGGATTCCCCCCTCATGATTTAATTGGTATTAATAAGGAATATTTAGCCCATGGTGCATGTTGATACGGATCCAGATACTCAAGTACGTCATTTCAATAGAATTCTCTTCAATTTATTCTTGCCATTTCAATTTCAATTTCAAAATTTATTCTCGCCATTTTAATTTAAGTTTTAGCATATTTCAAATCATTTCCACCACAAATCCAACCACCCATTTACAAAATTAATTCTATATAAGTTAAAATCTACCTCCTCGTGGGATCGACACTCGTCACCATTGATCTATACTATAATAGATTCGTGCGCTTGCGAGTTCAATAAAATTTGCACAACAAGTTTTTGGCGCCGTTGCCGGGGAGGTAAGTAATTTTAATTCATAGAATTAATTTTTGTGAATATTTTCATTTAATTATTTTCTTGTATTTTTTTTATTATTAAAAAAAAGAAAAAAAAAAGAAAGGTGAATCTACATTTAAAGGTTAGTATTTCTTTTTCTCTTCTTTAAAATTCTGTAATTTAATTTCAAGTTATTTTTTTTCTTTCTTCTTTGTAATTTTTATTTTTCTTATTAATTTATTTTTAGTTAATTTATTTCACGTATTTTTTCTGTGTGTATTTTTATAGTAAGGTTGTAATAGCGCAATAAGGTTAGTATCGTAATTTCTCCCTCTTATTTATTTTTATTTGTTCCTATCTTTGTTTTTATTTATTTTATTTGTTTTGCATGCATGGTCGTAGGTCATTATTACCTAATCTTGAACCTATAGACCTTGAACTTGAGAAAACACTTCGCACACACAAACAAATTAAAAATAAAATGGATTTGCAACCACAGGAGAGGCAATTTAAGGACTACTTCAGTCCTTTAGCTAATTTGAGCACATCATGCATACGATACCCAAATGTAGCTGCTAGGAGTTTTGAATTAAAACCTAGTGTGCTAAATTGTCTCCCAACATTCTATGGCTTAGAAAATGAGGACCCATATAATCATCTGAATGATTTTCATGCTATTTGCCAAACTTTTAAATACGAGAATTTTTCAAATGATGATGTAAAACTCAGATTATTCCCATTTTCTTTAAAGGATAGAGCTCGTTCATGGTTAAATACTTTGCCTGCTAATAGCATTACATCATGGGAACAAATGGTAACGAAATTTTTAAATAAATATTTCCCAGTGCATAAAACCAATGCTATTCGCAGGGAAATCTCGGAGTTTACCCAGAGAGATGACGAGCAGTTTTTCGAAACATGGGAGCGATTCAATGGGCTACTCTTGAAGTGTCCACATCATGGGTACAAGAAATGGCACCAATGCCAATACTTTTTGGAGGGCTTATTGTCGAATGTGCAAGAATGGCTAATGGCAACAAGTGGAGGAGAGCTAATGTCAAAAAATGCATCAGAGATTTGGGAATTTTTCCAGCGACAAGCGGATAATTCCCAACAACGGAGTCGATCACTCAGGAATACTAGAAGGATTAAGGGAGTAAATGAGGTTCACATTGGCGAGTCAAGTTCAGAAATCAAAGAAGTCAAGGAGATAATTGAAGGTCTCTCTAGACAAATAGCATCGTTATCTATTGCTAAATCAACAGAGCCACATGACCATGACTCATACTCAGATCAAGCCAATGCCATAGGTGTAATGAGAAAACCATCGAATTACAACCCATACTCCAACACATATAACCCTGGATGGAGACACCACCCCAATTTTTCATGGTCTCAAGGATTCCAACAAAATGAACCAGCAGCTCAAGCCCCACCAATGCAACCAATTCCTCAAAATCCTCAAGCCTCTCAGCCACCATTTAGACCATACAATCAGAACCAAAACTACTCTCAACCCAGACCATGGGAGGATTCATTCCAGAATCTCAAGAATCTTACTCACTCCACGATTGAGCAACAGAACCGTACCATTGATGGACTACGAAATGAGTTGAGAGCGGGCTTCAACTCGCAAGCCCAATCAATTTCAAGCCTCGAGAAGATGGTGGGACAACTTGCTTCTTCAGTTCAGACCTTGGCAATGACTGTTGAGAAAGGTAAATTTCCAAGTCAACCAGTGCCTAACCCTAAAGGAGTGCATGAAGCAAGTACCAGTTCACCACAGCAGCATGGAGAGGTCAAAGCCGTCATGACCTTGCGGAAAGGAAAAGAAGTCGACAACAAAGTGGAAATGCCGGTGACGAAAGAAAATCAAATTGTACCTGTGAATGTTGAAGAATCATCACCGGAGGAGAAAGAAGAAACCAACCCACGAGAATATGTTCCGAAAGCTCCATTTCCTCAGAGGTTAGCTAAAGGAAAAAAGGGAAAATCCACAGGTGAGATTCTCGAAATCTTCAAACAGGTAAGTGTTAACATCCCATTGCTTGATGCTATAAAGCAAGTTCCATCTTATGCCAAGTTTCTTAAAGACCTGTGTACTAAAAAGAGAAACATGCATGTTCAAAAGAATGCATTTTTAACAGAAAACGTTAGTTCTATACTCCAATATAAAATTCCTTTAAAATGCAAAGACCCAGGCTCCCCCACTATCTCATGTAGCATAGGGAACCACACAATTGAGAATGCTTTGTTGGATTTAGGAGCTAGTGTAAATCTGTTGCCTTATTCAGTTTTCGTGAAACTTGGACTTGGAGAATTACACCCAACTCCAGTGGTGTTAAAGCTTGCAGATCGGTCCACGAAAATACCTCGTGGTATTGTGGAGGACGTGCTTATCCAGGTAGACAAGTTTTATTTTCCTGTTGATTTCATTGTAATTGACACTCAACCAATACAGGATTCAAGGAAGCACATCCCCATTATTCTAGGCCGACCTTTCTTGGCAACTGTGGATGCTCACATTCAATGCAGGACTGGAAATATGCAGTTGTCCTTCGGTAACATGACTATGGAGCTGAACATTTTCAACATTGCCAAACAACCTCACAATACAGATGATGGAATTGTTGATGTGGATTTAATTGAAGCATTAGTTGATGACACTTTTGTTTCAAACCTTAGTGATGATCCTTTACAAACATGTTTAACTCACTTTAGTTTGGATTTTGATATTGACAGATCGGTCGATGAGGTCCACGCCCTACTTGACTCAGTACCATCCATGGACACTAATAAATGGAAGTCAAGGGTTGAACAACTAGCACCATCAGAAAAGAAACTCATCCCATAATCAGAATCACCACCGAAACTCGAGCTCAAACCATTGCCCAACACTTTGGAATATGCATTTTTGGGGGAAGAAAGTACTCTACCGGTAATCATCTCAGCATCCCTCAATGACTAACAAAAAGGTAAGTTGTTGGATGTTTTAAAAGAGCACAAAGGAGCATTAGGATGGACCATAGCGGATATAAAAGGTATAAACCCAGTAGACTGCATGCATTACATTCACCTTGATGAAAATGCTAAATCTACTAGGGAAATGCAACGTCGGTTAAATCCTAATATGAAAGAAGTTGTTAGAACAGAAGTCCTTAAGCTATTAGACGCAGGTATCATTTACCCAATTTCTTATAGTTCATGGGTCAGTCCTGTACAAGTTGTCCCCAAAAAGTCAGGAGTCACTATAGTTACCAATGCGGATAATGAATTGATACCAACTAGAGTAACTACAGGATGGCGTGTATGCATTGATTATAGAAAGTTGAATTATGTCACACGTAAAGACCATTTTTCTTTACCATTCATCGATCAAATGCTTGATAGATTAGCAGGCCTTGAATTTTATTGCTTTCTAGATGGCTACTCAGGATATAATCAGATTCCCATAGCACCAAAAGATCAAGAGAAAACCACTTTCACTTGCCCTTTTGGCACTTTTGCATATAGGAGGATGCCATTTGGATTATGTAATGCACTTGCTACATTTCAACGATGCATGTTGAGCATTTTTTCTGATATGGTTGAATGATTCCTTGAGGTCTTTATGGATGATTTTTCTGTCTTTGGTGACTCGTTTGATCAATGTTTACATTATCTAACACTAGTTCTGCAGAGATGTATCGAGAAGAACTTGGTCTTAAATTGGGAGAAATGTCATTTTATGGTAGAACAAGGTATTGTTCTCGGTCACATCATTTCGAGCAAAGGTATTGAGGTTGACAAAGCCAAGGTGGATCTCATTTCTAATCTTCCTCCACCCAAAACAGTCAGAGAAGTAAGATCTTTCCTTGGGCATGCTGGTTTTTATAGACGTTTCATTAAAGATTTTAGCAAAGTTTCTAGACCCTTATGCAATTTACTTGCTAAGGATGCACCTTTTATCTTTAATGATTCATGTCTTGTGGCTTTTGAGAAATTAAAGCAATTTTTGACATCATCACCCATCATTCAGCCCCCAAACTGGAACTTACCATTTGAGCTAATGTGTGATGCATCTGATTATGCAGTAGGAGCAGTATTAGGACAAAGAGTTGATCGGATTCCCCATGTTATTTACTATGCTAGTATGACATTGAATGATGCACAGTTGAACTATTCAACTACTGAAAAAGAATGCTAGCAGTAGTGTTTGCATTGGAAAAATTTCGATCTTATCTCATTGGTTGTAAAATAATTGTGTTCACAGATCATGCTGCTCTTAAATATCTTCTCACAAAGAAATATGCAAAAGCTAGACTAATTCGTTGGGTGTTACTTTTGCAGGAATTCGACTTGGAATTTAAAGATAAGAAAGGCACAGAAAATGTTGTGGCAGATCATCACTCTCGTCTCCATTTTGACACAATTACAGAGCCATTAACATTGAATGAGTCATTTCCAGATGAACAATTAATGAGTGTGGAAGTATTACCTTGGTATGCTAATATCGTTAATTATCTTGTTACAGGTCAACTTCCAGAGCATTGGACCAAGCAAGACAAAGCTAATTTTTTTGCAGAAATAAAGAATTTCTTTTGGGATGACCCGTATTTGTTCAAGTATTGTGCATATCAAATTGTCAGACAATGTGTCCCAGAAAGTGAAATTCACAATATCCTTTCATTCTGCCATGAACAAGCTTGTGGAAGCCATTTCAGTGCGAAGAAAACAGCTACAAGAGTTTTACAATGTGGTTTCTATTGGCCAACTATATTTCGAGACGCTTACACTTTCTGTTCTTCATGTGATAGGTGTCAACGAATGGGGAGCATTACACGAAGAAACATGATGCCACTAAATCTAATTTTAGTGGTTGAGATTTTTGACGTATGGGGTATCGACTTCATGGGACCCTTTCCCTCTTCTTTTGGCCATCAATTCATATTGGTTGCTGTTGACTATATATCGAAATGGGTAGAAGCAATTCCATGTAGAACCAATGATTACAAGGTGGTGATAGGATTTTTGAAAAGCAACATTGTTTCACGCTTTGGATTCCCTCGAGCGATAATCAGTGATGGTGGTGCCCACTTTTGTAATAAAGCATTCAAGGCTCTTTTGACAAAGTATTCCATCACTCATTAAGTGGCGACCCCATATCATCCCCAAACCAGTGGCCAAGTGGAGATCTCTAATCGAGAACTAAAGCACATATTAGAAAAGACGGTGAGGCCGGATAGAAAAGATTGGTCATTAAGACTTGATGATGCATTATGGGCATATAGAACGGCTTTCAAGACCCCGATTGGAATGTCACCCTACAGGCTAGTGTATGGAAAAGCTTGCCACCTACCTGTGGAACTCGAGCATCGTGCATATTGGGCCATCAAGAAATTCAATTTTAACATGCAGTAAGCCAGCTCAGAAAGAAGATTACAACTAGCAGAACTTGAAGAAATCCGCAATGACGCATACGAAAATGCCAAGATTTACAAGCAATGAATGAAAGTCTTCCATGACAAGCAAATTATGAGAAAATCTTTCACTCCGGGTCAGAAAGTGCTTTTATTCAATTCTCGCTTGCACCTATTCCCAGGTAAGTTACGCTCTCGTTGGTCCGGCCCATTTATTGTTCATACTGTTTTTCCACATGGGGCAATTGAAATTAAGGACCCAAAGAACGATGTCACGTTTAAAGTTAATGGTCAAAGATTAAAGCCATATCTAGAGTACCAACCACATGGAGAAGACACCGAAATAAATTTGAGTGACCCACCAGATTTGAATTGATTTTTTCTTTTCGGTGGTTTGATTTTTCTTTCTTTCTTTTTATTATTCTTTTACTAATTGAAATTTATTTTTGCATAAGTGTGTTTGTTTTACCATTAAGTTTTCTCTTATCATTGTTAATCATGAGTCTCGTACGTAGACCGTTCCTCCTGAACATTCTTAAACCACTTCAACGTATCAAAACTCATCTGAAAAGGCATATTCAATTTTGTAAAACACATCGCATTTGGGCTCTACAACCACCAGAGTTAGTAGCCTATGTTGAGGATTTAGAAAGCCAACTCAGAAATATTGAGAGAAATGTTTACGACATCCAGTTGGAGCTTGAGGTAAATTCAATAAGAGGACGATTTTAATTTTCTTTGTGTGTTTTAATTTGTTTTTCTGTTTGTGTGCTTTAGTTTGTTACCCTGGTGAAGTGGCGGATAACGGTACTCCGTGACAATCAAGTCGGTTACTTCAGTTTTCCCATAATAACTGATATTCTGAGGCGAAGGTATGGACAGAACCGAGATTCTAGCGAAGCTTCACAAGCGATTCCCTTCACTCCCTCAGAATGCCCTCTTTACGATCTATAAAGCTCGGTCCGAACGCATGCGATTGCTCATGAGGAATAACATACCTGCCGACATCCGTTGGTTAATCGAGGCGAAAGTACGATTGGCAGGTGAGTTACCTCCAAAATTTATTGCATACATGCCTGGTTGTGGAAAAGGAAATTATGCAAGAAAACGACGAGCTCGAAGAATTTCTGTTGCTTGTCATAAGTGTGCCAGAATGAGTTGCAATAAAAACCCATGTTCTTTAGGAATGGTGTCTGATAACAGAGAAGATAAGATTCAATTCATTAGGGATGGCTTGAATAAGGAGTCATTGGATGATATCCTTCTGTCTCTTGAAACGCATCCCAGTGGATATGTGCAAGGAGCGATTCTCCAGTTATGGCTATTATTCCAGAAAGAGCATGCACGATATAGTCTCGGGAATCTGACTATAAACGACCCTGTTTGCCAGTTTATAAGAAAACTGGATGGGAAGCCTATCCTCGACCCATAGAGGGTGTTCAAGCCGTTTCTGGACGTAAAACCAGAGGAAGATATGAGCCACAGTCGCAACTACCTGTAAATATCCTTTTACTTTATTGTTATTTTATTTCATTTCACTGTTGTTTTATCATTTGCATTATTGTCTTTAATAATTTTATTACTATTTGTTTTTACTGTTTGCTTTTTTACTATCGAGCCATGTGTTTTACGCATTATTTGACACTGACATGCCACCTCATACACAGTTGTGATCCATTGTCACCAAAATTCTTAAATATGACTTTTTTTTAAGCACTCATAAATTATTTTTGAGAAATATTCCAATGGCAGCTACTCCCAATAGACAATTCAAGAACATTTGTGTGCTTTCTGGATTTACCTATGGCAAACATAAAGAGTTCGTTGATGCAGCCATAGATCTTGGTCGAAGCATAGCAGAGAGAAAATTACACTTGGTGTATGGAGGAGGTAACCGAGGGTTATCAAAATTAGTCTCATAAGCTGCTTTTGTCAGAGGAAGCCAAGTGTTAGGCATCATCCCAAGAGTCCTAAAACCTTTGGGCAGTGTGTCTGACTCAACGATTGGAGAAGAGTTAGTCGTCTCAGGTATGCAAGAACGAATAACTGAAATGCTTAATCATGCTGATGCTTTTATTTTCCTTCCAGGAGATCTTGCAACACTAGAGGCACTTATCACACTAGCATCTTGGGCCCATCTGCACATTCACCAAAAACCCATCGGTTTGTTAAATGTCAATAATTTTTATGATGGCTTTTTCGCATTTCTTAACCATGCAATAAAAAACTACTTTATTCCTTCCAGTGCGAAAAAATTTTTTATTTGTGCTCACACTGCTAATGAGCTACTTGATATGTTACAAGCTTATAAACCGGAGCCAGACCCCTGGAGCTTTGTGTTGGAGCGTTCAAATGATGACGGTAACAGTAGCCGCAGTAAGAAGTACAAATTAGATTTAACTCTCCGCCTGTAAATATTTTCTTTTGTGTTGCACCACCCAGGTGATGTCTTCTAAACTCTACTTCTTTCCTTTAAAACATTGAGGACAATGTTTCGTTCTGGTTGGGGGGAGGGAATAGTTGACAATTGTGGAATCTTGGTTAAGTTATTACTAATTTTTTTGTTGTAGAAACTAACTGTTGCTAACTTTGTGTGTTGAAGATGGCTGAATATGGAGTGTAGTGACTCTAGAAACGCATCTTCATTGTTTAAAAAAAAAACAAAAAAAAAAAATTTCAGATATTTTCTTTTTCTTTATTATGTTTTGATGTTTATTTTTCTTCTTCTTTTTAATTTCTCCTTTATAAATATACATTTTCAAACAAAATATTTTTAGTCGAAGATTGCTGAATATGGAGTGTAGTGCCTCTAGAGACGCATCTTCTTAAGTTTAAAAAAAAAAAATTTGTTTCCTATCATTTTCTAATTAGTTTTTCTGCATCATTTTCACATTTCTGCATGCATATTTTCCTTTCACGTTTAGAATAGGTTGGGGGGTAGGATGTTGTTAAAAAAAAAATTGTGTGATTTGTTTTAACATTGGATGACCTGATTAATTTCAAATTTTAATATTTGTATTATCTTTAGTCTGAAGTGATGTTATGCTATGTTTGCTACTCTACATGTTGATGTCGGAGACAAATATGAGTTGCTTGAATGAATGAACATGTCATAATAAATACCAAGTGAGTTTTTGAGCCTATCATTTTTCTTGGAGAGTAACCCTTTTGCCCATTCTTTATACAACTTAGCAATTTATTAATGTATACACGATCTCTAGATTTCTTTTGAGTTAACCCTAAAAAAAATGAAAATTAAAAAAAAAAGAAAAAAATGTGTGTTTCTACATTTGGAGGCCCATATAATTAGTAGAAATTGAAGATTATTTAGAGCCCTAAAAAATGATGGAAATGCCATCTTTGATCCGTTTGAGCCTTTCTAGCCATCCATTTTATCAAATATCCATAGTTAACCCTTTTGAGCCTTAAAAAAAAAAATATTTCTTTGTCAACTTATCATCTTGACCCATTTCGATTTGGAGTATTACCCAATATCTTACAAGATCCATCACCTATTTATGTTTGAGAAAAATGTAAATAAACATTTAGTATAGTGAAGTTATGCCTAGTTTAAAAAAAAAAGAAAAAAATTGTTGCTTCAAAAAAAAAAAATTGTTGTTTAAAAAAAATAAAATAAAAATAAAAAATAATAATAGGTGAAATCCACCTTGCAACTTCCAAAAAAAAAAAATCCTCTGCATTTTTCTCAAACATACACTTTATTTTTCCTATTTCCCTTCTTTGTTAGCCATGTCCCTAGCCTACGTTACGTCCTAATAAAAGTCCTTCTTGATTTTAGGGAACTATAGTCTGAAGTAGAAGCTAATTATATGGGCTAAAAAGATGTAGTGATGCATGAAAAAAAAAATAATAATAATAAATAAATAAATAAATTGGGATGACTAGCATTTTTATTTGACTTGAGATCGTATTATTTCTAAGTTGAGGGCATATTTCTTTCATCTTGGTGAGAGCATGTGATATTATTTCTTGATTATTTTCTCTCAACTACCATTCATTGGAGTGACTATTTTTATTGGGTTTAATTTCTTTGTGAGAGTGTCACTACTTCCAGTGAGATATTGGGGTTTGACATGTCATTCTTGAAGGTACCTACGACAAAGTCTACTGGGATGATTCATGTGGATGGTTGATGTGGGTGTGATGTACGGTACTATTCACATGTACGGGTACTGTCTACGTTACTGTTCACGGTACTGTTCACATAGACGGATCGATGACGTGGCATTGACCGATGATGTGGCATTGACTGATGAGGTGTCACGATCCTGTTGGACTAAAATTCTTATGTACTGTTGAGGGTGACGTGGCAGCATATTAGTGGATCAAAAAACGCGCGTACGGTACATCCAACACATGGGATTATTACTGTGCAAACCGTGTTACTGTTCAAACCGTGGTCAAACCGTGTTACTGTTCACGCGTACTGTTGACTGTACTGTTGACTGATGACGTGGCGCAATCCTGAGCGTCCAAACTGTTTTTAATCTGATGGCCATGATTTACTCGATGTATCTATAAAAAGGGGGCCTCCTCCCCCCTAATTTGGCACCTCTGAATCCATTTTTGGACTCAATTTTCTGTAATTCCTTCTCCATCTTGTATTTTCTACGTATTTTAATAAATTCCCATTTTACCCCTAGTTCAACTATGAGTGGCTAATTTTCTTTCAAGCTTGGGTTGAAGGTGAAGTCTCAACATGTGTCATAGGCTTTATTTGGTAAATTTATTTTCTCTTCCCCTCTAGTTTTTGTGGATGTTTTGACTTTTCGTTGACAAATAATAATAATCTTGTCTAGTACCGCCCTGGTTTCACCGGCTCCCTAGTATAAGGTTATTATTATTTGGCACGATAAGCCCTTAGCACCATATTTATTAGAGCGTGGTTCATGAGGTGTGGATTCCCCCCTCATGATTTAATTGGTATTAATAAGGAATATTTAGCCCATGGTGCATGTTGATACGGATCCAGATACCCAAGTACGTCATTTCAAAAGAATTCTCTTCAATTTATTCTTGTCATTTCAATTTCAATTTCAGAATTTATTCTCGCCATTTTAATTTAAGTTTTAGCATATTTCAAATCATTTCCACCACAAATCCAACCACCCATTTACAAAATTAATTCTATATATAGTTAAAATCCACCTCCTCGTGGGATCGACACTCGTCACCATTGATCTATACTACAATAGATTCGTGCGCTTGCGAGTTCAATAAAATTTGCACAACAATAAACAATTAATATAAAATTATTTCTGATACCCCATCAACTAAATTAACTAGAGAGTGGTAAGAGCATATACATACCTCCACGCTCCCTCTTTTAATCTGGTAAATGCATGCAAGTGATGATCAATTATCAGTAGGTAAAATTTCACCATCACAATGACATGCAACTATAGTATTATTAAGAGGAAAAATTATTACCTTAAACAAATCTAATGTAATTTTAAAAATTAAAAGTTCAATTTAACACAAAACATTATTTCATCACTACAATTTCAAAGATTTAAAGTCAAATCTAACATAATTTTAAAAATTTAAAAGTTCAATTTAACACAACATTATTTCATCACTACAATTTAAAGCCAAAATACTAGTCAAGCATCATCATTGTTATCTTCATTACGCTGCTGCTGCTGTAGTAACTGTTGGAAATTCTCACTTTGAGATCCTTGATAAGTCATCGAAGGAGAAGAATAATGCAACTGCGAAGTATACGGTGGGACTGGTTGCTATAATACATAAAAATAAACATCATATTACATTACAGAAATATTAAAATATATGTATTCATTACCGATTTGTAAACAACTACTTACTGTGTGCCAATTATAAGGAAATGCCTGATAAATGTTGCTTCTACCGAATTGGGATTGGTACATAAGTACCTAATCAAATAATAAAATATATGTAAAATTCATATAAAAATCTTAAAACTAAAATTTGAATAATTTAATTCTTACATTATAATAGCCCATAGTGCTGCATTGGTTGAGATTTCCGTAAATAGTACTTCCTTCTTGTAGCGTCTACATATGCGCAATCTTATACTTAATTACATATCCTCGAAATAAAAAAAAAATTTAAAAGAAAAAATTCACAAAATTTACCGTGGCTATGTTGCTCCCTTGTGTGGAGATTTCATTAGGCACATGATAAGATGATGGGGCAGTTTGTTGTAAATCCTACAAGATTATTAAAGACAATTAAACTAAGACCAAATTAATTAGAAAATAGATCTTTGTTTTTAATCATACCTTATTTTTTTGTGCAGACTTGTTCTTTTGAACGGATTTCTTTCGAATCGAAGATTCTTTCCTCAGGCAAGGTGGACGGCCTTTACGACGTGTCACTACTGGATCATTTATTGCAAGTTGAACATTGTTGCTGCCACAACTTACTTCGCCAATAACAGTTCTTTCCACACTCTCACTGTTAATTTGTTTGTTGCTGCTACAACTTGCTCCACCAGTATTAGTTTTTCCCACACTTCACAACGAATTTGCTTGGGCAGATCCTTCATTGCTTTCTCAATCTAATCCAACACCGTTTTATAGCTATTTTCATCATCAGAGGCTATGTCTGCAACCTCACTGAAAGCGTTACACATTTTTTCATATCTTTCTTGCTGGATGGTCAAATTCTGCACACCATAACAAACTTTCAGCTTACTATAATATCTCCTCACATCTTTCCTCCACCTTGATAAGATGTATCTTTCTGGAAGTAATTCAACTGAGTTACGTATCAGCACTGCAAGAGCATGTCTGCAAAGAATCCCCCTAAACTGAAATTTTGAACATATACAAGTAACTTCACACTCAGCTTCTTCAAAAACAACCTCAAATAAGCCTCTCCGACCTTGCCCAAATGATTCAATTATTTGATATATTGATCCCACAGAATCCGAGATATCACAATACATTAGAGCAGTCAATTCTTCTTGAAATTCTTTAAACTTGGAAATGGTGTACACTTCTTCAACTTGCCTCTCCATCTCATATCTTGACACGCATGGTGTCCTTTTACTGAAACACTTGGCATCTGCTTGCCATTCTAATTCAGCTTTCCTCCGCAATGCATTTTCATATTGCTTTACAAATTGTTTCAGATTTGTTTTTGAGTTAACAAATCCATCAAAAAATGCATTCATACTTTCACTTCGCTGAGTTGTTGACATTCCTGCCCAAAAATAGCCTTTTAAATAGGATGGGACCCAACGATGCCTCTCCTCGTACAAACCATTTAACCAATCATTATCCCACAAATCATATTCTGTAATCATGCAATGCCAAGCTTCCTCAAACGCATCAGAACTCAGTGAATCATAAACAGCAGAGAGCAGGGAAGATATAATACCTTCACGTTCTTTGAAAGCCCCTAACTTCTCAGGCACCTTCTTCATTATGTGCCATAAACACCATCGGTGCCTAGTTGTAGGAAAAACGTTTTCAATTGCCTTTTGCATTGCCCTGTCTTGATCTGTAATAATACCAAGGGGAGGAGAATCAGACATGCATAATAGACACGCCTCAAATAACCACATAAATGTCTCTGTATCCTCGCGTGAAATCAATCCGCATCCCAACAAAATAGACTGTCCATGGTGATTAACTCCAACAAAGGGCGCAAATGGCATGTCATACTTGTTGGTCAGATATGTAGTGTCAAATGTGATGACATCTCCAAAATATTTGTAAGCTGCCCTACTCCGCGAATCTGCCCAAAACACATTCTTTATTCGATCCTCTTCATCCAAATCAATGCTAAAAAAAAATCCATTACATTCTGCTTGCTTTTTCTGGAAGTACTTTAAAAGTGTCATAGCATCTCCTTCTTGGAGGGCAGCAGCCCTGACCACTTGGCCAAAGGCCGAGTGGCTAATTAGTATGCGCTTTAGTCTGCCAGAAAACAAGTAACTCGTCTACAGCCGCTTTTATTTTTTTTTTCTAGCAACAATTTTTGGGAAAGTGCGCCCCAAGTTCGTTAAGTAATTTTCAAATAATTTTATTTAGGTAGCTACCCGAATTAAAATTATAAAAAAATAAAATTTTTAAAAATTGATTTGAACTTTATCTATCTCTCCATCTTAAATTTATATTGTGTATTAGTATTTATTCATCCAAATACATTAACCTCAAAATTTTAAAAAAAAATATTTTTGTAAAGGAAAACACCTAACACAATAATTCCCAAGACAAACTGAGAATTTGAAAATTAATTGATAATACAGCATTCCTGATCAAATTTCTTTCCCTTAGTTATTTGTTGACAATATTTGATGGACAAATATAACTGTTCCCAAAAAAGGGGGTAAAAATATGAACGGGTTGCCCTAGTAGTTTAAGACCCCACGATGTGACTACCATTTTCCTTTTTTTGATTCCTTCTCTGATTTTGCAGTTACAAGTGACCATCGCTGCTCCCTCACAAAGGTGTCCCCTTCTCCAGTAAGGAATTTGATCGAGTAGGATAGCGAGATTCCAGTGTCCCACATTTCCACTTATGATCGACTGGTAACCACCCCCCCCCCCCCCCCCCCCCCCCCCAAAAAAAAAAAACTAAAGGATAGAAAAACTTGACATTATGCTACACATAGATGCAAGATAAAGACCAAAGGGAGTATCCAATTAGACTAAACAACAACTATGCTAGTATGTAACAAGCCTCAAACATTACTAGACAATAATAATAGTACTTTACTACTTTCCTCCTAAGAGGGTTTCATAGTTATTTACATGAGACTTAAGATTACAATACTTTCCTCCTAAGAGGATATCATAGTTGTTTACATGCTGCTTAAAACTATAGTACTTTCCTCCTAGAGGATTTCATAACTATTTACATGCTACTTAAGATTACAGTACTTTCCTCCTAAGAGGATGTTATAGTCGTTTTTACATGCTGCTTAAGATTACAGTACTTTCCTCCTAGAGGATTTCACAGTGTTTACATCGTACTTAAGATCACAGAATTCAGAACACAATAAATGTGAGCGAAGCAGTATCACCCACAAAGATTTAGTAAATTTAATACTATTACCTCCAAGAGGATTTGATTGTTGTTTTAAATTTTGCTACTTAAGCAAAATTCTCAAGTCGTTCTTTCATCCATGCATCGTTGGTAGCAATGTTCGTGTCACTGCTATCCTTTGCATAAGCTGAAGCTTCTCCATCTGACTTTGGTGGGTTAAAGTCAGAGGTAATGGGTTTTCCAGTCTCTTCGCGAGAGTTTTCTTCCAGGAAAGCCCTTAGGGAATTGATCAGGTTATCTACCAGCTCATAACTGTAAATTTCAGAGTGAGAAAAATTGCAATTATCGAAAGAACTATTAGAAAATTTTAATTCTTGCTCTTGATGAACTGCTGTCTGCACTGTTGAAAATGAAGCGTCATTTAGCCTATTGTAGCCACCGTATGACTTGAATTCTCTAATTGGCAGGCATTCTTCCTGAAAATTATTGTCAGCAAAATTATGTGTCACCAAAGGGTGATGTAGTGGTAGCTGCGTCTCAAAATTGCTATCTGGTTGCAACAGGGGGTGTGTAGGAGTATCTTCTTCAATTTGATTTCCAAAATGAGAAATCAAATTGTGATTTGGCTGTGGCTGCTGGTTTATGAGAATATTCTCTGCACTATAAGTTTTCGCAGAAAAAAAATCATCACATGGCAATTGCTGAGTAGGAGAATAATTGGGTATTACCCAAGGGTATGTGTGAGGGTACATATTTTCTTCAATGCCATTTTCAGTATAAGAACTCAAATTGTGATTTGGCAGTTGGTCAGGGTATGGGAGAAAGTACATATTTTGTTCAATGCGATTTCCTGGATAAGAAATCGAATTGTGATTAGGTAGTTGCGGAAGGTATGTGTGAGTAGTTCCATCACTATGATTTCCTAGACAAGAAATCATATTGTGATTTTGTAGCAGCGGCTGGTTTGTGGGAATATTTTCTTCATTATGATTTCTCCTAGAAATCAAATGGTTGCTTGGTGATAGCTGGGTTGGGCTGTCATTTGTTATTGACTGAGGGTATGTGAAAGTGTTTTGTCCAGTAGGGTTTCCAGGATAAGAAACAGAATTGTTATATTGAAGTTGCTGCTGAGGGATAGTGGGACTGTTTTCTTCACCGTGATATCCATTCGAAATGGAATGGTCACTAGGTGATTGCTGAAGTGAAGAAACCAACTGTTGACTTGATTCCCCTTCATCAGTAGCCAAAATACCACACTTCTTCTTCTTATTCCGTTTTCTTGTTATGCAACACAGAATAAATTCCTTCTACATGAATTAAAAGCAAAACCAAAATAAGGAATACCGTATTGTCAATGAATTTTCACATATTCATTAGCACTGCCAGAATTGCTACTCGCCAAACAACAACAGATTCATTCATCAAGTCCTGCAAATGCTTTTGGACACATATTTCTAGTTGCATTGTAAATAAAGTCACAATTTCTTTCATCGTGATGCGAAGATCCTACCCATTAATGTTTCATGTAATAGGCAACAAAGATATATACTTTAAGACTGCCTGGGTTAGCTAATCCTAATATATATCTCCAATAGACACAATAATCTAGCATGCTTCACCAATTAATCACTTCAAAATCATCAAGAAGAGCTAGCATTTATACATCCAAAGATTCAACAATGCATAAAAGAAATGAACTTTCAAGTGAGTGACAAAAACAAATTAGGTTCATACCTTATAACCGGGGTCGTCCTTGACATGGTACTCATGCATACCCCACTCGGTTATAGCTTCCTTAGGAGGAAGACCATGACGGTAGAAACTCAAAAACTTTTTGGTACCCGTAGGGCCGTTTCTAGCTTTGATTTGAGAATCTTTGCTAGTAATTTTCCAGTGCCCTGCTTTTGTTCTTCTGTGAGCACGGTTACTCTCACTGTACTTGTAACAAGGTTCACAGAAGAAGTACCAAACTTGATCCTCGGACTCTGCAGTTGATTCCGCTGCATCACAAAAATAATATATGGCGCGTCCCAATTAGTTCAGCTGATATAATCTTTCAATACAGAAGGTTAGAGAGAAAAGAAGGGGAAAATATATATATATATAGATATACACACTTGCTAAGTCCCAAGGCTCAAGGCCGCAGATATCGACAATATCCTTGATAGGGTGATGTGAGAAGTGGGGGTTAAGCCTCTTCTCCACCAGAAGATAGAGGATTTGTTCATTGGATGGCTGGAATTTGTACCCCATAAGATTCTCCATCTCAGAATTTTTTTTTTTGTAACTACTTCTTCGATAGTTAGTAGGGATCTGAAATCAACCCCCAAGATTTCTCCATCATTAACTCTAATTCAATACAGTCGCAGCGGTATCTCTCTCTGGTTCGATGGGAAGAAAACTTGCCCCGTGAGAAAGAGTGAGCGGGTGATTGTGTCGCCTTCTTTTTGCAGCCGAAAGAGTAAGCGTTAGTTAACTCCCTACATTCTCAGGGCGTTGAGCTACAGTGAGACAACTTCTGCTTGTTTCACCAACGGCGTTGAATAGAGTATTACAATTGAGTGAGCGACAGAAACTAAATGACATGAGACCCCACCATCATCTTCTTACTGGTTCAGCATCATCTTCCCCACCCTCTTTATGTAAGAACTAATTTATTCACTCAGCGAATTTTCTAAAACGACAACGTTTGCCAGATTCTAATTTTGACTTGTTCGTGCTTTTCGTTATTTTTTCAACTCCCTTCCCTGTCCTGTATGTGCTCAAATCATTAGTCAACTTCGTACAGTCAGCTTTCCACTGAAGAGTGTCTCCTTCTCGGAGGGGTTGTTAATTTATATTATTATTTTTCAAAATTATCTTTCTTAAAAATAAAAATTATTTTTTTATTTTTAATTACTATTACTGCCCATCTCCCGCCTCTCCCAGGGGTGGCTTTTTAGATATAGACAAAGAAAACGGTTATCTACAATTTCATATTTTGGAAAAATCTTATTTTTTAAGTATTTTTTAATAATTATTTAATTAATGAAATCTATTTTTTTAATTAGGTATTTTAAGAAATAGGGACGTTTATTAGTCATCTTTCTAATTATTAATTATTCCACTGTGAAGAATTATTTTTTATGAAAAATCTATATTTAGTAACCTTAATGTTAAAGAGATTTAATTAATAATATTATTTAACCAATAATTCACTTGTTATTAGTCTTTTCAAGAAAAAATTTATTTATTTATCTCTTCAATTTTTTAAAAAAATTTAATTATTTAATGTTAGAATTTTTTTACTTTTAGTATTTCTTTTAATTTCTATTAAGAACCTTATAATCTAAAAAAAAAGTACATGCAAAATTTTCTTACTCTTTTCTTTGCAAAAAAATTATTGTATTTATTGGTTCATTTAAAAAAGATAAAAATTAATTTCTTAAAATAAAAAGTTCATTTCTATTATTTGATCAGTAATTCATCATCTCAGTTTTTTATGTTCTATATTCTAAATATTCGATTTGAAAATAATGTTATTCTTATTTATTTGTTTGTTTATTTGTAATGATTTTAATGGAATAAAAAAGATATATTCTTGACTACTTTTTAGGTTTATTTTTGAAATTTTTAAGTTAGTTTTTATTATTGTATTCAAGAATTAAAGATTGAATGAATTTTAAGCTTCTTTTTATATTTCTTTAAGTATTGAAATTGTAAAATGAAAAAAGACCTCATAAAAAATTTTGCCTTAAGACTTCAGATACTCTAAAAGCGGTATCTCTCAAGTATACCTATTGCCTCCACTATTTATCTTCATTAGTAATAAGTTTATTGTCACCACCTACTTTCTTTATCATCAATCCATTACCTCCAACAATATATGATGAGTTTTAATATTGAGTTTTTTAAATGATATGAATATGTGATGGGTTTTATTGTTATTAATGATATTAGTTTGCTTCATGTGATACTATAAGATTTTGTATCATTTTTGTTTGGGATTTGATTAAAAGTTAATATTTGATTCAAATTTTAAATCAACTTAAAAAAAAAGAACTGAGAAGTTAATATATTGAGAGATTGAGAAAGAAGATAAAATATTTATTTTTAATTATTTTTTATTTTCAATAAAGGTAATTCTAGAATAAATAATATTAAATGAAAAGTGAGGCCAATCAAATATTTCGAGGGTTCAAGTATCAAGATTTCAATTAAAAAATTCAAGTAATTTATTTCTTTAAAGATTGATTTCGGAATTTTATTTTGTTGAATATTAGTAGAACCAATGACATGAAATTTAGGAAGGTTGGTCCTAACCATGGAAGCTCGATCTTATATATGTAGTTTTCATTAAACTATATATATCTCCAAATTTATTAGATTGGAATATATATCTCTAAATTATAACAATTTCAAAACCATATTAGTATACAAAGGAAGCTCCTGCAGACCAAACCTATAAACTCAAATGAACCCTTGCCCAACATCATGTAAACTCCAATGAAAAGAATTACTGACGAGAATAATAACTTCTTCTAGTCTATCCATTGACTAAGAACAATATCTCCATAATGGAGACTCCATTATTGAATGAGACGTCTACAATGACATAACAGTGGAATCTATGCGTGTGGTGTTGGGTTCAAATTGAAGAAAATTATGCTCCGTATTCTCGCAATATTAAGAGTTGCAGCCATATTTCGACACCGCTAGCAGTAATTTGGTGCACTGAAAGCCGTTACCACATGTAGGATTGTGCTTTAGTCTGCCAGAAAACATGTAACTCGTCTGAGGCCGATTTAATATTTTTTCTTTTCTAGCAATAATTTTCTCGAGAGTTCACCCGAGGGTCGAGTAATTTTCAAATAATTCTATTTAGCCGGTCACTTGAATTAGAATTATGGAAGAAGTTGTGGTTTGAAAAAGGGTTATTTAGCGTCAGCCCCCACATGTTTCGACCATTTGCGCCGCGCACCCACAAGTTTCGACCATGTGCGCCGCGCACCCATTGCCGTTAAAATAACTGTTATCTGTTACGGTGGAGGGGTAACAATGGAAACAAATGAAGAAATATTTTAAAATCCTGTCATTTGAAGATTTGAGTACGGGCTGTCATTTCAACCTCTTCCTTCACTCTTCCTTCGGCATGGCAGTGAGCTTGCTTATACAAGATGCTCAAGTACTGAAAATTGGAGGGAAATCGAGGACGAAGAAGAGCAAATGGCGGGAAAAGCATCCATTGTCACCCACGACAGTCATATATATTAAGGAGATAAAGTTATTACAGTGTGTTATTCAAAAAATGCACTGAGGAAACAGAGGTTTGAGAGCTGAACCAATCACACGTTCTTGAAGAAGCTTAAGTGAGTGAGAATACTTCTTCATTTAATTTTTGGTAGCTATATTGATCTGCATTGCGATTCCAGTAATTATCTGCATTACGATTCCAGTAATTATCTGCATTTCGATTCCAGTAATTATGTTTTGTGATTTGAATTTATAGAGTTATGATTATAGATTTGATTGTATTACAGATGGGTATGCCTCAATTCTTTTGCTATTGGATATTTGGTTTGTTGGTCATTGATTATAGCTTATTTGGAGAGTGTTGAGATGGTTATTGATAGTTTGTTAGGCCGATGTGTGTAATCGATGAAATTAACAAGGGTTTGTTTGTTTATTAGCCTGGGTAAATGCTATGATTTAATGAATTGTGTGTGCTATAGGTTTTAAGTTTTTATATTGATTGAGATTTATATTTATTTCATGAAAAAAATCTCTGCATTATAAAGTAGCTACTGTCATTACAGGAATAATAGATAGAGATGATGATACCACTATGTTTGTAACTTACAAGGATAAGACACATAACCTTGGTATTGTTGATCGAGACAAATTCAGTAGGGTGTCTGTGATCAACAAAGTTATGGTGAGAGTGTATGGAAGGAAGATGTCGTTTGATGAGAGGTTTAATATGAGTATTTGGCAGCCGTGGGACTGTAAGGAAACACAGATTGACACTGATACAGACCTCATCTCGCAACTAAAAGAGCACAACCATCATCTAATCTACTACATGCAGTTATACCTTGATAAGATACCCCAAAACCATGACTCTACAGCAAAGAGAGTGTTATTTGAACCTTCTAAACCAAACTCATCTAGAGATCCAGACACCAACAATCCAGCAACCTTAAACCTCAATGATCCAATTCCATTACCCTTGCATGTGTCAACAAGCCCAACTGAGTTTTCAAATGAAACACTGTTGCCTGAATTAGAAGCTACAATTCCAATCACTGTCACCACCAATATCATGAAATCTTTGGTTGCACCCGATTCCATTCAATCTCAATCCAATTCACAAAAATCACCACCTCCTTCTATAACCAAGATTCAGAACAAATTTGATGCAAACTCTGACCTATTTGAAGATTTCATGGACACATACTTCAGGTCCCCTACACAAAAGCAAACAACAATTCGAACACAGACCGAGGCAGTGACCCAAACCCAAACCAGTGACACAGAGCATACAGATGAAGTCAGTGATAATAATGGTGACAATACTTCATGTTACACTCCAGAATGTCCATCTCAGCAGCTCCCACAAAACTTTGCCCAAACTCCAAACCTATCTCCTTTGTTGAATGATTGTCTATCCTCTCACGAAGAGACAGACAAAGCATCTGAAGCTGCCTTTACATCTCTTGACCAAAATGATATGGTTTCCTTCCTGCAAACTCAGAATCCTGAATCCCAACCTATTTTTGCTTCTAATCCTTTCAACAATTCATCTGACCATGCTAACATACTCAACTCCAAAGCAGCAGTGGGTGCTGAATATGACTCAGACGACAATATTTTCAGTTTGATTGACAGTGATGAAGATCCAGAGCATCCATTCGGTACTCCTAATGTCATTAAGCCACCTACAAAAATTGGGTTGGAGCCTGAAATGGCTTCTGTTGTTTCTGATGATAGTAATGGAGATTATATCCTATCTGATTATGAAAGTGGTGATGATGATTGTGGCCTTGTTTCTGATGATGAAGGTGATGGTGTTTTGGCTAAAATGGAGGCTGTTATTAGAGAGAACTTGTACATTCCAAGTTGGGATCCTGTGACTTTTAGAATAGGGATGTATTTTCGAAATTTTAGAGAGCTTGCATGGGCAATCAGGCAGCATGCTGTTGAAAACAAATTTAAGGTGTATAGGCATAAGTTTGAAAGGGCTCGAATTACCGTTGGTTGTGGATACTACAAATGTCCTTGGTTTCTACATGCTGGCAGGACCAGATTTGGTGGTGTTTACCTATTGAAGAGACTGCATAATGTGCACACATGTTCACGGGAGTTGGACAATCCTGAATGTATTGCTGAGTTTATAGCTGTGAAATATGAACAAACCTTTCTAGATCACCCAGACACAAAGGTTGATTTCATTATCGATGAGCTAAGAAGAATATATGGTTGTAAGGTTAATAGGTTCAAGGTGTATAGGGCAAAGAAAATGGCATTGCAAAGAGCAGGTGCAGATCATGAATCAAGCTACAGGCTGATCAGAAGTTATGCTCAAATAATATTAAATAAGATGCCACAATCTCTGGCTTTAGTTAGTGTTATTCGGTTCCCAGGGGAGCAGTCTCAAACTCATTTTGATAGATTTATCCTCTCATTTCCAGCACTTAGAGATGGTTTCAAAGCTGGTTGTAGACCATTCATTGGGATAGATGGCTGCCACTTGAAGGGCCCATATAAGGGTGTAATGTTGTCAGCTCTAGCACTTGATGCTAACACTGGAATATTTCCAGTTGTTGTATGTGTGTGTAGTGTTGAAAGCACAAGTACTTGGACATGGTTTATAGGCCATTTAAAAACCTTTCTTGAAGATGCAAGGCAGCTAACCTTCATGTGTGACAGGCAGAAAGGTATCCAGAATGCTTTGGCCCTTGAGTTCCCAAATGCTCATGTGAGGTTTTGTGCGAGACACATTCTTGCAAACTTGAAGACAAAGCATCCGCATACAAACTTCAAGGCTTATTTCTGGGCAGCTGCAAGGGCATGTAACAGCAGGGATTTTGATGTAGCAATGACTAATTTGAAGAATATAGATGAGGGTGTTTATGAGACACTAAGAAGGTTGCCACCAAAATTCTGGGCTAGACATGCTTTTGACAACAGTTGTAAGAGTGACCACTGCACAAATAATATGACAGAATCTTTTAATGCATGGCTTGGGGTTCAAAGAAAAGTCCCACTGTTGAATCTGCTTGAATGAATGAGGAAGAAGCTAATGAAGAGGTTGGTGAACAGAAGGAAAAAAGCTGAGGCTTGGGAGTCTGAGATTCCAAAGAGGATCTATGATAGGATGATGAAAAATCTGCAGATTGGAAGTCCAAACCCTGTAGCTCGAGCTAGTGAATGGCTATATGAAGTAGACCACAACCACATGACTTATATAGTTGATCTACAGCACCATGTATGTGACTATGGTAACTGGCAACTATGTGGCATCCCATGCATCCATGCAATGCCATGTATCTTTCATAGTAGAAAAGAGTTGTCAGAATTCCTTAGCCCATTATTGAAGCAGGGGAGCTATTTGAGGACTTATGCTGGAATGATCCACCCCATTCCAGATAAATCTTCATGGCCAATTACAGCAGGTGATGAGATTTATCCTCCATTGGTGAAAAGGCCTCCTGGGAGGCCAAAAATGAATAGGAGACAGGAAGCTGATGAGGTTCCTCCAGAGAAAAAGCGATATAGGATGCAATGTAAGTGCTGTAAACAATTTGGCCATAATAAGAGAGGCTGTCCCATTAACTCCTTAAATGCAAACAAACGTACAAAACATTATAAGGTCAGTGCATTTTCTGTGATTTTTACAGTTGTCTTTGTGTAACGTTGAACCTTACTTTGTACATTTGTGCATGCCCACAGACCAATCTAAAACAGTACGTAACAAAGACAAGATCAACAGCTCGAGGTATGATTTTGTAACTACTCATGTTTCTATTGTTAATGTGCAATTGTTAACTCATTAGTCAATAATTCAAATGACTGACAAAAAAAATATCAGGTTTACAAGATAGGCTAGTGGATCCACTGTCAAGTGCACTAGGCAGTGGGTCCACCACTGTTATTCACATGCAGCCATATGAGCATGTGAGGACAACAGTTGAGGTTCACGAGCCTACAGAGATGCAGCTGCCACCACAAAAGACAAATGCATTTAGGAATCAAGAAGGGCCATCAGGTACCAAGAAAATGAATCCTCAACAGATGGCAAATATTCAAGTTGATGCTCCGTGGTTGGGTGTACAAGGCAGGAAGATAATGGCAGTTGGTGGAATCAGTTTGAGGGAAAACCAGACTACTAAAAAAAAGGGTGAATTGAACAATACTGGCAAAGGGAAGGCACCAGCCTTCCCACCTAATTTGGTTAGGCATTGTTTTATCCTTTTAAGATTTTGTGATTAATATTATCATTAGGTAATGAAAGCATCATGTTACTTACTCTGTATTCTATTACTTATCATATTGCAGTGATTGGTGAATGCATTGGAGACATTGGCAGCAGTAACAGTACCAAGTAGTGGAGGTATATAAGCATTTTTTGACACCTTCCACAATGCCACAGTGAACCAGCTGAAGCTTTTGTTTTTTATTGGAAAGAAGAATGCAATGGTTAGTTTATAGCTGCATTTCTGGAGTTGGTCCTTTTTGGATGTGTAATGTTAGTCTGCACATGGAGCTTAAATATAAACTAATGCTTAGGTTATGTTGCCAGGGGTTTGTGGCATTATGAAAGTTGTTGGCAAAATATATATGTAGGACTTACATATAGGTAGACCAACATTGTTTTTTTTTTTTGTTGGATACATTGCTGTGTAACCATACAGGTGATTAATACACCATTTCAGATGCTGCCAATATATATTACTCCATGATATATTTTATTATTAACTACAATGAATATGAGCAACTGTTACACTTAATTTCTCTGCATTTTCTAAAGCTAAGCAACCATTCTGAAAACATTTTTCATAACTTACAGTAAATGATAGTTGCAAGAAATAATAAAATAACCATTGTGATGAATTGATACTTTTTCAGTTGATAAAGAAGGATTTCAATTGTGACAGTCCTCTGATCAAGGTCAGCCATTGTCAATTTCATAATATTGTTGTCACTGGTGTCAATACCTTGCACTTGCTCTTCAAACGGGTTCATTTGTCTTGTAAATTCTGCAATCTCCTCTCTAGATGGCGTCCACCATCTAAAGAAACCACATGCAGGATCATTCGGACAACTATAGTATAATCTGTTGGGATTTGACTTAGATTCTGATATTTTAATGGTTGCCCTGACTCTACAATAGCAAACTTTGTTGTGGAACTTGAAAATTCCTCCATTGATTAAATTCTTTTCTGACTCGGGTTTTGATTTTGATGAACTTGAAGCACCCCCAGAGCAGCTAGACATTCTTCTACCAATGTATGTGTTGACTAGGTTGTAATTTCAGTAGCTGGTGGTGCTTCAAGTGATACTTCCAGTAATGCTTCTGGTTATGCTTCTAGTTGGGCTTAATAATGACAGCTTGAAGCTAAACAATGACTGTTGTTTGTAGTAATTTAAATATGGTGGGTTTTGATAGGCATGCCGAAGATGAGGAATTGTCATGTGCAATATTTATAGCTAGTGGAAGTGGCATGCCGTTATGTTACCGTTGCAAAGGAACTGTAAATCAAAGACTTGTTCAGCCTTTATAGTCGTTACCTGCACAACTGCAAATGCTTTACTGTAATTAGATTGTTATTTAAGGGCAAAAATGTCATCTTAATAAATATGGGCAATTTCGTCACTTTTCAAAATCACAAACGGTACAGTAACAGATAATAGTTATTTTAACGGCAATGGGTGCGCGGCGCACATGGTCGAAACTTGTGGGTGCGCGGCGCAAATGGTCGAAACATGTGGGGGCTGACGCTAAATAACCCTTTGAAAAATTGATTTGAACTTTATTTCTCCATCTTAAATTTATATTGTGTAATAGTATCTATTCTTCTAAATATAATAAACATCAAAATTGAAAAATAAATTTTGTTTTTGTAAAGTAAAATTCCTCATAGAGCATAATTCGTAAAACAAACTAAACATTTGAAAACTGATTGATAATAAGAAAAATAAATGGACAAAAGTATGGACACGTTGCCCAACGATGTGACTACCATTTTCCTTTTTGGCTCCTGCCCTGCTTTTACAGTTACAAGTGACCTTCCCTGCTTCCTCAGAAAGGTGTCCCCTTTTCCAAGAAGTATTGCTCCTGGATTGGATATTGAGATTCCAGTGTTCCACATTTCCACACATGATCAACTACGATCCCAAAAAGAACTAAAAGGACAGAAAAACTTGACCTTATGCTACACATAGATGCTGGGTACAGACCAAATGGAGTATCCAATGGAAAATGCTTGGTGTAGAGAAAGACGAGAGAATGACGAGAGAAACAATGAAGAAAGGGGTAGAGAGAGAGTGAATGGGTAGAGAGAGAGAGAGCAAAATTCTCTCGTCTTTCTCTCGTCCTTCTCTCTCTCTAGCACTACTCGTATCCAATTAGTCTAAACAACAATTACATTAGTATGTAACGAGTCTCAAAGATTACCAGACAATATCACATTATCAACAATAATAGTACTTTCCTCCTAAGAGGATTTCATAGTTGTTTACAATGCTGCTTAAGATTACAATACTTTCCTCCTAAGAGGTTTCATAATTGTCTACATGCTGCTTAAAATTATAGTACTTTCCTCCTAAGAGGATTTCATAATTATTTACATTCTACTTAAGATTACAGAACTTTTCTCCATAGAGGATTTTTCATAGTTGTTTACATGCTACTTACGTTTACAGTACTTTCCTCCTAGAGGAATTCATAGTTTTTTACATACTACTTAAGATTATAGAGTACAGAATACAATAAAACATGAGTGAAGCATTATCACCCAGATAGATATAGTAAACTTAACAATATTACCTCCGAGAGGATTTGAGTGTTGTTTTAAATTTTGCTACTTAAGCAAAATTCTCAAGTCGCTCTTTTAACCATGCATCGTTGTAAGCAGTGTTTGTGTCACTGCTATCCTTTGCATAGGCTGAAGCTTCTCCATCTGACTTTGATACGTTAAAGTCAGGGGAAATGGTTTTCCCAGTCTCTTCGCGAGAGATTTCATCCAGGAAAGCCCTTAGGCAATTGAGCAGCTGCTCATCACTGTAAATTTCAGAGTCAGAAAAATCACAATTATCAGAAAAAGAAAAAGAGGCTTCATTTAGCCTATTGTTGCCACCGTATGACTTCAATTCTCCAATTAGGAGACCTTTATCTTTCTCAAGTAATGGTTCTTTTACCCATGCATAGTTGTCAGCAGTGTTTGTGTCACTACTGTTCACTGCATAAGCTAAAACTTCTCCATCTGACTTTGATGGGTTAAAGTGAGGGGTAAGGGTTTGTCCAGGCTCTCCGCAAGAGCTTTCATCCTGGAAAGCCTTAGGGGAAGCATCACTGAAAATTTGACAGTCAGAAAAATCACAATTATCAAAAGAACTATTAGAATATTTTAATCCTTGTTCTTGAGAAATTGGTGCCTGTAATGCAGAAAAAGAGGCGTCATTTAGCCTATTGTAGCCACCGTATGACGTGATTTCTCCAATTGGCTGACATCCTTCCTGAAAGGCATTTTCAGCAGAATTATGTATCTCCAAAGGGTGATGTAGTGGTAGCTGCCACTCCAAATTGCTATTTTGTGGCAGCAGGGAGTTTGTGGGACTAAATCCTTCAATTTGATTTCCCAAATGAGAAATCAAATTGTCATTTGGCTGTGGCTGCTGGTTTATGGGAACATATTCTTCACTATAATTTCTCGCTGAAATAAAATGGTCACATGCTAGTTGCTGAGCCGGAGAATAATTGGGCATAACCCAAGGGTATTTGAGTAAGTACATATTTTGTTCAATGCGATTTCCAGTATAAGAAATCGAATTGTGATTAGGTAGTTGCTGAGGGTATGTGTGAGTAGTTCCTTCACTATGATTTCCTACACAAGAAATCAAATTGTGATTTTGTATTTGTAGTAGCGGCTGGTTTGTGCGGATATTTTCATTATTATGATTTCTATTAGAAATCAAGTAGTCACTTGGTGATAGCTGGGTTGGGCTGTCATTTGTTATGGACTGAGGGTATGTGGAAGTGTTTTGTACAGTAAGATTTCCAGGATAAGAAATGGAACTGTGATATTGAAGTTGCTGCTGAGGGATAGTGTGAGTGCTTTCTTCACTGTGATTTCCATTCGAAATCGAATGGTCACGAGGTGATTGCTGAGGTGAAGAAACCAATTGTTCACTTGATTCCCCTTCATCAGTAGTCAAAATACCACGCTTCTTCTTATTCCGTCTTCTAAATATGCGACACAAAACAAATTCCTTCTACATGAATTAAAGGCAAAACCAAAATAAGGAATACTGCATTATCAATTAATTTTTCAGATATTCATTAGCACTGCCAGAATTGCTACTCACCAAACAACAACAGATTCATTCATCAAGTCATGCAAATGCTTTTGGACACATTTCTAGTTGCATTTTTAATAAAGTCGCAATTTCTTTCATCGTGATAGACGATCCTACCCATTAACATTTTAAGTACTAGGCAACAAAGATGTACACTTTAAGACGGCCTGGTTAACTAATCCTAATATATCTCCAACAGACACAATAATCTGGCATGCTTCGCTAATTAATCACTTCAATCATCAAGAAGAGCTAGCCTTAGTCTTATATATGCAAAGCTATAACAAGGCATAAAAGAAATGAAGTTCCAAGTGAGTGACAAAAACAAATTAGGCTCATACCTCATAACTGGGGTCGTCCTTGACATGGTACTCATGCATACCCCACTCGGTTATAGCTTCCTTACGAGGAAGACCGCGAAGGTAGAAAGTCAAAGACTTTTTGGTACCAGTAAGGCCGTTTCTAGCTTCGATTTGGGAAACTTTACGAGTAACTTTCCAGGACCCTGCGTTTGTTGCTCTGTGGGCATCGTTACTCTTCGTGTAACGAGGATTATAGAAGAAGTAACAAGCTTGATCCTCAGAATCAGTTTCCGATTCCGCTGCATCATCAAAATAATACACGGTGCATGCCAATCAATTCAGCTGGTAAAATCTTTCAGTACAGAAGGTTAAAGGGAAAGGGAAAGAAAAAAAAATTACATATACATACTTGCTAAGTCCCATGGCTCAAGGCTGCAGATATGACCAATATCCTTGATAGGACCATATGAGAAATGGGGATGAAGCCTCTTCTTCTTGAGAAGACGGAGGATTAGCTCATCGGATGGCTGGGACTTGTACCACTCCCGCATATGACTCTCCATTTCAGTTTTTTTTTTTTTTTTTTTTTAACAACAGAAAGAAGTTCAACGGAAAATGAGAGTAGTAACCACTTCTTCAATTGCTGGTAAGGATTTGATGAAACCCCCCCAAGACTGTTGTAATTCAGAATAGTTACAGTGGCATCTCTCCCTCTCTGGCTTGATGGGAAGAATTTTCTCTGGGAGACCCAAAGAGTAAGAGTAAGAGTGAGTGTGAGTGTGTGATCATGTCACTCGGTGATCGAGTAGACGATCATGTTACTCATTTTATACAATCAAAGAGTGATGGCGTTAACTCCACATTCCCATGACGCGTTAACTCTACAGTGAGACAACCTTCGGTCTTTTCTCCAACGGTGTTAACTCTACGTTCTCACCAACTTCTGAGTGGACAAAAGAATCAATTTTACTTAAAGGCCAGTCAATGAACAAAGTGACAAAAATAAATATGGGAAAATTATAAAAAGTATCATCCTCTTATTGGTTCAACACCATCAGCATCGTCCTCTTAGTACTGACGTTTAAACACCGAAATTTAAGTTAAAAATAATTTGACAGAAGACTGATAAAATAAATTATAACACTCAATACTATAAAATCACATACTGCTACAATTCATTTTATCAGTGTTTAGTTAGTATTTAGTTTCTTTAACATTTTTCGGATATTTATTTAAAAATTTAAATAAAATACAAACAGAATAAGCTTAAAACTATATAGAATAATTGTTATTTATAAAAATAATGAAAAACATGTTTACATGAGGTTACCATTAATTAAAAAAAAAGGTCAACAAAACCATAGTGTTTTTGGTCGGGTTATTTGTTAAGGGGAATTCTAGAATCTTCTACGACTTCAGGTAAATCTAGAATCTTCTACTATATTTATAATTATAGTTTAAATTGTCATTACAAATTTAACCTTGGCAAACGTCATGATTAAATTATTGCAACAGTACAAAGTATGTCCTTCCTTGATCAGTCGTGGAAAATCAACAACGCGTCTCCTTTCAGTCTTCGCGGGAAATTGTTTGGTTGGGTTGTCTGATGGTGTGAGTCTGTGAGACTCTCCTTGTCTTTAAGGCTTTTTGTTAACAAAATAGTAGTTAAAAACAAAATGAAAATTTTCAAATTACGACGATTGACAAAAGTATGCAGTTCTTGCCTTTTAGGTCATTTTTTTTATCTTGATTTTATTGGTGGTTATTGTGCTAATCGCAGTAAATTCTTCTTGGCTTAGCTTAAGTCTTAACGATTTGGAGAACATATATGCCTATGTGTATTCATTTTCAGGTGCAGGCGCCTGTATTTTTTTTTTTTCAATGTAAACACACTTTTAAACTGTGTAATTTAAAAGAGTTAGTAACAGTGTGTCTGTATGAAAAAAAATAATGAATATATATATACAAACACTCATATGTATATTACAATAAAAAAATCTATTGATATTTACGAAAAAATATATTGTGATAATCTGTTTTAATGTGATTTTGATTAATCTGTTTTAATGTGATTTTGATTCAACTTAGCAATATTATGAAAGCTTGTCTTTTTGGTGGGTGGTTTGGTTGATGGTGGGGGTTATTCATCTTATAACAACATTTGGGGATAAACAAAATTGCGATGGTCTTGAAATTAAATAAGAGAAAACGATCATTAGAGACAATGCCAATGGTGACCGATGACGACACTCCGACAATCAAGTCAAGTGAGTATTGGAGAGAGTATTAGGTTTTTTCAAAAACCCTAATATTAGTGAAAACTTGAGAGTTGTGTGGAAGAAGTTGAACCTATTTTATTGAGACTAGTCTAATATTATAAAGGGAGTGTCTGTGAGTGTATCTTAGTGTCTTTTTTGGAGACGTGGCACACAATAATAAGTCATTCCCGACCTCAGATTAGGCTTTTGGATAATTTGATCATTCAACTTGAGTCTTTTAGCCTCTTTAAAGTTAAACATGTGTCGACTACACAGCCTTTGCCTTGGTGGTCAGGGCTACTGCCTCCAAATGTGAGGGCAACAGTTCAAACCCCCACAAATGTATTGTGAGGTTAATTCTTTTCTTAATTGTAATGTATAATTGAGTGGAAACAGATTTCTCACTTACCAAGTATTAGTGGATTAGACATTTCTCGAGTATTAGTGGGTTAAAAATCCATATCCCTTGAGTATTAGTGGGTTAAAAATCTGGGTAGTGTTTCTTAAAAATTGATGTAAACTAGTCTCAATAATAGTCTGATTTGTAAATATTAGGTATAGTCTCATATAATATGGGTTGTAGTATGATCAATAGTCTTATCTAATAAAAAACTAGTATGAGTAATAGTCTCAAAAAAGACTAAACAGTGTCAGCTATATATGAAACTGTCCTAAATAACAAAATGTCTTAATATCTGATTGACTTATTTCAAATAAGCTAATCAGACTTTTAGAGCAATTAACTCCTTTGTTGATCGCTGAAATAATAGTTGAGTTAATTTCTAAGTAACAAAATGGCTCATGCTCTTTTTTTTTTTTTTTAAGATCTTCCCATTCTATCTTTGCCTTTCGAATTTCCTCTTTCATATTTTGCAAAGGCCAATTGGTCATGAAGGCTAATGTACACATGCCACACTCTAATTGCATGGCCCAAATTTTACCACCAACATCATCCTAGATCAAGTATATTATGATATATTCTAAAATTTTATCCTCACAAAATTAAAAAGAATACCTGATTTCACTCCCACATTTGGGGCAAATGCTTATCCCTACCCAATTTTAATTAAAACGATTGAATAGATATATACAAATGGTTATATGAGACTATGAGAGTCCCTAAAAAGGAACTTCACCACTCGATCTAAGGCCGAGTGGTTATGCGAATGTATGGTTGAGTTGACGGATAAAATACAGTTCAAATATCACGTAAGGAAGTCATTGCTATTCGTGGATGCAAGAGGATCGATTTACATAGCGTACTCCCAAATAACTTTCACGAAATAGGCCAGCTTTCAAGAACCAGGCCATGATACTAAAATTAATACAAAGCTAGGAATGGATCCAGCATGCGTGAAACATTAGTAAAAATTTAAAATTTCAACATTAATATTCCCCTACACAATTTTAATTGTGGGTTACACATCTATTGAAGTAATTTCTTGCATAGCAAGCGGATAATTGATTGAACAGGAAGAGCGAGTCCATTTTCTTTGACTCCTTCTCTGCCCCTCGAACAATATTTTCTGCAACACGATTTCTAGAATCATGAAGACACATTGTGATAGTCTTCATTGTGATTTGGTAGTTGCTGAGGTTCTACCTGAAATAAAATTCCAAGAGCATTAATTTTTTAGTACGAGTGCCATACTCAACATGGATAACTTGATATTGAAACAGCCCATAAGGCAAGCTATTTCTCACCCTTCAGAAGCCATTTTTCTGCAACATGATTTCTGAAATTAATCATGATATGAAGGGCTGATGGTTGCTGAGTTTGCGCCTGAAGTTAAGACATAGAAAAAAAAAAAGAATCCTTTATTCAAAACATATTTCTGATACCCTCTGCAAGAAACAAAAACAATTACTATCAAGAGTACAGATGGATATCTGATGATACTTACCGAGTAGTTGAACCGGCTGGAAGTTGTATATATCAACTTTGTTAATTGTTTGGACAGAGAAATCAGGGTCAATTCTCTTCTTGTTCAGAAGATTGATGGTAACTTCTTCATCTTACAGGACAGCCCATCTCGGATTCCAAGTGCCAGAGTCTTAGCAAGCTCTCTCTGCGATTCTGTTTTCACAAGAAAAATTTTGCCCTGCATTGACAGAGAAAAATGGGTGATCATTCATTTTTATACACACAAGCTGGGTGATGGTCGGTATCTGGGCTGAGTTGGAATGATGAACCCGCGAGAGAATTTTGAATTTTCCTTTGACGGCGTTAGGGAGAGATCTGTTTCCTTTTAGCATCGTACCGTCAGCTTTCCACTAGAGACTGTCTCCTTCTTTGAGAAGGAGTGAAGTGAATGAAGTTGACGTGTCCCCTTCCTCGAGAAGTAGTTCTGTGCCGTAGGCCCTCAGCTAGCCTAATACTATACAATATTCTGCTTCTTTTGTTTTCTTCCGCTTGTCTCCTTGCTGTTAAAGTAGTAAAAAATCCACATCATTTTTTTTATCCTTTTTCTTCGCAAGTGTTTGTTCTGTTAAAAGTCTGTAGCTGCTTCTAGTATCTTCACCTTATGGGCTATATTTATTGGATGCCATTGGGCTTGTAAGTGTGAGCCCATATTGGAGGTTGAAGGAAAAAGTTTTTACCTTCTCGGATCTGGTTCACTCTTCTCTCGTTTGATACTTGGGTTGGCAAGGTGTGGGTGTGTGCCAAGGTACGGATCTATATAGGGACCAGTATGGGCCATCACCCCAGTAAAGAAAAAAATTAATAGTTTAATATTTAATATTTTATATTAAAATAAACATATATTAATAAAATAGCTATTTTATAGGCATGTACGATGCCGTTTATTTACAAAATAAAAAAGAAAAAGTTATTGTACTTGATTTTTGTTCCATAAAAGAACGAAAAGCTCAAGTTTAGGAGATTTTATAATTTTGTTTGTTCACTTGCCTGTATGTTTTGAAACAAAATGTGAACTTTGATTAAAGTCCTTTATTTTCTATTATATTAATAATTACTTATTTACATTAAAAATTTTATTGAATTTTTTTTAAAAAAAGTTTTGACCCCTCCAGTCAAGACTGGCTTGTTCCGCCTCTATTATAACCAAAATATTTAGTAAACAGTTGTTGTTATATCTTATAAACCAAGTTAATTTGATCTCATAATTATATAGTGTGAAACATATAATATTTTTATTATTTTTATCAAAATTATTAATTAAAAATCATATTTATTATATAATATTAATTTTTTATTTTTTATTTACAATATTTTTTTTTAATGACTTGAGAGGTACAACGGCTACGGTGCGGAGCTGCAAGTAACAGCCCCGAACTTTCCCATTTCCATCACCTTGCATTGGGACCTCTTTCTCTCTCCTCTGGCACCCGTGGAAGTTCCCCATTGGCTGCTGTTACTTACAGAAGCCGAAACATAGAATTCTCCGTTTGAGACACATACAAAATCACAACAATAAATGAATAAAGTATGAAATTGACCAGTGGAATGCATGGTAATCACAAAATATAGTGAGGGGTCCCGCTTGTGGGGTCAAATAGAAGGAAATTCCGCTCCATTTATTTTCTCCCCAGTTTCAAGAAGATTGCAGCCATATTTCTTTATTTTCCAAAAAGATGGGTAGCAGTTAGGGTTTGGCATTATTTAGTTTAGTTCGTTCTAATTTTAGTACAGTATTAAATTGAAACTAAATATAAATTAAATTATAGAATCGAATCAAACTAAATTAAATTAGTTTAGTTTTATAATTTAGTTTGGTTTGGTTTTATCATATATATTTATTATTTAATAAAAATAATATAATAATAATACACCATTAATACGATAATAATCTTAAATTTATAAATTAACAAACAATAAATAACATAATAAAATCTAATAATAGTAAATTAACATAATAAATTTTAACAATAATCTAAAAATCCATAAATAATAACCAATATAATAAATTGTAACAATAATAAATTAACATAATAAAGTTCAGCAATAATCTAAAAATCTACTACACAGTACACATTAGAAAATAAACTTTAAATTTTCATTACCAATGATTACTATTCCAATCACCACTTTTTCATCATTTGCTTTCTATATTCACAATTCTTACATTATCTCTCAAAGTTAAAGCAAGCCATTAGCAAAACATTAATAATAAAATAAAATAAAGTGTATGCTATAACATATATAATCACATATATTAACTAACAAATAAAAAAAAGAATAAATTATGAACCATTTTTAATTTTAATTTTAATTTTAATTTTTTAAAACCATTTGGTTCGATAATTTAGTTCGGTTTTGAACCGAAACAAATCAAAAATTAAATGGTTCAGAATTTCTAAACCATTTAATTTTATGCTCCAAACCAAACCGAACCAAATTATCATAATATGGTTCGGTTCAGATCGATTCAAACTTAACCGAACCAAATACTCACCCTTAGTACCAGTAATTTGGTGCACTAAACACTGTCACCACATTCTTGTCCTACAATGGATTATTGTAAGCAAAGCAAATGAATAATATCTCGAAGCAACAAATCAAAATAAATTCTACTTTCATCAATGACTGTCATATCTGGCTATGAAAAACTGCTTAACACAAGGCACAAGATCTGAGCATATGACATCCGAATAGAGTGATCATGAGCAAAAACAGCCAGCTTTAATCTCAAAGACTTGAAGGTGAGCTGTACGCACTCTGTTATCATCAGAAGTCACCAAACTCGGCGTGTGAACACGAAATCTGCAGCATCATCAGTCATTTCATCGGATGAATACAGATTTTGGCAAAAGACAAAAGTCAACAATGTGGTCCAGCAATAAGATTTTGATCAAGGGTTTGCTTACCTTACCTTTAACTTACGTACAGTCTATTCACACAATCGAAAAGTGAGCCCTAGTAGAATTCATTATTGTAGAGAGAGTTGTACCTTACGTTAATTGTAGATTCTAGTAGAATCCATTAAACGTAAGGTAGCAGTTCCTCTCGCCTTAAATTTATACTACGTATTAGTATGTATTTTTCTAAATACATTAACTTAAAAATTTAAAATTTAAAATTTTATTTTTGTAAAGAAAAACTCCCACAATTTAGTCCAAATGTATCTCATCTTTCTTGAAAATTTTAAACTAAAAATCATGAATTTGTGATAATTTACGCTTAGTTTATATTAATTTTCATCTTTAATAAAAGAAATATATTGAAAATTAACCTCTAATGCGTATACAAAGCTACCACGCTACTATGATTTGGCCTTTGGTGCCACCACCTCAATCATCAGCTCAGAGTCCATAGACATGGCCATACCACAGCATCCCACCACTTAGTCAATCAAATTGTAAAGACTTAATATCTTATTGAAAGAGATATTATCATTTTACCACTAACTTTGGTAGTAAAATGATAATATACTTATTTAAAATTATGTAAGATTTCAATAAGTTATAATCTTCATATACTAAGTGAATTATTCAATGTCCTAGCGTAGTGCCATGGACTTAAGTTGTGTTCGAACCACGTACAAATCTCTGTGCACTTTATTTTCCATAATTTTTATTTATTGCATTTAAATTAATTAGTAATTTAGGGAGATAATATACCTACATCTATAAAATGGATCTAAATATCCTAACACAAACTCTAATTAAAATTAGGGTAATATATCAATTTTTATAAATACACCCCACTTTTAAAAAATAAATTAATTAGAAAAAATATATCTTATATTTAATAATTTCAAATAAGAAGAAAATTGGACAATTAACTCATTAAATTCTCTCCAACTGTTTAAATTTATGTCACAAACCGAACATATGTTGGAGTTTGGATAATTTAGTCATTTTTGGTTATAGGACAAAATAGTCAAATTAAATTATATTAAAACGAAATTAGTGATCAACAATGGTTAAGAGACTTTAAACTCTCTTTATTTTCAAAATTTAAAAAAATTATCTGAATTTTTGTAAATTATATTTTGAAATGAGGTGGATTTACACATATATATATTTGGGGTGGAAATACTCTAACCTTAAAATTAGGTTCGAGTTCCAACAAATGAGGGAATTAGTAAGATAAATTTTCTCTGTCACAAATATAAATAGATAATAGATATATCTCCCAATATTATTGAGGTATAACATTGCACTATGCCACAATAAAATATATTTAAATTAGTCCTATTTGGCAAATTTCTAATTGCATGTAACTGTAGACTTCTCACTGTAAATCCAAATAATACAACCATGTGATAAATTTCTAATTGCATGTGTCTAAAGACTTTTCATTGTAAATACTAAATAAAGATACTGCAATCATACGATATTATATTTACCAAAATATTGTCAACCCACGTGTGGTAGGGAACTTCCATGTCCACACTCAATTTGATTACGAAGTTCAACTCTCAACTCTCAATTTCCCATTCTTGCTTTTGCCTTTTTTTATTTGTTACTCCACACCTCCCTCTTATTATGACAGTGCCTAAAACTGAAGCTGGATCTCCCAAGCTCAACGACAGGCCCAGAACTTACTGCCAGCAGCAGATGGAGCAAGTTCAGTGTCTCCCTCCTAAGAGAGGGCGTATCAAGCGTCGAATTCTCTCATGTCTTGTGAAAGATGATCATTCTTCAGAAATTCGGTTTTCATCCCCACTGCTCCTGTTTTGGCAATTCTTCCGCATGATTTTTAACAAGTACATAGCTATTTATCTTTTTTAAAATCTTAGACACGTTCGTATTTTATAAAATGCGAATTTGTAGACGTTCGCATTTTATAAAATACGAATTTATTCTTAATTACTTTAAATAAGTCTACAATATAGTTTCTTTTTTTTTTTTGTAAAATTCTGTTCTGTACTGTTTTGATGGGCTTGTACATAATAAGTGTTATAGTAACTTGATGACCATTTGCTCTTAATGTTATGGTGTACATATATGATCCACCTTGAGTTAAAGTGCAGTTACTTGCATTCTCAATGTCCCATGAGTCATGAGCAACACAAGTTTGTGACCACTCTTTTTGTTTTGTTTATTCATTTTTACCTGTGATGATATATACCCTTGCTTTTCTTTTTCTTTTCTTTTCAATTGAATATACCCTTGTTAATTACTAGCTAATTCTAATGTCTATTCTTTTTTTCGCATTTCCAGTCCCCTATCTATCTCTTTTTCACAAAGCATGGAAAAAGTTAGACCTTTTTTAAGTTGTTAACGGCATGGCGAATCCAAAAAAATATAAAAACTAAATTTTCAATATATAAATATTTACTAACATATTTATTATTTTTCTGGATTCACTTTCTCATTTTGAAAATGTTATACTCTAAATTCATTATCAATATATTTAAAGGGAGCTAACTAAAAACTCAAAATAATTTTTTCTTTTATTCGTAATTTTTTTTTTGGGGGCCTACATGGCTCGGGCCCCTCTGGTCATATGGTTGATCCGCCACTGGTTTAGTGAAAGTAGTTTTCCAAGTTATTATATATCTAGTTTACGCGTCTATAAGTATGTGCGTCCAAATTTTCATTACACTTCAAATTCCATCACATATGTAGGAAAAAGAAATATCCAAGAATTTGTTTTGGAAAAAGACAATTTTGTATATCTGGAAACTCACATAATGTCATTTCGATCATTAAAAAGCCCGTGGCACTTGATTTAACACGATCATTTTCAAAGTCAACTTCGCGGAAATTATTATGTAGCAGTGATACCTCAAAAGGCAAATCACAACCCAGCACGTAGTATATACAGACAATTTTGTTTTTATTTAGGAAAAAAAAATAACATGGATTTAAACCATTTTTAATTTGATGTTTGACTCAGGTTTATGTAGCCATCATGGAAGCATTAAGGCCATATTTGCTTGGTGGTAGAGAAGTGGGGACATGAAAAGAATTTGATTTCTTTTATACTTTATTATTTGGTTAGACTAACTTTAATAGAATTGAATTTCCATTGAAATTCAATTCCCATCAATTTGAAGAATTTGTATTCCTTATCAATGACTAAGGATTTCAAATTCATTATCTTTTTAAACACAAAAGTTCCAATATTATCCTCTAACCAAAATTAATTTTAAATAAATTAAAGTACAAATAATTTATTTATTTTCTTAAATTAATAGGATAAACTTATTTGAAAAAAAAAAAAACAGTAAAGTGACTCGCCAGAAAGTCACCGGAGGCTCATCGGAGTTTCGTCAGAGATGTGTTTTACCATCAAAACTGGTACTAATGGAATCCTCATGAGCCGATCTACAACTCTATGGGGTTAGAAATGCTAATATACATTGTTATTTAACTCAAGTCTTATTTAAATGCTGGGGAAAATTTTTAACTCTTATATTTCCAACTATATAGTGTATTTTCTGCAAAATTAACATTTCCAATGAGTAAATCGTCCATTTCTAATCATTATTGTGCATTTAATAGAGTTTGATAAAATGCAAACTCTATATATTTGTGGGTTTCAATATTTAAAAATAAAAAAAAATTAATGTCCCATAAATTGATACTAAATAATATAAACAATGTTATAAATGTTGTATAATTATGAGTAATCAATTTCATCAAACCCAATTTCCACCAACCAAATCTAAATCTACACGATCAACTTGTAACCAATTTGAGGTTGGACTAAAGAGGCAGAGAGTCGTGAAGAAATTGAAAGGTACCATTTCCTCCTCCATGCCATGTGGTACATGTGAATTTCATTTATCAATTGGCAGCATAGAAATTCAGCGAAATCACCATCGCAATGCCTCGTATATATCACAAAAAATGTTGTAATTTTGTTCTTTTGTGAGCTGTTTGACTTACAGGCGCAGCCATTAAGTCAGAAAATTGACTCATAGGAGTAACATAATAATAAAATAAAATAAAATAATTAATAAACTATGACTATGCTTGGATCGATGTTGGATAAAAAGTGAGATTAAACTAATTTAAAGGATTAAAAAAGTTAATTCAATATGAAATTATGTTTGACTACAAGGACTAATAGATTAGTCCAAATTTTAGTTTGACATTCATAGTATTATTAATCCTCTTTTTCACATGGATTTAGATGGGATTAACTATTTTAATCTAAATTTGCAATTAATATCAAAATTTTATTCAATAATTTATTTTAAATAGTATGTAATATTAAACATAAAAAATTATTCAATTATTTATTTACAATATTATTGAACATTAACTATTAAATTTAAAAATTATAAAAAATAATAATATATTATTTAAATATTTATTTTAACTTAATTAGATTAAATTTAACATAGTCATATCCGTCACTATAGCAAACAAAAGACAAGATTATATAATATAGTATAATCCAATTTAATCTAATTCAATCTAATTTTAAGGGTTAATCCAATCGAATCTAGTCTTCCAAACAAAGCCTATGTGTTTTATTGGGACTATGTAATAAGCTAACTCTGTAATTTCATAAAAATATTAAAAAGATATGCTAAAAACATTATTCTTGAAATAATCTTATAGCTCTTAATATAAATAAAATATATGAGCGTCCTTGAATTGGGCCTCGCCGTCTTTAACTTAGAATTGGGCCTTGCCGCCGCCATCACTGATGCACTCTTCATTAGTCACTACTCACTGCCACAAAGATTAAATCCATTGGTCACCAGCCATTTTTTTATTATAAATATGTTATAATTTTAAAATTTCAGAAAATCTTCCAATTACTGTATAAATTATACTAACTCTTTGGCCTGTTTATAACAAACAGTAATTTAATGGAAGTTGAAAGGTGCATTAATGTTTTATAAGTTGAGTGTACATCGAAATGTGTCAAAATATTTAAGTTTAAATTTATGCAGAGCAATTTATTAATTTTCTGCTCAGAAGATTGAAGAAAGTTTGAAAATGCCCAACAAATTATAAATTGTTAAATTTTCATTTGAAGTTTAAAAAATATATCATTTATTCATTTTCCATTTAAGTTGGGAAAAAGCTCTTTTGATCCCTGCAAATTAATATAATAACTCATTTCATCCTTACTTTTTAAATAATATCCCATTTAATCCCTATATTTGAAATAATAGCCCAAAACACCCTTATGTTAATTTGCCGTTAGTTTAGTTTGTAATTCATTGAGAGCAAACTAATATTTTCAATTAGGAATATATAATATATTTTAAAATAAAACTCTAAAAAATAATTAAATAATATATGACTTTCTACATAAACTTAAAATTTAAGAATAGCTTTATGAATAAATAATAATAACACTAAATAATATGCAAAATATATATTTAGGAAAAAAAGAAGATTTCACAGGCACTTGATTTTTTTTGTCCTTTAATTTGTTTTGATTTAATATAGATAAGATAAATAGATAACAATCAACCGGTACTGATATTTTATCAAAAGTAAACATAGACTCCATTATTTATCTTCAAAAACACATTAAAGATACAAAAACACATATTTAAAATATTATAGAATAATTTAATGAACACACAAATGCTTGCACACACACCACTACAACAAATATCACCTTTAGTTGCATTAGATTGTAGCACTTTTTTTTTTTAAATGCAATTTGCATATAGGGGGGCCATAGACATTTTCTATTGCAATCTCATTCTTTCCACAGTAAAAATAAAGCACGGTTTGAAGTAAAAGAAGAGCAAGGAACATGTCTAGGGATTAAGGTTGGTAAGAAAATTTTTGAAGATTTGAAAGATTTTGAAAATGATTGGGGGAAATGGAACAAGAAACGAAAGAAGTCTGATGAAAATTCTAAAATTTCTCAAATTTGGAACAAGCGGTCAATTTTTTTTTTTATTTACCATATTGGAAGGTACAAAGCACTAAATATATATATTCATTTATATTTTAAATATATTTTGATTATAGCCAAATGATTTTTTTAATTCGATTTAAATTAATGTGATAGGAATTGCCATTGCGACATAATTTGGATGTCATGCATATTGAGAAAAATATTTGCGAGAGTATTATTGGTACACTATTAAACATTAGTGGGAAACAAAAGATGGATTGAATGCGCACAAAGACTTAGAAGACATGGAAGTTCGAGAAGAAATGCAACCAAAAGTTGATGAAGGTCATAGATTACGCTTGCCTGCAGCTTCATTTACATTAACCAAATATGAGAAAAGAATTTTTTACAAAACTTTATTTGATTTGAAATTACTTGATGGGTACAGTTCAAACATAAGAAATTGTGTATCAGTTGATGAATATAAGATTATGGGCCTTAAATCACATGATTGTCACAACAGTTACTGCTTGTAGCATTGAAAGAATTGCTAACCAAGGGACATATGAAAGCCATCCATATTTCGGATGTGTTCATTTTTCAACAAGTTATGCCAAAATATTATTGATAGAGAAGATGTGTTAAACCTTGAAGAAGAGATCAACGAAACCTTATGCATGTTTGAAAGTTTCTATCTTCCGACATTCTTTGACATAATGATCCACTTGCCAATTTATTTAGGACGTGAAGCTCGACCTGGAAGACCTGTTCAATACCGATGGACGTATTGTTTTGAAAGTAAAAACTTAAAGTTTAAAATTAATTAATTTTTAAAATAAACATCATTTTTACATCATATAACTATAATAGGAACATGAAGATTTATAAAGGATATGTTAGGAATCATGCATGGCCAGAAGGTTGTATTGCACAATGCTATCTTGTAGAGTAATGCATGAATTTTTGTAGTGGATTTTTGAATCAGAATGTTGAATTAAGTTATCATAAACATCAAAATGAAGATTTTTCCAGTGATGTGATTCTTGAAGGTTGTCCAATCCTAGGGGGAACATCAATTACTTTAAGTAATGAAGTGTTAGAAAATGCATATTGTTATGTGTTATTCAATACAACTTTAGTGAAGCCATATTTAGAGTAAGTACTTAAAAAACATTCATTATTTACTTTTTGTTAAAAACTATAATTTTACTCAATTTTTTCTTTATTTTTTTAATAGTCAATTATGATGCAAATGTTAATATGTAGGAGTTAAAGCAGTTAAGCAAGATTTTAGGAAAAATAAAATAAAAATTTGCTTTGGAAAATACATGATGATAATTTCGCTACCTAAATGGTTAAAAGAAAAGGTAAAATTGAATTTTGTTTGTACATTTGGAAGCTTTGTTATAAGATCCTGATTAGTTAATTTTCTTATGCAGAGATTGTCTTCTCCACTGATGCAAATAATGATATGGATGAATTAAAATGACTTTCATTTGGTCCTATAAATCAAGCCATGAGCTATAAGGGATATATTATTAATCAGCAACAATTCCACATAAGAGATGTTGAAATGTCAACACAAAATAGTGGAGTTTCAATAGAAGCAACTGCTATATGTAGGGTAAGCGCGAAAGACTGCACAAGTTGATGTTGTTTCTTATTATGGAGTTATAAGAAAGATAATTTTGCTTGATTACCATAAGTTTTAGATTCCAATATTCAAGTGTGATTGGGCAAATAAAGGGCACGGTGTGAGGATTGAAAATGGTTTTACAGCTGTTAATCTACACCAAGGTCAAATCAGTATGAGAGAAAGCTTTTTATTCTTGCATCACAGGCAAAACAAGTATTTTATTTGAAAGAAAATGATGCATTAAATTGGTATGTCTTACTTAAAGTGCCACCAAGGGGATATTTTGATTCGGAGATGTACAAGGAGAATGTCGATACAATTTTTGGGCTGAAGGATATATCAACACAAGATATAAATAATGATAATGAAAATAAGGAAGTTACTAATGTTAGAGGGAGTGGTGATGAAATATTCACGCAACCTGTTTATATTTTGTTATTTTACGGTGCAAAGTCAGAAATTCCCTTAAATTTAAGTGTAAAATAGCTATTTTACTTAAATTGTGTTAAATATTATAACAGTGTTAATGTTTTGGTACAAATAACAAACTTTAGGATGAAAATTAAACAAATTCAAATTTATATAAAAATTTTTATAATATGATAAATTTAAAGTGGATAATTGATAATTTTCTTAAATTTAATTTTATTATTTATGGTATAAAGTTAAAACTACTCTTGAATGTAAGGGTAAAACAATCATTTTATTTATATTTTGTTAAATCTTCTAACTGTATTAAAATTTGGGGGATTGCCACTTTCCCTCCTACAATAATCAACATATACCATTTACCTCTCTACTGTTTTTATAATAACCAAAAACCCCTCTGACAGCATAAATTTATAATATTACCCTTATTTTCAACTACTCTTTTATTTACATTTATTATAAATTCAATAAATTACATGAATAGAAACTAAATAAAAAAATTAAGTATTAAAAATAAGAAATATATGTTTTGATGTGAGTAAAAAAATTCATAACAAATTTTTTTCTTGTAATTATTTATTTTGTGAATATTTTCTTATAATAAATATTTTGTAATATTTTAAAATTAAATGTAAAAAGTATAGGTAAAATATTTTATTATTTATCTTATAATAAATTTTTATTTGTCATTCAAGTTTTCTTATAATAATTTTTTTATCATTTATAATAATTTTCTTATATTTTTATTATAAGAAAATTTTCACAAAATAAATAAGTACAAGAAAAAAAATTTTATTATTAATTTTTTTGCTCATATCAAAATATATTTTCTTATTTTTAACGCTTAATTTTTTATTTAGTTTCTATTCATGAGATTTATTTAATTTATAATAAATATAAATAAAAGATTAGTTGAAAATAAGGGTAATATTATAAACTTATGCTATCAGGGGGTTTTTGGTCATTATAAAAATAATAAGGAAAAAAATAGTATATATTAATTACTGTAGGGGGGAAAGTGTCAATCTCCCATTAAAATTTTGATGGATGATTGATCAAAATTACTTACTTAAGGTAACAAATTCAATAGATTTAGTTTTTTTTATAGTATTTTGGATAACATGAGATAATTTCCTCCTCCCATTTAACTCAAGCGTGTAATCGTTTAGGGATCTCTTTGATAGAATGAGAAAATTTATATCTTTATCTGAGAAGATATAAACCTCTAGGGAGCCAGATGCTATTACACATTTTTGTAATTTGCTGTTTAAGCTGTCATCACTTTCCTTCTCCATTACCCCTCATTCATATTTGCCTTTCCTCCATATTCCTTGCAACAAAACACAAGAAAAATGTCTCTGCTATTTTATGAAGAATCTGAAGGATTTGAACCGATTTTTGGCGAACCGAAAGCCGAGTGGGCCGACTCGCGTTCGGATTCGCTAGGCCGGTTCTTATTCCATGTCTCTGCTCCAGATTCTTCTCATCTCTTAATCCAGGTCACTGATTTCCGTTCCAACACTTGGGAGGCTAAACGCTCCGTTTTGCAGCTCGACGACATGGTAATTTTTTTTTCTGTTTTTTATATATTGGGTCTGTTTTGTATTTTGTAGTGAGCGACATTCATAAGAATTGGTTTATTGAAGTAAAAAAAAAATGTAAAAACAAGAATGAAAGATTCTAGTATATTATCTTCAAAACCACAATTTTATTTTCCCAACAAAGTGCTTTTGCATTAAGTGCTTTTGGAAAATGTAATCTAAGGTGATTCTGCAGAGTGGGGCTTTACTAAAATGTGCTTTTCATGCTCTTTGAGTAAGATGATATTGTAAATTTTCTATGTCTTTGCAAGAAATTTTATGCTGGGGTGTTGAGCTGCCAATTTGTGTGCTTGGTTTCAATATTGGTTAGGTTTAAAAAGGTTTAACTGATGAACTAATCAGCGAATGTCGGGTAGTAAACAGTGTTATGGATCATTACACGTATTTAATTTTTTTTTCATTTTTCCTGATGTTTTTGATCAATATTCAGAGGGATGAGATTGGAATAGGAGGTTTGTGGTCAGAGTTCATTGACTATGTCGTTGCTTCCATTAAATCTGAAGATGTAAAGCTCATTCTGGAGGGACACTCGAACGCAGATGGTATTCTTAGTGAATCATTTTTTTTTTCAGTATTTAGTGCAAGGTACTTTACTTTGGGTAGTAATTTGGGCGGGGTGTTCTTGTAGCAGATTCTTTGTCTATCTATAGCTTATTCAGTTCTCATCATGGGAGTTCCTTTTAATTTTATTAGTAATGTCTGATGAGAATGGCTACTTTTTATTTTGCTTAAATACATATTAAGTGCGTTTGTGGATATATAGGTGTATAAAAGGTGGATGCAAGGAAAAATGAACCTTGAAAATATGGTGAAGAAATCTATTAAACATTGTGCTTATTGTTTACTGTGTTCCAGGAGCCGCCTATGCAAAGATAGTCGCTCAGAAATCAAAAGGAATGCCTCGAATATCCATTTCTCTCACAAGACTTACGGGTTCTGCTGCTACTGAGGCGATGGCAAAACTATCTCTGGAGCTCTTTACAGCTTTTAGAAGCATGCAAACTCTAATATTACAAGGTATTATTTTCATTTCCTATGTGAATAATTCTTCTTTCTATGTCTGGCTTTTATTTTTTAATCCATAACGGTTTTCTCTGTTGACATCCTTTTAGTAGTTTTTTTTGTAGTTCTTATAGGCTGTAAAACTTTTGGTGATTTGTTAATGCCCTGACAAATATCAGCAATTCTTAGAAGTAGTATCTTGATTAACAGTAAATACCCATTGCTTACGCTGCGGAATCAGGATCCTGATTGGGTTATCTCAATCCTGTCCATTACAATTTTTTCTATTCCTTGATGGCTATTTTCAAGAATGCATGCTCTTGCGCCTGTTGGCTCAAGAATTTCTCTTGTGCCTGTTAGCTCAAGAATTTGGAAGTGACTCTATGCGTAGTGATAATAGATTTATATTTTAATGCTTGTTAAAAAGAGTGATAGAGCGTTAAATTATAAAAAGACTGTCAATAATAATTGTGTTATCAATTTACTTCATCTAAAGGAATTTGGTTTCATTCGTGGGGAGTAGAAGGAAAATATGCATTTAAGTTTAATTTTATTTATTAATGAGTTTGGGCATATGCATGCTGCTAGAAAATGTCCATTTTGTTATTTCAAATACTTGTGTGGCAACCAAGGGTAATTTCTGGTGAATGAATTTGAGATAGCTGTGATTACCATTGTTTAGTCCTACCTATAGATGGAAGCCTTTATGAGTAGCTCATTCAACCAAATGGAGATTCTTTTGAAGGAAATAGCCTCTCTGCAAGTGAAAATCCTACAATCACAAAGTTGTTCAGCAGAGGCACAATTACGTATTTTGTTTTAACTATGTCATAGTTATTACTGTGATCATTTTTGCAGTAATTTTCTGTTTCTCTTTTTTTTTTCCTCGTTTGTTTAACAAGACATGTGGTGATAACAATGTTGCAAATATGAATCTTCGAAGAAACCTGTTGATCTTAGGTTAGTAAGGACCTAGACACTATCATGAATGTGAGCATGTTGAAAATATATGTGAGGAAGACCTTTCCCGTGTACACTTGGAAAACGTTTTTGAAGACTTCCAAATTTTTCAGTGCATGAGATTAAGAAAAGAAATTCTATTCATAAATTGGTTTTATTTTAACCTTGATATCTTTATTTTCCTTCTGGTATTGAAGTACAAAAAATAGTTGAGTGTCTTCTTTAAATTTTGCGAAGAGACAGAATCTTATAACTTTTTTGTAGTGTGCAATATAGGTTCCATGTGCTATTAGTGTATTAATTCTTTTTGTTGAGGCTTATTTCATCCTCATTTTTCATCCAATTTACTGTGTTCAAAATGACATTTATGGAATGCATAATTCTAGACAGCCATCTCATGGTTGTCTTTCCGTCGTCGTAACATGCTATCATGGTTAAAGATACGATATTAGCAAGTGTTTTAGCTACTTTCTGGGGGGATAATCCCTTGTCATCTTGGGCTCATACTAAATACACCTATGACATCTAGGGGTGGGCAAATAGCTCGATCTGACTTGAAAAATTTTGGATTCGGATCAGGTTTGACCTAGTCCAATCAGATAATTTGAAGAAATAAAAGCATATGCAAACACAAATTTTCAATCCGATCCGAACTATAATTGGATTAGATTGGATCAAATTACAAGTTTGGACTGTATTTGGATTACTTTTTTTTTTCCCCAACCCGATAAGTTCAAAATCCGGTCAGGCTGATTAGAATCTGAATTTACCCACCCTTAGCGACCTTAATTCTTAAGGAATTATGTTTTGCAATTATGTAACTCTTATGGTGTGTTTATTTCTTGGATTAGGAAATGGGAATATTTCCCATTTATAATTATTACTATTTATAATTATTATTATAGTAATGATTATTATAATAATAGTAATTAATATTATAATATTAATTATGATTATTATTACTATTATTACTGCTAATATTGTTATTACTATTGTCTTTATAATTATTAAATGATAAATAGAATAATTATAATAATACTATTACTATTTATAATTATTATTATAGTAATGATTATTATAATAATAGTAATAATTAATATTATAATAATTGTCATTATTCCTATTATAATTATAACAGTAATGGAAATATTTATAATACAGTAATAGTAGTAGTAATAATAATAATAATTTTTATTATAATAATGGTAATAATATTTATACTAAAAATATTTACTCTTGATTTTGCTTGTGAACAAATACATTATTGTATTACTCTATTTCGATTACAAGATAAAGTAAACACATCAATGGAAATATAGGTCATTCTGATTCTTATTCCTGCAACTCAAGTAACCACCTTAATATGATTCCACCATTCCTCATTCTTATTCTAACTTGGGATATTATCATTTTTCCACCAAAGGTATTCTGACACATCATATCAGTACCACAGTTTGGTAAAACTATCAATTTACCACCAAACGTTTAAACTGTTAGCATTTTTCCACCATTCCGTTAAAACTCAGTTAATATGTAACAGAAAATTCATAAAAGGTCAATTTTATCCATGGAGCATAAAAGACCATGTAATTAACCTTTTATGAATTTTGTAATTAAATCATCATTTGTTGTTCTTCTTTCTTAAAGGATAAAAATTACCCTTTATAAATTTTGTAAAATTGACCGTGTGGTGCTAGGTACTTCATAAATTAATTTAATTTATTTAATTTTTAAAGGGTAAATTTATTTATTAAATTGACGAGCTAAAGACAATTTATTCTACTACTAAAAATCAATTTATGAAAGGGGAAAATGTGCAAAAGAAGCAATTTAATCTTTGATATGATGATAATAATTTTACACAAAAAATTAAATAAATAAATTTGTCCTTTAAAAATTAAATAAATTAAATCAATTTTTGAAGTACCTAACACCACACGGTTAATTTTATAAAATTCATAAAGGGTAATTTTTTGTTCTTTAAGAAAGAAGAATAACAAATGATGATTTAATTACAAAATTCGTAAAATGTTAATTACATGGTCTTTTATGCTCCAGGGGTAAAATTGACCTTTTAAAAATTTTCCGTTACATATTAACTGAGTTTTAACGGAATGGTAGGAAAATGCTAACAGTTTAAATGTTTGGTGGTAAATTGATAGTTTTACCAAACCATGGTACTGACATGATGTGTTAGAATATCTTTGGTGGGAAAATGATAATATCCCTTCTAACTTATTCCGATTCTTGCCCATTCTGACTCTAAGAGGCAAACACACCATTGTTGTCCCCCCCCCCCCCTTCTTTTCCTCTACACGTAAATATGTGTAGCCAGGACGAGCATAATATCCTTCTGTCAAAATTACCTTGTGATGAAATTAACTGTTGCTTCTTTCTTGATTTTGCTTTCAGAGCAAGAACGTTGTCTTCAGCTGGAAAAAGAGGCAGCAGCTGAGAAGGTATGCCTTTCCTGTTGTTTACAGTATATTTAAGGGGAAAGTTCTATTTTTATGGTTTATAATCCACTTGAAAATATTTGAGAGTGTAGTTTATGAGAAGAAGGCACCTCTTTGTTTTCTTTCTTATTCTTCCAATGGGTCTTTTGTCTACAGATTGTTGCATTGATCTTTTGTATTTTTAGCTGCTTCTACATCACTGGCACATTTGCAATTTAGCAGCCTGTACAGGGAAAAAAGAGACATTTTGTGAGTTCTTATTGGTAGCTGAATTAACTACTAAATCTATGGCTCCATTGAGATTTCTATACTTGACCAAGTCCAAGGAAAAAATAAAAAAATTAAAGATTAGCCACGCAGGGATGGCAGGTCCTATTGGGACGAAGAGACCTAAGAAACTTATTAAAAAGAAAAAATAGTCTGTTTCTAACGCTATAGGCTTGGACTATAAGATGTAAGAGAGAATGATATTGCATATAATATGCCGACGGAACCTTGTTTAAGGGTATTGAAATGAGTGAAATCTCAATTCTCTGTCTTCCATTATTATTTTTACCATTTTTATTTCAGTTTGGAGCTCCTTGAAACTTTTGGGTAACTCTGAACAAAACATTTTTAGAACTAGACAAGATTGGGAGTGGCAGGCCTCTACCAGAACATAGTAGAGACCTAAGAAATATAAACAAATAACATATTCAATTTGAAACACCGTTTATTGACCAGAAAATTTTACAAAGAATGAGTATGTGTATTATAAACATAAGGAACCTTGGTAGAAGATTTAGAAATTTGTAAAAAATTTCAACTCGGGATCTCTTCTACCTAAGAGCCAAGTTTAAATGAAAGCTGGAGCAGGTGCTGAAGATAATTAAAACTCTTCTCATAGCCATTTATAATTCCTGATTGAAACCCTTTTCTTCTGTCTGAAAAAGAGTAAGAAATGCAGGGTATTTTAATAGTAACATGATTTGATGTAGTTTTTTTTTAATATAGATAACTTTTTATGTATATCTGGTCCCTATACACTTTTGTAATGCTTCTATTTTATAAAATTATTCAAGTTTCTCATCCAAGACTATATAATCTTTTATTGTTTCTTTGGTTAAGTTGCTGTGTCTGAGTTTGATTTGTCATTAACCTTTCTTTTTTCCTGAGTGTGATCATTCCATTTTAATTGACGTAGAAATACATTTGATTGGAGCATTAGTCATCAAGTTATCATGGATGATACACAGTATGACATCGTGATGAACAGGCGGGATTGCATTACCTGATTTGAGAGTTTTTATTTTTAAGGGTCCTATCTTGGGAGTGAGACTTACCATTCTAGCAAATGATCCTTCTTAAATGTGTTTTCTTGCCATAAGTAGTCCTCTGTGTTCAAAGCAGCTTTTTGCAATAAATAGTTTGCAATGAAAAAGGTCTTTTGTGGCCTTCAAAGTCAGACTTGGTTATTCAATTACTCGATATTTAGTCAAAGTTGACTTTTCGTGTGATCTCTTAGTATTTTGTGGAATCAATAAGATTTAACTTCAAGATTTTTGGTATTTGTCAGATCAATGAGAGTTTAGTTTATTACTTAATTAGTCCAAATCTATGAAATTCTGGTTTCCGTTCATCAATATAGTTGCAAAGTTGATCTTTATGCAGACTTTAGTTGCATTTGCTATTTTTATTGTGTTTTGGCACATCAGATTTATATGTAAACCAGTGGAGCTCAAACTTTATTACATTTACCACTTAAGATAATGAAGATAGAGTAAAGATATAATGGAATCTTGGTTTATATTTGTTTTAATTGCTGTATCAGCTTTTTCTGGCAAAATAATCATCTGTACCTTACTCTGAGAATTTTTTTTTTTTTTTTGGGCACTGTTCTCAGGAAAGGAATGAAAATATTCAGAACCAACCGCTGTATTCAAAGAGGCAGAAGTTGCAAAAAATGAATTTCTCAGATAAAACTGATATTTCTGCTTCTATATTGAGCAATGGCTCACAAGATTCTCCAGGTGTGTGCAGCCTTCATTTCTGTATGAAGTGGAAGCTAGCTTGGTTTAATAGTAGTTGCCTTGGCATTTTTAGAATAGAAGTAAGCTGAGTATGGTTACTTAAGTCAATCAGAAAATATACTTTATTTATCTGTGTAAACAAGTATACTTAAAACTGGAAACTGACTGCTGGATGTGGTTTCATCATAATGGGATTTAGATCAAGCTGCAACTTGGAATTTTTTTTTGGCATACAAAAAGTAAATTCTGGCAATTAATAAAATAAATAGCTATGAGAATTCTTATTTTTATGCAATAGGTAATATACGGCAGCAAATAATTTTCTTTTTTGTCACTGGTTAGACAGTTTACGGTGATGGATAGGAACTGTGTAAAATGGAGGATTGGAGAAGAGCTTAGGCTTAGCTGTCTGTAGCAGTTAGTTATTAAGCGGTTTGTGGTTGTTAAATGAATAGTGAGAACATAATAAAACTTCTTTTTTGTCACTGGTTAGACAGTTTACGGTGATGGATAGGAACTGTGTAAAATGGAGGATTGGAGAAGAGCTTAGGCTTAGCTGTCTGTAGCAGTTAGTTATTAGGCGGTTTGTGGTTGTTAAATGAATAGTGAGAACATAATAAAACTTCTTTTTTCTTACCGTTAGACAGTTTATGGTTATTAGGCGGTTTATGGTTGTCAAATGAAGTAGTAAGTTTCTTTTGCTCTATAAAATAGGGCCTATGCTTATTCTGATTCATATCATGAATTCTATCTGAGTTTCCATCATTTCTTCTTCTCTTCACTTTTTAGATTTAGATTAATGATAGTTGTACAAAAATATATCGTCTTTAGTGATCTTGTCCCAATTTCTCCGGTTTTGGTACATATAGCTTTACTCTTAAATTGTCCCTTTCTAAAATTTCCCATTTCTTTTGTGTTGTATTGTTCTATGCCAATTTGGCTTCCTCAATGGTTGGATTGCTAGGGTAAGCTGATTGGCCCCTAGGAAGCCAATAGTTATTGCAAGTCTTTGTTGGCTGCTGCTTGACTGGTTCAGGTTTTTTTTTTTTTTTTTTCCCTTTTTTCAGGTGTGGTACTTTTGGGAAAATGATATATCAAGTCACAAGGATGAGGACAGTGGTGATTGTTTGTTTCATGGCCTGTAGTCTGATTACAATGAATGGCTATTAGTATTTACTGGCGTGGAGGTTGGGTTTGAAGTATTTTGGTGGTTTGATATAGATGGGTAACACTTTTGAATGAATGATAGAATTTTATAAAGAAATTGGGGAAATTTTGTGGGAAGGCACAAAAAAGAGGGAAGCTTGGGAACAGACCATATAGAGAAGGAAGTATTCAATTAATTCATGATATGAATTACTATAGACGTTGAATCCCTATTTAACAAGTAAAATAAAAGTACTCTTGTGAGAATTTTTTTTAATAATGAAAGCCAAAATAGCCTAAAAAATGAGCCATATATTATCAGAACCATAACTGTCTATAAAATGTATTATAATAATAAACAAAAATATTTAAATAGAAGTAATATTACAATAAGTATTAATTATAAAAAGTTAATCATGACCCAACTAGGGGAGAAAATCTCAAAAAGGACCAAGTATTATGTCTATGTCTGACATTTATACATGGAGGTTGTCCTAAATCACATCATGCGTATATTGTTCTTGGGTAGGCTATTGCATGACATAATAGTGAAGGATAGTGTTAGAGGATGAGCTTTCTGTCACTTCATTTGTATCTCATAGGTAGCTGCCATTCATACCATTTATCGTTATCTATAAGACATCATGGTAACTAGATTTATATGGCTCGTTTAGTCTGGGTGCTGTAGAAGTCTGAACTTTTTTGCCTGTTGCTTTCAAATGTTTTCATATTCCACATTCTTTTCTTTTCCCTTATTTAGACGTACAGAATTGTATGAACTTCTGAGAATCTAAGGTAGACTAAAGTTTATACACTGAAGTAATTGAAGTAATGTCTTTTGTGCATTTCCTAGCAGAACAGAGTACATAATATATCTGGCAATAGAATCAGTGTTGGATGGCAGTTTTTTGACACTAACCCACTTGAATCTTGATTCTGCTCCCGGTAGTATTCTACCAAGTAGATTGCCCACAGACCTGAACTACCATTACTAAATTTACATTCCATAAGTAACAGCCAATTTTTGTTTATGGAATCTATATGCTTCTCCATGGGAGCTATTTATAAACTCTTTTATCTGTGTATATTTTTGCAGTTTTCATAGTTTTCTTTCTTTCATAGAACCTTTAGGCTATGTTTGGAAGGCCGGAATGGACCGAATTAGCTTTTAGGATTAGATTAGACTATATTGGATTATATAAAACTTTCTTGTGTTTGGTATAATGTCTGACCAATTTAGATAATTTTAATTTAATGAAGCCAAATTAACTATTTGAATAGTATATTATTTTTTAAATTATATTACTAGTAGTTGAATTTAATAATTAATATTTAATATTCAATATTATTGTTGTAAGAAAATAAATTGAATAATTTTTTATGTTTAATATGACATACTATTTAAAAGAAATTATTGAATTAAAATTTTGATATTTAATCTTAAATTAAATACAAGTTAAAAGTAATTTATTGAATAAAATTTTGATATAGAATAAAATATTTAACCCTATCTAAACATGACTTGGATTGGATTAATTTTTTTATCTTTCAAATTGGTTTGATCCCACCTTTTATCCAACATCCGAACATAGTGTATTACATAACTAATAGTTTAGTTGCTTAAGATTTCCCATCTTTAGTTTCTCTATATTTCCAGTTTGTATTTTTGTGTATACAACAAACATTGAGCTATTGCTAACTGTCATGTAGTTTCTAATGTCATTAGATGTCGATTTTTTTATTATTTATTTATTTATTTTTTGATTTGCTTGCTTTATTGCAGACAAACAAGCTGCTCAAAGTCCAGTCGCTTCCAAAGTTGCTAATCGGGTCATACCAGCACACCGCAGGTTTTAACCATTTCCAGCAAACTCGCCATATCACGTTGTCTTCTTTATGTTAATGATCATCTGTTTTGCAGGGCAAAAGTAAGGGGTGCATTACTGCAAGATACAGAAGATGACAAAGACAACTAGAGGTAGATCTCTGGCAGTTTGGTTTGCCGGAATTTGGAAGAATATTTATAGTTTATTCATGTGTTTCATTCATTTTACAAGAAGAAGCAATAGATAAGGAATAGGCGTCTTGCAAATATTAGGTTTTCCTTCTTATATCTGTCGTGTTTCTTGTACAAGAACATGTTGTGTAGCTATTTCCTCGTTGAAAATTATGACTTACTGATTCTGTAGATACATTAGGCCTCTGGTCCTTGATAGTTTTGATTCTTGAAGAGCATCGGATACATAAGCCCGTGAGTGAAGTAGATGCAAATAACTTTGTATTTTATGGCCTTAATGTTTCTGCAAGGCCTTTATTATTTCAGTAATTGTTAAGAATATTAATTATCTAACATATCGAGCAGAATATAACTTCTAATAAAAATTGGGTTGATTAGGCTGTCATGGAAGCGATTATTGGTTGCATAATCTTATATTTATTAGCCTTTTAAGTGATGCAACTGTGTGGAGAAACATTACCTTCTACATAATGGGTTAAATGCTACAAAACATATTTGTTTTGAAATTAAAAAGTAAAATGTTGGAGGATTTTATCTTTACACATAAGTAGTTCCGATGCCTAATTGTTTACTTAGATAAAAATTCAATTACGCTACTAACCACATGAAAAAGGTTGTCCAAAGAGTGAGTGAAACTGATGCCAGCGCATATGCCCAGAACAATACAATAGAGCATTCACTCTCTCCAGCACCAAATAATTGTGTAAGTGTGCCTACAGATATAGGGAGATTGGGAATGAGTTTCAAAAACAGAAACTTTGCAGAGAATTTTTATGATCTTGATTTTCCTCTCAAGAGATTTTGGTTGATACCTATGTTCATTGCAGGTGGGAGGGCATACTGCAGTAGAAGAACAAATTGATATAATGGATTTGAGTGGATGAATCCAGCATTTACTGCAGCTTTAACAATGACAATTCCTAGCAGGGGCATGAAGAGATGACGAATTGCTATGATTCCAGCTATAAGGGACAGCGGAACTGCTGATGACCCTTTTAAGCCTGAAGTACAACATCCAGTGTATCCCACTAAGTCAGAGATTAAACAAAACCAAAAAACAGATTGAACTATTACTGCAGTCAGACTTGTATTCAATCACCTCTAAGTAGATTTCCCCCCACTATTAGCGTCACAGTTGGGATTGTTGCATCCCTGCAAGTAATGTGAGAAAGCTAGCTCCATGATAATAATAATCTCAGGGATGAAAGTGACAAAATTTACCCCAGTAAAGAAGCAGAATCTACGACAACGTGAAGAGGAGCAGCATCACCAATCATTAAATTGTGAATTCTGGGCACCATACCGATTGTTAATCCAACAATCTGTGCATAAAGAACATCGGTAATGTTGTTATATCCTTAGAAGTAGGCATAGATTTATGAGATACAGAGCAGCTAGAAAGTATATATATACCGCTGCTGTGGTTGATGGCGCAAAAAGTGCTTTCAGATTGAGTTTTCTTGGAATTGTCTTTAAACATCTTATAGTCTTTTGTAAAACAGATATCTGCATGCCATAAGCTTGTAAGATAAAGAGATGATGAGAACATAAATTCATTTTCTCACAGCACCCAATTCTTGATAAACTAAGATCAGAACAACCTTATCAATCCCATCTGTCGTTTCGCAAAGAAGAGGAGCTTCTTGATTACTGTATGTCTTGCTGCTTATGAACTCTTCATTGCTGATCTTACTTGAGGAAACCCGAACAATGTTGAAGATATAAGTCCAGAAATAAACCACTCCTGTCTGAAGCATCAGAAAGCGAAATTTTTGCTTGACGTGATTATTTTATGCTGTTTAAGCATGAAATAGCAGAGAAAATAGTATGCTGGAATGTAAAGCTAGTTGAAAAGTCCTCGTACCGCCAAAGAGAGGGAAACATAAGTCATCCCATACTTGTGGCAGATTTCTGGATCTCCAAATGGACTGTTTTTCTCTCTGCAGATTGCTGGTATGATTATTAGAGGCAGATTTCCCAGGTTTCCTGTTTAAATAAGCCACAAGCATTATGATCATGAGTTCCCAAATTCTGCTTGTACATAACTAAAGAGGCCATAATACCTGCTGCACAGCAACCCAGTACAAGTCCTTTTAGATGCCGGGGAGCTCTTGTGACTTTTATCAATATCCATGCTAGTACTGACCCAATTATAAATGTGCAAAGGATATTAATTGGCATGAACCACCTGCATACACAATATAAAATAGGTACAAAAAAATTAATTATTAAAACGATTATGAAAATCATTGAAGAAATAGGTGAAACTCCTTGTTGTTTGTCGAAATAAATAAATTCTCTCTTCTTTCAGTAGCAACCATTGCGGTTGAAAAACAAAAAAAATTATGTAAACTCTCTCTTTTTTATATGTGTCTTATTATTTTACCCCTGTATGTGGTAAAGGCCACCAGGGATCATTAAAATTTTCTATGGCTGAAATATTAAAAGACGCAAAAAATTGAATGTTAACAAAATTTTTTAAACGGCATAAAATTTTGTTAGGTTTCAAAACATGAGGGGAGAAATAATTATTAATTTCAACTCGTGGGTTACGAATGTGAACATACTGAAAGATAACTCACATCAAAACAATGCTTTCCAAGGTAATTGTTTTGGCCAGGTTGCTGCCAACTATTGCTGGACTGAACACAAAAAACACCACCTAAATCATTGAGAAAAGGTTGAATTAACGTTAGCAGTCCACTAAAATACTACAAAGTTAATGGCCAAGATAAGTGCAAACAATTAAGAGCTATAGCTTACACTATTCAATTGCTTCCTCGCATTCTCTCCCATTACATCAACTTTGTCCAAAGCAAGAAAAGAGCCGAGTGTTGTCAACAGTAGCGTTTTCAAAACTGGCATTGAAGCAACGAAAAACAAATCCGAAATCTGCATTGTGTGTCAAAGCTTCCAATATTAAAAATATGGACATGAAAGAAAGAAATGTTCATGAGGAGCCAGGCAGCTACATGCACATATATATTGTGCATGTGCATATACAGATAGACTGGCCTCAGAGGAAAATTATTTTTGTCTGTTTCTTGACTTTGAATTCCGGAAGTACAAAAGGCACTGCCGCTCTCCTTCCTGTTACCTTCCTGGTCTAGAACCTGTTTCTTTATGTTTCTTGTCATCTACTGCGCTTTTTTTCTTTCAAATTTCAAAATTTGTCAGTACATATGTTCCTCAGGAACAGTCCCTGGCTTAGATCAAGTTAGAATTAAACGTCACCCCCTTTGAACAATTATAAGAAAACACATCTTTTGTAGCTTTTAACTTTTGCTTTTTACGACGTGACGAGTCGCTCTTAATTACGGACATCTGTACTTTACTCACCCCTTTGCATCATGTAGAGTCGCCTTATACCACCTTACAACAGTTTAGAATGGGGAGTCTGCACCAAATGATTATCTCTATGATCCACGTTTTTTTTTTTTTTAAGATTGAATTAAGAGATTTGAAAATATAACTAGCACCCAGCCAAACACGCAACTATTGTAAGTTAGTTGTTGATCACAAAAAATATCTCCTGTTATCATAATAGTTATAGTATTAATTAGAAACTAAATTCGTTATTAGTTAACGTCAAGATTATCAATCAATTTATGCAATGATTAAAAACCAAAACATGAAAAATACTATGGAAAGGTTTCCTATAACTCGTTTTGTCACAGTGAAAATAGTGTTTTTTTAATCAATTATAATTAATTACTTCAATTCCGTTATCCTTGTCGCTTGACTTGCTTCAGTTTTTTTTTTTTTTTTTTGTAACTTAGGGAATTTATTTTTGAACGTCAAGCTTTGTGTAACATTTTCCAGGTTTTCTAGTTTCATAAACCTTAATTTTGATTTGTAAACTTTTCGATCTATTAAGCCCCACGTTTTACACTTAATTTGATTGTAACACAATTGTTTGGGAAAAGAAATAGCGAATTAATTATCTTTCACGTATTGCACTTCATAGCTCAAGATTCGGTTCTAGTGGTAAAGAATAACTTTTCTAAGCTTAGGTCCTAGTTTCGAGTCTTACTAGTGTGCAAATGTTAATAAAAAAAATGATTTGTGTTTGATTATCAAATTTATAACATGTACTGATAGTACCTAAATTTCAGTTATATATAGTCTTTTTAAATCTCAAGAGTGTATTGTTGGTGGTAAAATTTGAAGTGGTGGCACTCGTACAATAGAATGTTTCGACTAAAATACTCTTGACAAACCTAAAATGGGATTTAAAAAATTGAAGACATTATGAGAAAATTGAGGTGAGATGGTGTGAGCTACCCTAATATTCGAAGAACTCAAAGGATGCTTTACTTAATGCAAAATATTGCACATGGGAACTATAGCAACAGTGACTAGATCTCCACAAATATCTGGGCACTTTAACATAGGAAGATCCCCCATTGCACCAGCTCAACTCCATTTAGAGAAACCCACAAACAGCCACCCCTAACAAGCCAATCAGCACCTGCGAGACAACCCAAGGGAACGATCACATGAGGGAATACCACATGCCAATCTCAATACGAGAAGAACTTAAGAGATTTTTGAATTTCACCCTAATATTACTAAAAATCCACCATCTTAGGTGGAGAATAGCCAATCACGGCTCACCGTTAGTCCAAAAGGACTAAAGATGCCCTCAGGGGCACTCCACTGTAAGATCAAGTCCATCTCATCACAGAAAAGTCATTCTTCAATCTTTCAACTGTTCTTAATGCGTATTTTCAAGATTTCACACAAACCCAGCCTCATATCCATTATTTATTGACTTGAGCATTGAAATGCCATCCCGGGCTACCACTGAGAGAACACCTATAATAGTCATTTTCCTCTTTTTGAAGACTCTGGACAGCCTTTTCCTTGAAATCCTTCCCAAAAAGGTCAGAGAGATCATCCCCAACGTGAAGTTCTTAAAATGTTCTGGGCAGAATAATGGCTTGACCAGAATTTTGCCAAAACATCTATAATTATTTCCAAAGTCAAGGAAATGAAAAACTAGAATTTTAGAACAAGAAAAGTATAAATCTATCTTTCGTTAGCAAACTGACGACATTACTGAAAAATGAACACTGATATCATTAATCAAAGGATCAATTCAATTTCAACTTTTTGGCTCGCTGTAAAATTTGCATAGTCCTGAAACTACTTTACAGTATGTTGGCATTGCTCATTCAGAAGCTACATCGATCGATGCACTCTGCTTTTTGGGTTTGCTTTTCTTGATTTGCAAAAATGGCCAGCAACCAGGTGAGAAATTGCTGGCTATCCTGTCATTTATAACATTGTACAAAAGGAATTAGTATTAGAAGCTTAAATAATAAGTATTCAAAGCTTTATCTCATTTGGCATTAACTAATCACTCGAACAAACAAAATTTAAGTTACATTTGCGTTAACATTTTAAGCAATGGCGGAACCACTCTTGTCCACGTGTTTGCCCGGGTAAACCCTAAAATCTTGGAATATTTTTTTACATCATGAAAATTTATAATATTAAGAAAAAAAGTAAAAGTTGAGAAAAATATTAATGACCGGCAATTTCTAAACTTTGAAAATATATTGATAATCTTTCTATATATGAGGGTATATTTATAATTTTATTAACAATATATAGACAAATTGGATAATCTAATAAATTTGTTTTATATGCTAGAAGGGTATAATGATAAAATTATAATAAATTGGGGTGTAAATGTCTTTTTTAAAATATTATGAGGGTTTTTGTCTCTTTACTTAAACGTTGGGGTGTGTTTGTCCTTTTCCCTATTTTATTTTTGTTTACAGAAAAAGTAAATTATCCAATATTTTTCTCTTCCATCAAAGAGTTGTAACTACCCCACGACTCAAAATTGACGTCTTCAGCTTCTATTTCTTTTTTTAAAGTTTATTTCAAATAACACAATTAAATGAACTATTTAACTTTCTTCTTAAGTTCTTTGATTCTCTCCTAATAGGATTAAAGATCCAAGGTTTGCTTTCTTTGTCAAGATTCAAGCTTTGCTTTCTTCGTCTTTTTTATTTTTTATTTTTATTTTTTTAGGTTACATTACAATTACTTTTGTTTAAAAAAAATTCTAAATATTTAATAAGGAATCTTCCATTATGAACTCCAGTTTATATTTTTCAGGCTTAATTTGTTGTGTGTTACTTTGTAAATTGCGTCTGTTTCTTTAATATTAAGATTTATGTATTGTTAATTTATTAATTATAGTTAATAATTTGTAACCATAAGTTTATTTTTTCATACATGATTGAACTAGATGGTGTGTGTGTATTATATTTTCATTAATTTAAGATTTGAATAGCATTTATTTTATTTTTACTATTATATATTTTTTTTATGCTTTTGGCAACCCCAAATCACAATACTAGTTCCGCCCCCAATTTTAAGTTAAAATAGTCTAACCCATAACTAATCACTTGCCATTGATATAATATATATTTACTAACGGGTAAAAGCTTGTTTAGTCCATATATTATGAGGTTAGTGCCCATTTAGTCCCTATTTTTTTAAAAACACCTCAAAACGTCTCTGCTGCTAAATATTGACACTCATACCATTATTTTTTATTCTTTTTAACTTGCTTTTACAATATTACACTCTTACAATAATGTTTCTTTTTTGGATATTAATAAAAAATTAGATTATCAAATTAAACTCAAAAATAAAATAAAAACAAAAAGGTATATATTAATTTTTGTGGAAGCTCACGTATGTCTAAAAAATTAATATTGTAAAAAATTACATTATCAATATTTTTAGGAAAATTAATATTTTAACTCAAGAGAGTGTTCTACAAAATTTTATATATATATATATATATATATATATATATATATATATATATATATATATTGAGGTATTTTTAAAAATATAAAGACTAAACGGACACTAACTTTAAAATAACTTCAAAATATAGGGACTAAACGAGCTTTTACCCTTTACTAACTATAAGCAAGAAACTTAAGATCATAAATTAATTTTTTTTTTTCATAATATAGATCTTGAATGCCGCAGACGTCTTCACAATTTAAAATGCATATTTATGTTACATGGCACTGCCAAACTAGTTAGACAACACCAATTAATTATGATTTGATAATATATTGCGACTAAACAGCTCTATCCCACCTCAAATGTATATTAGTTTTAAAACGTGTGAATGTCACCGTTAGAGAATTTTAATTCTTTTAAGTCTAAATTCTACGGCACCTAACCAACTACAATTAATAATAAATTTTTTAAAACAAAAATACCTGCTTGTGGTAATGCTATCACTGTTTGAGCTGCTGCTGCTGCTGCTGCGGTTGGAAGTTTTGCCCCTGCCATTTTTCTCTCCGGCCGAAAAGATCTTTTTAATCTTTGGTTCTTTATTATCATTATCGCATGAACTTCTTGGAGAAACCTTCGAGGATCCAGTTTTGGGGGTTATAGATTTTTTCTTAGTAGAACCAAAACAACTTGGAATAAAAAACATCTTGATCAAGAAAATTTCACTATCCATGCTTGAAGACCTTGAAAATTTATTATTACTGTAAGTACTACCTAATGACTCCATTCTTTGCATCTTCTTCTTCTTCTTCTTATTATTATTCTGCTGCTTCTTGATCATTTGAGCTTCGGTTTGGAAACGAAAGCTTCTCTCACGATCAGCAACCAAATTATCATTCTCCTTATAGTCCTCTTCCTCACGATGATGAATTCTTTGCTGCAGCTGATGCTCATCAACCATATCTTTCAATGAGAGTTCATAGCTGCTTTCTGGCATATCCTGAATCATCTCCATGAGCTCTTTTCTTGCCTCTACAATTCGCTGCAATCGCGACCGCGGCGAAAGATTACTGTACTGATGATGACGAGGCAGCAAAGGAGATGATTCATATGAACTCATGACACGATTATTACTCTTCCCCCATAGGCTTGGAAGATAAGCAGCTCCATCATCTCCCTCTTCAACTACTCTTGCTTCAAAGGAAAACTCATCTCCATAATTCATCATGGTGGGTATCATGCAAGAATTCAGATAGCAACAGTGATTTATGTTTTGAGTGCCAATTGTGGTTTTATTTGAACTAAATGTTCGTGTAACGCGAAGCAAGTAATTGAAATGTCATTTTCTTTAGGGTGCTCTGATCTTAATGGGTGCACTTAAAAGTCGTTGCCGTCTTGGAAGAATGACACAGGCATCTGTCCAATTTTTCTTCATCGGTCTCTCTCAAAGTTGTCCTTTTTTTATTTTAAGTTTGCAGACTGCAATGATTAATCTAATTTTTTTATTTTATGTAATTTCTAGTCTTAAGGTTTGGTCTGTTTCCGCTATCATTTTAAAAAATATCTATTATGGGATCCAATTACATGTGGCAGTAGAAGTATTGTGAGGTTGAAATTTATTACTGATTATTTCTATCTATTAGTTACAAAATTCATATTTTTAATTCCTAAATTTTAGCTTTCTTAATCTTATTGACTTTTCAGTTTTTTACACGTTCAAATCTATATCTCATAAATAATATATAATATACAGTAAAATCTTGATAAATTAGTAGTGTTGGATTATGAAAAATAATTAATTAATAAAATATTAATATATTAATAAATTATTGATTTATGAAGATATTTCTTATTTTTTTAAATGATTACATTGATTTAGTATTTATTATGTTTTATTTGATTAGCAGTTAGTTTTCTCACACATTAGTAGTAATAGGATTATTGTAAAGTTTATGTTTTATATATTAAGATAACATATGGAACTCATCTCATTCTTGTTGCAAGACGACAACACAAATTGAAATTTCGCATTATGAAAAGAGTTATAGATGATATCCAATTTCAAATTAATTTCAAGAAGCATCAAACACCACTAAGAACATATTTTACATAAGCCACATGAAATATCATGCGGATTTAGTTTAAAATTAAGTAGTTATTGATTTATATAGTAAGTGGGTCTAGTAAGCAAATATGATTTTTTAAAAATTTATTATCTTATAAATTTATCGAATTATTAATTTACCAAAATGACCCCAAATCAGTGCCGATAAAATAATTATTTAATCAAGATTATTAATTATTTAATTTATCGAAGTTTAACTATATCGTTATCAATACACCGTACGTAAAAGATTATAAAAAATATGCACAAATCTAAATTTATACTGAAATTCATTCAAATTCTTTGGAGTGTAAATGGCTTTAAAGAGAGAGAGAGAGAGGGAGAGAGAGAAATGGATTTACTAAAAACTTCGAATTTTGTATCCTTAGATTACATGCTAAAATTGGGAAGAATCTCTGGATTGAATCTCATTCTATGTGTAACCTTTTTTTTTTCTTTAATCTTCGAAATAATAGAATCCTTCCTCTTTCTTATGAAAGGTGATCTCTTTGCATGAATGATGAATCCCAAATTTTCTTTACGTGTAGACTAATTTTAAAATAATGCATTCTCTTTGTTGAAGTAGCAATGGCCATTCATGACTTTAAGAAGAATTCAGAAATAAAGTTTAGGAAAATGAATTTTAGTTTTTTCATATTTAATTTCTTGAGAATTATTTCTGGGATCAAAGAGTATTTTTTAAAGATATATTATGAATGTAAAATTCTCATATCATGAGAATAGTAAATAAATACATATTAACTGTACTCTATTGTAATTACCAATTAGTAATTACCATATGTCATTGAATCTTCCAAATCATAAGAAAAATTAAGTTAGGAGAGGGTGCATTATCTTGTTAAAAAAAATAGTGTTATGGTCTTCTAGAAGCTGTTTATAATATATAAAAAAATCATTCTAAAAAAGCAACGTCTAACAGTAACAGCTTGTTATATCTTCTGCTTATCAAAACTTTGAAATCGCCATCACACGTGCTTGCAAGAGGTTTCTTGGATGATTTTATTTCTATTTGACTAAGTGCTTTGTTATTATACATGTTCCACATGGATTTCGACTAAGAATTTCAATGTCTCCCAATTGTTACGTAACATTTAGTTTTCTTCAGGAAATCAAAAGTCAAGTTATGCATTTTTGTTTTGATATTCAATAAATAGTAATTTTCATTGATTATCATCAGATCTTCCTCTTTTTTTTTTTTTTTATCTCTCCGGTGATCGTATAAAGATAATCCGATAATTTAAACTAAAATTATTATGAGGCCCAAACTTATAAACGTTTCAGATTACAAAGTTGAGTTAGACAAGGACGAATAACTATAATTTGATATTTTAAATTTTTGGTATAGTTCGGCTTACCATGAATATATACATTGGCGGCCCCTCCATCTTGAATAGTAGGTTGAAAGGGAAAAAAAAAAAATAAAAAACTACTTAATAAATGGTAAAGTTATTTGCACTCCAAATTTTATTATAAATGCTCATATTTAATGAAATTTTATATTATTAAAATGACCTTAATTGTAATTTACTTTTAAGGACAAGATAATTTTATATAATATAATATTATCACTTTTTACTAGAGCTGGTAAAATGTGTTATCGAGTCTTGTTCGTGTCGTGTGAAATTTAACCTGACCTAAGCACGACCCATTCATTAATTTTGTAAATTTTTAGATACTTACCCAACGCAGGAAATAAATGGATTATCTAATAACCCATTAGTATATATATATTTAACAAGATATATATCAAATACTTACATTATACACACACACCCCAAAATATTATACATTTACATTAGTAGAATTTTAAGTTTATATAGAATTTTATAAATGAAACACCATGTATATATTCATCCTTCCGAAAAAAAAAGAGAGAATCATGTCCAGTATTTAAGTTTGTTGAGGAGGCCATACAAATTGATTTACAATAAAAAATATAATAGTGTTATTAATCAGGTAAATGGGTTAAAAACTTTAACTATAACCCAATAAGGAAAAAAAAAATAATGTCGACCTGGACTCGACCCATTTAATAATCATGTTAAATTTAACGACTCATACCAAATGTTAATCATGTTGCACTCATGTCGAGTAATCGACATACTTATTACCTTATCTCTTAAACCCTAAAATTAACTTCTTCTGCTCAAATCTAATATATTTTTACTCTCAAATATAAAAGTATCTAGTTATAATATAACACAGTGAGTCTGGAACCGAACCACATGAAATTTAAAAATCTAGTAGTCAATTATTAAACAAAAAATTAAGTATAGAAAAAGAAATTAATAGAAACTAGTTTATAAGAAAATGCTAAGATTACATGATCCACTCTCAGGTTTCAAATTATGATCATAATACTCTCTCATATTTGTATTTTGCATTTCTTTTGTTAGTTAATTATTATGCCATTTAACTCTTAATCGACCATTTGTGTGGATAATTATGGAATGAAGTATCTAATATGCCACAACTATATTGGAGTATCAATATTATGTCAAAATACCACATAAATCCAAAGAGATCCATGTCTATAAATTAACCTAATATAAAAGAAACCAGTATAGAAAAAATACAAACAAATAAAATAAACTTTAAGACTCATTTGAGAGAGTAAGTAATTCAATAATTTGAATCATTAAGTGATGAAGAGTAGGAATCCATATTATATTAGGATTAGTTTTCTTATTAACTAAAGTTTAAGACTTTCAATTTCCTTTCTAATTTAGAATTTTGTTTCCCTTTCAATTTAGGATTCTGTTTTTACTTCATGAATTAGGATAATTACTACTACTATAAATAGCTCCCTCTTGTAGCCTTTGAAGGCAAAATTTTGAGTTTAATAATATTTTAATTTTCAAATCTCTTTGTGAGTATTTAAACAGTATATTCTCGGTATTCTGCGGAATCAACGAGTTTTAAACCCTAAATTTGCAGTATTCTTTTGAATCAATGTGAATTTAGTTCTAAATTTGCGGTACTGCCGATTAGATTGTCTTCACTGAATCCATTTGTTGCTCGACAAAGTTCCAGGTATGAAAACCTTCTCCATGTTGCTTCTGGTGGCATATTAGCATCATTTTGTGGCCGTTTTTCTCTTTTTCAATATTTTATGATCAACAATATGACTATTATCATAAATATAGTACTTAATGGCAGGACAATCCCTGGGGGAGAGCTTTTTCCCTTGATGTGTGGTGGATGATAGTTTTGCATGGTGGGACTTGTAAATTGGGTGAACCACATAATAATTCATTTCATTCAAATGATTCAACTGAGAAGTTTCCAAAAGATCCTCCACTAGGAATTTCTCCTTCCAGCTTGTTGAAAGAAAGATTTAAATCTTCGAGATATGAGAGTTTCTCTAAAGATATGGGAATAACCCCAGAGAGATTATTATTCGACAAATTCAAAGATTTCAAGCTTATCAAATCACCAATTGAGTCAGGAATCGAGCCTTGCAATATGTTATATCCTAAGAAGAGATATTGTAGATTTTTTAGGCCTTTAATTGTCGTTGGGATAACACCTGAAAAATTATTCATCGAAAAATCAATTCCTACCAAAACCTTTAAATTTCCAATCTCCAATGGGAGTGGGCCAATAAAAAAGTTTGACGAAAAGTTGAGGTACAAGATGTCCTTAAGGTTCCAAAAAGTTAAGGGAATAGAAGTTAACTTATTGGAACTCAATGATAGTTTCCTCAATGAGGTTAGATTACTGAAGCATGCAGGGATTGATCCAAAAAGCTTGTTGCCGCCCAAATCAAACTCATACAGTTTAGCCAAACGACAAATATCACTTGGGATTGATCCTTCTAATTTGTTATCTTCAAGATCCAAAAGTTGAAGCTTTTGTAATTTTCCAAGAGTAGTCAGAATTGATCCATTCAATTTATTGCCTCCCAAATAAATGGTTGTCAAGTTGGTCAAACTGTCGATCACTTCAGGGATGCTGCCACTAATGTTACAATTGAACATGGCAAATATTTCCAAAGAATGAGAAAGATTATCGACATGCGCCTTTTGAAGAATGGCATCTAGTGGATTATTTGATAAGTCAATAAGTGTTAAAGATTTGCAATTTGACAACGAGGATAGAAAGCTCAATTCTGGGGTTGAAGATGTCAAATAATTATAAGATAATCACATCGAATTAAGGTTTCTAAAGTTGCCAAATGTGTTGGGAGTAAAGCCGAAGAATGAGTTGTATGTCAACCCTATTATAGACAGCCTGGAAGCATTAAAGATGAAACGAGGAATTGTGCCATTGAATTTATTACCCCACAAATAAAGCTCTTCAAGATATGGAAGTCGGACGTCTGTGATGGACGAAAGACTTCCCGAGAGAGAATTATTTTCAAGCCCGATGATTTTTAGTGTTGACACATTGAAGATTGCAGCTGGGACAACACCAACTAATTTGTTAAAAACAAGTGCCAACGACTCCAGATTATGGGGATTACCGATTTCAGGTGGTATCTCACTTGTATTTTGAAAGAATTATACTCAAATTTTTTAGATAGTAAATTACATACTAAAACAAACATACATTTATAATAAAAAGTCATTTATACACTACACGATTATTACAAGCACGACACATAAGAAAAACCACTCATGTATGAAGCCGGTCCGGGTCTGGACCGGGCGGGTATTTTTGCCACCTCTACTCCCTACGTAACCTTACTAACCAATTATGATAAAATTGAGGCCTTTATATAAGTTACAAATAAATTTTCAATATCAAGATCAAAGTCACTGCAACATTGAAAAATGAAAATCTAATTTTAGGCCGTTTGTGATTTCAAGCATTTGTTTCATTTGCAGTTTCCAATTACTTTAAAATAAAACATTTGAACGAATTATTATTGAGTAGAGTTTTCAATGTCATTTAGATAATTAAAAAAATGAATAAGTAATGGACATTGAATGACTTTAATAATTAAGATCACACTTATGATTAAAAGAAAATAAAGGGTTTATTTTTTAATTTGAAATTTTTATTGTATACACTCAGTCTAATTGGGCCAAAACTACCTTACACCCGTTGGAAGGTACCCCATCTTTTGTCTCGTTGTGGTCTAACCCTTGGATTAAAAAGTAGTAAAATCTAACATGTTAGAAAAGGACACGTAATGAATGAAGATGACTGGTGTAGCCGGTAAAAAACAAAATCTCAATTAAAATGATACCAACATCACCATCATCATCACGAGCTGCAACTCCACTGCCGCCAGCAACAACAACAAAAACAATCTAACAACCAAAATATAGACAAAATAAAAGAAAAATTAAAAATAACTAAAAGTAATATAATAATTAAAAAAGAAAAAAAGAAAAAAAAATAGTCAGCCGAATAAGGAAAACATCCCTCCTCTGTTGGTTCTTGTCTACATTGTGGCCTCTGTCGCAATAGTATGGTGGTTGGTGTGGCTTTGTGTGTGTGCGGTGGTGAGGCTTGCTTGTACGAAGCGGCGGCGAAAGTTTGTTGGTGATGACGGTTAGGTGTTGTGGATGATTGGTAGGCCGCGGCAATGGAGGATAAGGCTGGTGAACTAACAATGATGGTTAGGGTTTGTGAATGTTTGTAGTGGTGGCTAGGGGTTGTGAGGAGTGGTGGTTGTGAGGAGTGGTGGTTGTGATGGCGGTCATGGTGGTTGTTAGAGCTTGTGGATGGCGGCTAAGGATTGGGATGGTGATGATGATATTAAGGGGTTGTGGGTGGCGGTGGCGGCAGATGAAAGGGAAAAATTGGTGTCTTTTTTTTTAATGTTTTTGTAGATAATTGTCTCTTACAAAGTTCATGAAACGGTTGCCAATCGAAATTCAATTTCACTCTGCAGAACAAGAACCGTTAGATCAACTTCTCAAATATCCAACGGCCACAACACTAGAGGACAAAATAAGCTGTACCTTCCAGCGGGTGGAAGGCAGCTGGACCCGTCTAATTGACATATTAAATATTTATAAGATCAATATATTTCTCATAATCTGTAAGCCGTCTTAAATGATATCATGTCTTATATAAGTAGCATAATCTTTTCAATCCCACTTTAAACATTATTGGCAATTTTTTAAAATAAATAATTGTGTTAAAATAATTTTATGATACTCTAAAGATCATTGGTTCATAATTTGCATGTGTAAAATTACATTGGAGTATTTATATTCAAGTTTTCTTTGGTTCATCGTACTTTCTCTATAATTATCACTAGTATTTACACGAAAATGTTTAATTATAAGAATTTTAATCATATTTCAATAATATTACTCATAAAACTTTTCAATTGAAAATTACTTAACTAATAAAAAATTTATTTATTTATTTCTTATTTTAATTTAAATTCAGTTAAATACTTAAATGAATTATTTTTTTAACAAGTTTTTTTATACCCACTCCATTCTATATTTTATATTTTTATTTTAAATTAAAAATATATTTTTAAAAATTATAGGAGTTTAGAGTTATGGAGATATAAACTATATAATAAGAAGAAAATAATATAATAGTTTAGAACTTGTATGTATTTTATAATTAAAAATTTAAAAGAAATATATTTTTTAGGTTGAAATTTATGAGAAAAAGATTAATTTTAACAAATGGATTAATTTTTTATAAATTAAACTGAAAGCATTTTAAAAAATCAAATTTAAAAGTGGCGTTGTAAGGATTTTGGTGGAGGTAATGATTGAAAGCTCCACTCATATCCATTTTATCAAATGATTGGCAAAACAGTCTCTTATGTCAAATTGAAATATTCACAAGTAATATTTTCCATTATCAAAGAGGAAGCATGAAACCTTGTGCGAAGATTAATGGAGAAAATAGGAGAACATGTAGACAAATAAGATTAATGAAAAGAATTTTGCCTATAATACAAGAAACTTGTTTGTTGCTGTTAAATAGCTCTTGACTCCAGGTTCAAAAAACAACCATAACTACTAATACTCTTACACTCTATTATTGAAGTTATTCACTATGAAGATTAGAATTTCATTACCTGTCAAAGAAAAGAAAATTATTTTAAAATTTTCTTTTGATGAACCTCGATAGTATTAGAGAAGCTTTATTGAATAAACATAAAAAGGATACGTCTAATTAGGGGAGGACATAATCAACCTTACCCCTAAAAAAAAACTACATACATACCAACAAAAACATAAAAGAGAATGAAAAATACATGCATGCAAATTAAAGAAATAGAGAAATAAACATGAGCAAGAACAATAATAAAACATATCAACAAAGCTTGTATGAAGGATAACGGTTCAAGCCTCTGAAAAGGATAGCAAGCAATGGAGGGGCAGAATCAATTTAAATTTGATTGTCTTATACATCTGCCTCCACCATTTCTAAGTAATGAGTCTCTAATTTTTAAGAGCTTTGTTTCAATTTCTTTTGCATTGATTCTCTGCTCAGGAGATTCCATAGTGCACGCCATAGCCAAATTGAAGACAAATGACACCCATTGCTCCTTTGCAACAAAATGCACGTCCTCCTGACTTAGCAAATTAGCATCAACAACTTTCATAGAGGAAATGGGTAGCCAATCATTAACCCAATGCTTTAATATCATTTCTCCATTAAAAATTTCATCTGTGGGTTTCTTCGCTGTTTGCATTAACATAATCCCATAGTTATAAACATCTCCATTTGTGGATACTCGTCCTTCTCTTCCATAATACTGAGAGAATGAAGCCTTTCCATGAGATGAGTATATTTTAGATTGTAAGTGTGTGCTTAATTGGATTGGTAATGCAAGACACTCTTAAGATTGCTATATACCAAGAATTTATAGTGAAACCAAAATTTCTAAGAAAGTAGAGGAGAAAATGACTGGCATGCGTTAAGGCTGACCTCAGTCACCAAAAGCCTATCCTTGTGATCCTAACGATTTTGGAATTACTTTAATAATTGGAAAATGAAATGTAATTTTTTCTTTTTTCTAAATAAGCCCGTGACTTTTGTTTTTCTTTTTAATCATTTTTGCATCGGATAGGGACATATTAATTTCCTATGATCAAACCTTCTATTCTCGTGACTTTTATACAAATTTCTAGTAATGAATTTCATAATTCTGTTAGAAATTATATTCTCTGAATTTGGATCAAATATCGTCAACAGATATAACATTAAATTTTAGCATTTGCATGCCAAAGGAGAGATTATTACTTTGATTAAAAAGATTAATTTATAATGTTAAATTCTTAAATTATGTAGGAAGAGGAGTGATTTTTTTTTAATAAAACTTTTTTTTTGTAAATATGATTGTGAATTTTTTTATCAAAAAATACTTTTATTCATTAAAAAATGAAATTTTAAAATTTTCTTCTCTATATTAACATGACACATAAGAAATGCTATTTTTCTTGAAATTCAAATTTTTGGATAAATTGAGATTATATTTCTGTATTTTTTTCTGTTACATTTGAAAATTTTACCTGTCCTGAGCTGAAAGTAAGTGTTGGCTACAGTGTAAGAAAGATCTTTACGTGTCAATAAGGGTGCCACAAGTTAACCGCAAATTGCCTATGTCAATGAAAGAGGACGCAATGAGACTGATTGTTTTTTTTTTAAATATAAATACTCATTTTATCGTATGAATTTAACACTGCTCAGTGGGACAACATATGTTGAAGTGTTTTTGCTTTTTGTTTGATAATTCAAGGCTTCAGCAGTGCCATTAAGTAGTATAACAGGACAAGTAGGAATAGAAATGAGAAATTTAAAGAATATGTTTATTTTAAAATTAGATAAATGATAAGCACTTTTTCAATTGAAAATTACTTAACTAATAAAAAATAAAATTTATTTATTTATTATTTTAAATTAAAATTCAGTTAAATACTTAAACGAATTGTTCTTTTAACAAATTTTTTATACCCACTCCATTCTATATTTTATATTAATATTTTAAATTAAAAAAATATTTTTTAAAAAATTATAAGAGTTTAGAGTTATGAAGATATAAACTATACAATAAGAAGAAAATAATTTAATTGTTTAGAACTTGTATGTATTTTATAATAAAAACTTAAAAGAAATATATTTTTTGAGGTTGAAATTTATGAGAAAAACATTAAGTAATGTGTGTGAGAAAAACATTAAACCCGCGGCCCTCTAAATTTTTTTCCCAACCCTACGTCCATGAATCATACGGGTAAGAATAAAAATAGAATAAAATTGAAATAAAAAATAAGAATCATAATAAATTATTTATTTAAGCTGAAAAATTAAAATCGAAATAATTGTGTTCTTATATTTTTAATTTATTTTGTAATAGAATTGATTATTATAAATTACCATGTCCTCACTTTAAATTATATATTTTTCGCTAAAAAAACAAGTAAACCCACCTAAATTTAGACCGAACTCGACCATTCTAACAGACCATTAAAATGAGGCGGGAGAGCTGCGTCATTTGAAAGGCAACGGAAATTCAAGAGCGGCGTATTGCTTTTTCGCTTGATTTCTTCTTCATCAAGCTCATGATAATGGAATGGCAACACAGAGATCGGTTAAACAAATTGTGGGTGATCTCGCTTTTCTTGATTCATCACCTTTTGCAAAACTCCTGGACTCTTGCTTACGATCAAAAAGCGTCAGCGACACCCGTCGAGTCCACGCTCGGATCATCAAGTCTCAGTTCGCGTCGGAAATCTTTATTCAGAACAGACTCATCGACGTTTATGCAAAATGTGGCTGTTTGTATGGTGCACGCAAAGTGTTTGATAAAATGTCCAACAAGAATGTTTTCACTTGGAATTCGATTATTACCGGTTTACTGAAATGGGGTTTTATTGATGATGCTTCGAGGTTGTTCGCTTCAATGCCTGAGCGCGATCAGTGCTCCTGGAATTCTATGGTATCTGGGTTTGCTCAACATGATAGGTTCAGTGAAGCTTTGGGTTATTTTGTCAAGATGCACAGCGAAAATTTTGCTCTTAATGAGTATTCTTTTGGTAGCGCTCTTAGTGCTTGTGCAGGGTCAGTGGACTTCAAAATGGGTACCCAGGTCCATGCTTTATTATCGAAATCGAGGTATTCGTCGGATGTTTATATGGGGTCAGCTCTCATTGATATGTATGGTAAATGTGGGCGTGTGAGTTGTGCTCGAGGTGTCTTTGATGGGATGAGAGAAAGGAACATTGTTTCTTGGAATAGCTTAATTACATGTTATGAACAAAATGGGCCTGCAAGTGATGCTCTTGAAGTTTTTGTGAGAATGATGGCTTCTGGCATTGAACCAGATGAGGTCACGCTAGCTAGTGTTGTTAGCGCTTGTGCAAGCTTGGCAGCTATCAAAGAAGGTCTGCAAATTCACGCCCGCGTTATGAAGTGTGAGAAGTTAAGGAATGATCTTGTTTTGGGAAATGCGTTGGTTGATATGTATGCAAAATGTGGCAAAATTAATGAAGCTAGACGTGTGTTTGATAGGATGCCAATTAGGAATGTGGTGTCTGAAACTTCTATGGTAAGTGGCTATGCAAAGGCGTCTAGTGTAAAATCTGCAAGATTAATGTTTACAAAGATGATGGAAAGGAATGTAGTGTCTTGGAATGCACTCATTGCAGGCTATACACAGAATGGGGAAAATGAAGAGGCACTTGGACTTTTTCGCCTTCTTAAGAGAGAGTCAGTCTGTCCAACCCACTACACATTTGGGAATCTACTCAATGCTTGTGCAAACCTTGCCGATTTGCAACTTGGCAGACAGGCTCACACTCATGTTGTGAAGCATGGACTTCGATTTCGGTATGGAGAGGAGTCTGATATTTTTGTAGGGAATTCTCTCATAGATATGTACATGAAATGTGGATCAGTTGAAGACGGGTGCCGGATCTTTGAAACTATGGTGGAAAGAGATTGGGTTTCATGGAATGCCATGATTGTAGGCTGTGCACAAAATGGTTATGGGACAGAAGCTCTTGGATTATTCAAGAAAATGCTGTTATGTGGAGAGAAACCAGACCATGTCACGATGATCGGTGTTCTTTGTGCTTGTAGCCATGCTGGTTTGGTTGAAGAAGGACGAAAGTACTTTTCCTCGATGAGCAAGGAACATGGTTTGGCACCACTGAAGGACCATTATACTTGTATGGTCGATTTACTTGGTCGAGCCGGTTGCTTAGATGAAGCAAAGACTTTAATAGAGGCAATGCCAATGCAATCTGATGCTGTTATCTGGGGGTCTTTGCTTGCTGCCTGTAAAGTTCATCGCAACATAATGTTAGGAGAGTATGTTGCCAAGAAGCTTTTGGAAATTGAGCCTAGCAACTCTGGTCCTTATGTTCTCCTCTCAAACATGTACGCTGAGGTCGGAAGATGGGGTGATGTCGTAAGAGTCAGGAAATTGATGAGGAAACGAGGAGTAGTCAAACAACCAGGTTGTAGTTGGATTGAGATACAGGGTCATGTTAACGTATTCATGGTGAAAGATAAGAGGCATCCTCTGAATAAAGAAATCTATATAGTCTTGAAAATGCTCACGCGAGAAATGAAGAGAGTTGGGTATGTCCCAAATGCTAGTGACGATGAGGCTTATGAGGAGCAGAACGGTTCCAATTCAACCTCAGATTGCCAAATAGATTTTCAAGTTGAAACTGCCATTGCATAAGTTCTTTGTTATTTCTAATTCTGTTCAGAAGCTTTGTTCTCTGATACAAAAGCATGATTGTTTCTTTGACTAGAGAAGAACAAGCAAGAAAGCAAAATTTACATCCATAAGCTATCTATCAAAGCATTATAAAAAAGCTCATATCATTAAGAGCATTGTTATGAGCTGAAGCATGGTAAAAAGTATGAGTGCTTCTGGCAAACATAAAAGAGACTTTAATATCTGTAAAAGTTGTACTCTTTCTTCTTTCTTTTGGGAATAAATAATACAATATTTGGTAGATATTACATTTCTTTATTGTTAACACTTTTGTCTCTCTTTTGGCGCTATCTCGAGTAAAATCCAAACATGTGAACCATTCTGTTAACTCTCGTGAGAGAGAGAGAGAAATAGAGAAAAACGAGTCTCGGTGTCGTCATTTTCTTCACACAAGAGCTCTTCTGAAACTCCTCTGAGAGCATCTAAATCTAAGAATAACGTAAGAAATAAACCTGTAAATCAAAATAAAACCAACCATTATCACCAAGTTTCGCCAACTGCTCTCCTCTTCATAACCTGCTTCTCTCAGCACATCTTCTCCTTTCACCACGCATTTCCCAAATATATACTGCAAGCACTTGTCCGAATCTGAGAACTCATTTATCAGAAACTGTTCAAATGGGTACTTAAACAATGAGATATAATGCATAAAAATCCAATAATCTGGGATTCCATGCTTTGATATGAAGTATCCAGAGAACAAAAAGAATGAACCCATTACGCCCGAAATCACTGAGTTCCCAGCAATGAAGTTTGGCACCAAAGCACTGAAACAAACCACAACTGAATTTGCTGTGTAGAGAATCAACCAAATCAGCAACAAGAAGTGGCAAAATGCCATGAGATTTGGGTTTAACCCCACAATCCAGTATAAAGGAAGTGAGAATAAAATTGCCAAGATGAGTAGAAATGGCAAATAAACAAGCCCATTAGCTATGGCATATGATGAAACTCTGTAGCTGCCACATGAAGTCTCCTTCATTAGAATCTCCCTCTCTTGTAAAAAGATGGGCAGAGCTTCAGTTGTGCAAGATAACAAGAATGTCAATATGAATGCAAAAAGACCAACTTTTTCTTCAGTTCCTGTTAAATCATCTCTAACATTGTGAAAAATTGATCCCAAAACGATCCCAGAAATCAGCATCTGAATTGTTCTGCATGCAAACAACTCCTTGGTTCTGAAAATGTTCTTTGAGAATCTGTGAGTGAGAATTATGGTTTCTTTAAATCTTGAGTTTGCAAAATCTCTAGGAATCTCAATCCCCACATTCATAATCTCTTCATCAACAACTTTTGATTGCTGAAAAAGCTGTTGCAAAGTGAACTTACCACTTCTGCTCTCACCTTCCTCTGCTTTCTTCTGTTGTTGTGTGGCTGGTAACACCATTTGTGGTTGATTTTCTTGCTGAATTTTTCTCTGCTCTTGGATCAAATCAATTGATTCGATGGCAAATTCAACAACATTGACATGCATAGGCAACTGCAACCCCATCATTCTCAAGCTAACACTCAACAGATCCACAGTGCCATGATGTAAAACCGAGCCATTAGCCAGCATCAGAATCGAATTAAACGTCTTCACAATCCGAAAACCAGGCTGATGAATGCTTAGAATTACTGTTCTTCCTCTAGTTTCAGCCATAACCTTAAGCATATCTATAATCTGCAAGGCACTTGTGCTATCAAGACCTGAAGTTGGCTCATCAAGAATCAACACTTTCGGATCATGTATTACATCAAATCCAATAGAAACCCTCCGCCTTTCTCCGCCAGAGATCCCACGAACCCTATCATCGCCAACACGAGCATTGGCTACATGCTCCAGCCCAAGTTCCTTGACAAGTGACTTAACCCTAGCCCGGAGCTGAGCTTGTGGCAGCCTCAAACGCAACTTGGCGCTAAACATGAGGGTTTCTTCAACTGTAAGTAAAGGAAACAGGGTATCCCTCTGGGTGACGTAGCCAGAAACTTTTCTGAACTGAGCTTTGTCAAAAGGGTTTCCATTGACAAAAATGGAACCACTTTGTGGAGTGAGCTTTCCTGCTAGAATCTCAAGCAATGAAGATTTTCCGGCACCGCTTGGCCCAACAATGGCGAGAATCTCCCAGGGCTTTGCCTTGCAGCTCACGCCATCCAAAACGCGCCTGATTCCATCACTATCAGCTGCTTCTTCAAGCTTTGATAGCTCTTCTTGTGCATGATGATCATCATTTAGCTGGTTCTTAGTGAAGATTTTAAAATGGGTTTCTCTCTTTTGTGTGTAGACATTGTAATTAATACCAATTGCTTCAATCTCACACCCACCTTGTTTCTTCATTGAAGCAATTTTTTTTGTTTTTCTTTCTGTTTTTGATTGTGTTTCTTCTTTCTAGCTAAATTTTTGTCTGCTCAACAAGCATGCATTTTCTATAAAGCTCAACTTGTGTACTGTTTTTAAGTGAAAATTAAAATAAAAAAAGAATTAATAATACCATTAAATTTCAGCTTGTAGTTACTTTGTCTAATCCATAGTTTTGGAATTTTGTTAAAAAATAGTGAAATTATGTATGGCTTCATTTGAATTAATCAGTGACATGTATTTGATTATTATACGGTTCACGTGTTGCTGTTGTTGTATTATAAGGTTTTTTTCTCATAGAGAATTGCATTGTTTCACGTGGTACGGTTCGTGCAGTGTCTCTTGGTTTTCTCGTTGTAAAGTTGACACGGCTTTGCTGGATGGCTTTCACAAATAATATTATATATATAATAAAGTAATTTCATGAATTAAAAAATGTGTTATTATCTATTTGTTAAAGCAATAAAGTTATAATACAAATTGAAAAACAACATGAATTATTTATTTTGGATGATTATTTATATGTAACTGTTACCTTCTAAAAGTTGTCTTCTAAAGGTTATGCCATAATGGCTTGTGAAATAACAACTTTCAAATAAAATTTAATAAACAGTAAAGAATCTCAACTGGCCTAAATTTATATGTTGGGATTATATTTTTAACACTATTGTTAAAATTTTTGGATCAAGCGATTTCTCTAACATGCGATATGCATAGTCAAAATTTAATTTTCCATTTGTTTGAACATCCATGAATGTAATCATCTTGTCTGAATTATTTATAATTTGAATCCTAACTCATTTATAAGCCTTTGTAACTCACGTCCACATTGCAAAAAAAGGGTTTGTTAATTAAAACTTGTTTATAATAATATTATAAGGCTATGACTATGTTGAAGTTCACCTACGGTGGAGTACGAATCTCAGCCACACATATAAAGTGATAAATAATAAAAAAAATTTATCATTTATTATTTATCACTTTGCGCGTGTGACTGAAATTCGTACTCCACCATAGATAAACTCTAACATAGCCGAACTTATATTATAATCATCTTGAGTCAGCTTAAGCTCTCTGAAACCAAGCCCCAGCAACAAAATAATCATAATTTTGTACGTCTTCTTGAGTTACTGACTTTTAACATTGTCACCAAGATTGTTTCCACTTTCCAAGTAGAGGCTCGGAAATTATTTGGTTGTGAGTACGACCCCATGTTAGTAAACAGTCAGCTTCACAAATGGGATGCGGCTTATGTTTCTCCATTGAATCTCTTAAAGTCTTAATTTCAAAAAAAATTCTAGGAAACAAAGTTAGCAGACCCACAGAATTTTGGATTTATGTGTAGCCAGCCCATTGCAATTGGAAAATAGAAAAATAGAAAAAAGGCAAAAGTGTAAGCAATGGTCCCAGTGCCTTCAAATTTGTGGCTGAAATCATATGGAAACAAAGTTAGCGGTTCAAAACTCACAATCGTTAACAATTTTAAATTCACCACCACTCATATCACTACTACATTTTGTCAAAAAGACTTATCACTTCTTTGTTTCCACTTTATGGGACCAAAACAATGGTTTTTAGGCCACAAATTAGGATCTGTTAGCCCCAGCAACTTTCATTAATACTAATATTGAATCCTTACCTCAAAACTTTGGATTAAGTAGTCTATTATCATGATTCAAAGATAATTCAATTGATTAATGTCTCATTATGAAAGCAAGAAGTCAAAAATTCAACTGCAAATATATTTAATTTGGAGTGCCTGGCAATTAGAAAAATAAAACAATCAATATAAATTAATGTGTATATATCTATAATTTAAAAGCGTGTTGGCATGAAAACAAGAATGAGAACACTCACAAAAAAAAAAAAACTATATATGTACATGTGTGTTTGTATTGTCAAGTTTAGCTTTATAATCTGTGGAAAATACTACCTAACAATTGCTATATATTACAATTGTCAAAAGTTTTTCAATACCATCAAAATGTTTTTCATTACATTATGTTTTTTAATGCAAAACTTAGGATACATATGGAATGACTTAGGAAGTCTAATGATAAATAATAAAGAATTTTTGATACAATTGTATCATATATATAACTCTCAAAAATAGACAAACTCATACATTAATAATATTTAATATTTGATTTAATTGATTTACAAATATGCCGTTCTATGTTATTCAAATAATAGTTTTGATGACTCATAAAATGATGACACAGAATGAATGCTTTTTTTCTGTTTTTATTTGTTATTCAAATTTTTTTTTCCGTTCGAGCTGTAGCTGCTTTAAACAATTAATATAATTTTGTCGTCTTGTTTGATTTCTTTCTTTCTCCTTGGGAGATTTAATTTTGTCCAGTTACGTAAGTTCTTTATTATTTTAAGTAACCATTGTTGCACCCGTGAAAAGCTTCTCTATCTGTTGAATCTGCAGGGGACCCTTCACTTAATTTACAGCAAGAAAGAGCAACAAGTGCACTCATTCTTCATCCATTTTGCTTTGCCACTTGCCACTTGCCACTTGCCACTTGCCACTTGCCACTTGCCACTTGCCACACAAGTTATCGAGCCCGTGAACCCAATCCTTCATTTGTTCAATCATTTGATTTGATGGCACCTCCTCTTCTAAATTAATATTTTAAAATCGATAAATTATCATTTGATTCAAAGTTCTTTCTAAGTAGCATTAACTAAGCACGTTCGAACTCCATATGTATTGTATACGTATAAGAGGGTTAGTGAGTCGATTTCATATTCTTAGTTATTTTTGTTTTCATATGTATGTCTCCAACTAAATGTATATTTTCATTCATTTACTATTTAATATACTTTTCTTTTATTTTTACTTTTATCAAGCACCATACCGCAAATTAAACATATGTCCTTATATTTGAACCCCTTGGCCTCCCTCCACTTTTGTTTTTTTAAGTCTTATTTATAAAATATTATGATGTTTCTATTTACATGCATGGTTAAAATTCAAATAAGTTTTATTTACAATTTTTTTATCGATATTAAAATATTTTTTGTTTAAATCCATAACACATTAATACATATCAGAAGCTCTATTACAAGAACCATTTTAATATCTTACTCTTTCATACTCTTATTTGATTCTATAATTTAATTCAACATCTCTTATAAATATAGTATATGATTGTTATTAAATTATATGGTTGACGTCAAAATAACATTAGTTTTGATGTTATTCATACTACATGCTTCATTATTATTTATTTATTTTTTTTTATACCATGCATCAAGAAATAGTGAAGAAATACATAGAAATTGAAGATTACATCTTCAATGTTCATAATGTAAAATTATAAATTTATCCCTAATGTAATCTAATCAACTAAACTATCTACCTCGCGGCAGTTTTTTTTATTTTTGATTTAGGATCATTCTCGTATATTGCATTTAAAATTTTACTCCAACTCTACTTGTTAAATATTGAAAGCGAATATAAAGTATTATTATTATATGTTCGATTTCATATTTACAAAGAGAATGAGCCTATATATAGACTTTACATGAAGCTCAAATAAGAAACTAAATAACTACAGATATGGCAGGTATAAATTATGGGATATACAGAATCGTAATATACAGAATCATAATCTTGAGATTTAGTAGAGAGTGATCAGAATCATAATCTTGGGAATTAATGGAGAGTTATTTTTTCTTAACCCCCCCCCTCCCTCAAACTCAAGATGGTGGCATAGAAATAATCTTGAGTTTGTAAACAAAGTCACCAAAACGGCTAGGTAAAAGAGACTTGGTGAAAAGATCAACTGTGTTATCTCGAGAGCACACAAATTAAAGTTGAATGGTACCTTGGGCACAATGTTGGCGAATAAAATGACAATGTCTCTATGTGTTTAGTGCGCTCATGGAAGACATCATTGTGAGTGATTTGAATGGCACTTTTATTGTCACAGTAAAGAGATGTAGCTCCATTAAAGGTAACTCCCATGTCCCGTAGTAATCGACGAAGCCAAACAACCTCTTGAGTTGCATTACCAAGGGCCTGGTACTAGCCTCAGCAGTAGACAAAGCAACAACACTTTGTTTTTTACTATGCCAAGAAATAAGTGAATCACCTAAAAAGAAGCAAATGTCGGTAGTAGAATGTCGATCAATAGGATCACTTGCCCAATCAAAATAAGAAAAATCATGCAATTCTAAAGAAGAATTGGCTGAAAAGTGGAGACCATGAAACATGGTCCCTTTAAGATAGCGCAGGATATGAATGACAGCTGCATAGTAAGTAGAACGAAGAGCCGACATAAATTGACTAACACCATGAACATCGTGGGCTATATCAAGTCATGTCACTATTAAATAAACTAAACTTCCAACCAATTGCCGATAAAGAGTAGTATCACTGAGTGGTGTTCCATCAGACGGCACAAATTTAATGTTAGGATCGAGAGGTGTAGAGGCAATATGACTATCAGTTAACCCAGCCCTAGCAAGAAGATCAGAAGTATACTTAGCTTGTGAGAGATAGTAACCAGATGAATCAGAGAGTACCTCAAGTCCAAGGAAGAAACTAAGCTGTCAAAAATCTTTCATCTCAAAGTGATGCTGAAGAAAAACTTTAAGATCTGTAATTCTTGTAAGATCATCTCCAGTAATAATCATATCATCAACATAAAGTAATAAAAGAATACCTTTCTTGTCGGTTGTTGATGCAAGATTCTGGTTACTCTTTCTACCACGACCAGGATCTCTGCTCAATCAACTCGACCGTGATCAGGATATCTCCTCGTAAGGCTTCTTCTCCAGAGGTTCCTGCGTACACAGAAACAGGTTAGAGCACGCCGGTTATTTTCCCGACATAAACCCTCCGACGCTCAAGTCAGATATGAAGGTTTTATGTTCCTGGGAACGTTAGCCACTAATCTTGAGGCTTCCTTTTGGTATCGATTGTTGAATGCTTTCTTTATCCTAGTTTTCAGTATCAAAAGTTCTAACCCATTTACCTTCGTTGGCTGCCTTTTTATAGGCCCCTTCTGAACTCAGGTCTTCCCTCCATTCGCGCTCGTTATCCTCCCACCTCTTGAAAGTGGATGCCCCATTTCTGTAGTCGTGGGTGGTTGCGTGGCCTTTGTGTCTTGATTCTCGGACTGGAGAGCACGTCTCGCCAATAGTCTTGATCGGGTCTCCTCGACTCAACCTTTAGCAGGAATGTAGCAGAAATAGCTTTATGCTTCTAGCAGGAGATTGGCCTCGTGGATGACGTACTCATGGACGAGCAGGATATTCCTGCTCCTGCTCCCTCGGCTACCAGACTCTTACAAGATATACCTGTTCAAGGAACCCTGCTACCAGATGTCTGCTCATCACTGCTTAGGCATTAAGGGGATTGAAAGAAAGGGTGAAGATAGGAAGGCTATGGTACAACTTGAGAAGCTCAGTTATTCAGACGTATGCAGCCGCATACGAGCAGGCTAAAAGGGACATACAGATTGAGGAAGAAAAGGCAGCACGGATTAAGACAGACCAGCTAGAAGGGTTGGAAAAGAAAGAGAAGAGAGCGTTACTAGGGAATGGGCCGATTAGGAGGAAGGACCACCAGGCCTCAGGTAGTGGTGCAGGAGGTCGGGTAACCGCTTACCAGCCTCATCAGAGGCTACCACAGTATCAGCGCAGCAGGGCGCAACCCCCTCGCTCATCAGCTAGGGAGCCTTGGAGAATGCATGACTCGACATAAGGTGGTCTTCATCCACACTCCCACGGTAGTAGAGGGAGCAGACCAGAAGCGCTGCCACCGCCTCCAACTCAGAATGGCGCAAATAGAGAAAGGGTAGTGCACATGATCAACCAGAACTAGGACTATGGGCGGTCTACTTCCTTGAAGATGCCCCTAGATGAGGTGTACGAGGCCATAAAGGACCGGAGACTACTGTACCTCCCTGCCCCAATAACAAAGCTACCCAACAGGAGGGATAGGGGACGCTATTGTAAGTTCCATGGCACTCATGGCCATACCACTACAGAATGCAGAGATCTCAAGACCCAGGTTGAAGATTTGGTGAGAAATCGGTACCTGGACGAGTTTATAGATGGGACTTTCCCGATGGTGGCCTCGACATGTGAAGGGAAGCAGAATGATAGAAATTTGAGGCGCGAGCAGCCTACAGTAAGGGTGATAGCTGGGGGCCCAACATTGGCCGGAGATTCCAACAGATCAAGGAAGAATTACGCTAGATACGCCATGACTAATAAAGAGGTATTTTTCAACACCCCAGCAGCCAAACGAGCAAGAGTCAGGCAAGTGCCAATCATGTGGACAGATGAGGATGAAGAAGGGATTCTATACCCCCACGAGGACGCTTTAGTTATCAAGGCCACCGTTGCTAGCAAGAAGTTTGACCGGATACTGGTTGACACAGGGAGCTCAGTTGATGTGTTGCTTAAGTCAACTCTGGAGGAGATAAGAATAGTAGACCTGAAGTTGGAGTACACCAATACCTCCTTGAAGGGGTTTGGAGGAGGAAAGCTGGTCTCTCTGGGCGTGGTCGAGCTGCCTATCACGATTGGGAGCTCCCTGACAGAAAGGACTATGATACTGGACTTTGTGGTGGTGGATAAAGAAGGTCCTTACCAAATGATCCTAGGTCGGCCATTTCTGAGGATGAGCAAAGCGGTACTGTCCAACCATTATCTAGCTCTAAAGTACCGGGTGAAGGGGGTAGTTGGAGTGGTACGAGGAGACCAGAGAATCGCACGAAGCTGTTTGTTGAGTGTTAGAAAATGCATATTTATAAAGGAGAAAATCGTCATTTTACATTTTAAGTCTTACTAACAACCCTTACTTTTATGTGTTTAACCTTCTTATAATTTAATTATGCGTGTTTTATTTTAATTAAGTATTTTTTTTATGTATTTTAGGGACATCATAGTTATTTCACAATAAACGAGAGATCAAACGGTAAAACGGACATCACTTTTGAACTCAGGATGGTCGAAAACCTTGGGAAGAGCATAAAAGGAAAAATGGCACTGTTCACATGTACGGTATTGTTTACGTTACTGTTCACGACACTGTTCACATAGACGGATCGATGACGTGGCAGCATATCAGTAGACCAAAAATCTCACGTACAGTACATGCAACACACAGGATTATTTTCAATCAAACCGCATACTATTCACGCGTACTGTTGACTGATGACGTGGCGCAATCCTGAGCGTCCAAACTATTTTTAATCCGATGACCATGATTTACTCGATGTATCTATAAAAATGGGGCCTCCCCCCCTAATTGGATATCTCTGAATCCATTTTTGGGATCCATTTTTCTGTAATTCCTTCTCCATCTTGTATTTTCTACATATTTTAATAAATTCTTATTTTGCCCCTAGTTAAATTATGAGTGGCTAATTTTCTTTCAAGCTTGGGTTGAAGGTGAAATCTCAACATGTGTCATGGGCTTTATTTGGTAAATTTATTTTCTCTTCCCTTCTAGTTTTTGTGGATGTTTTGACTTTTCGTTGACAAATAATAATAATCTTGTCTAGTACCGCCCTGGTTTCACCGACTCCCTAGTATAAGGTTATTATTATTTGGCACGATAAGCTCTTAGCACCATATTGATTAGAGCGTGGTTCATGAGGTGTGGATTCCCCCCGCATGATTTAATTGGCATTAATAAGGATATTTAGCTCATAATTCATGTTGATACGGATCCAGATACCGAAGTACGTTATCTCAATAGATTTCTCTTCAATTTATTCTCGCCATTTCAATTCTAATTTTAGAATTTATTCTCGCCATTTCAATTCCAATTTTAGGATAATCCAAATCATTTTCACCATAAATCCAACCACCCATTTACAAAATTAATTCTACGCACAATTAAAATCCACCTCCTCGTGAGATCGACACTCGTCACCATTAGTCTATTCTATAATAGATTCGTGCGCTTGCGAGTTCAATAAAATTTGCATAACACTGTTACTCCTCGGCAGCAAGGGAAGCAATGCAGATAACATCCCTTGATACCCGAGTGGAAAACAAGAATGGCAGACAAGAACCTATAGAGGAGCTGGAGACAGTAAGCCTGGGACCAGAGAATCCGGGATAAACGATCAGAATCGGGTCGAGACTTAAAGAAGAGCAGAAGCAGGAGTTGGTGCAATGCTTGCGGGCTCATGCAGATGTGTTTGCTTGGACACATGAAGACATGCGAGGGATTGATCCTGAGGTCGCATGTCATAAGCTGGCAATAAAGAAAGGTGCTCGGGCAGTAAGGCAGAAAATGAGGTACTTCAACTAGGAGAGGTATGAGGCTATAAATGACGATGTGGAGAAGTTCTTGAAAGCAGGGTTCATTCGGGAAGTCAATTATCCTGAGTGGATATCGAATGTGGTGTTGGTAAAAAAGGCTAATGGCAAGTGGAGGATGTGTGTGGATTTCACGGACCTCAACAAGGCATGCCCGAAAGACAGCTTTCCCTTACCAAAGATTGACCAGCTTGTAGACTCGACAGCTGGACATAACCTGCTCAGCTTCATGGACGCATTCTTGGGATACAACCAAATTCCCATGTTCGAGCAGAATGAGGAGAGCACGACATTTATTACTAACCAGGGTCTGTTCTGTTATAGGGTAATGCCGGTCGGTCTTAAAAATGCGGGGGCCACATACCAGAGACTGGTGAACAAAGTCTTTAAGCCGTTGATTGGGAGAACACTGGAGGTGTACGTGGACGACATAATAACTAAGTCGAAAATCCCGAAGGAACATGTCGAGCACCTCGAGGAGACATTCGCACTTTTGAGGGAGTACAAAATGAAGCTCAACCTGGAAAAGTGTGCTTTTGGGGTCAAGCTAGGGAAATTCCTCGGATTCATGGTGGGTCATAGGGGGATCGAGGTAAATCCCGAGAAGATCCAGGCGATCGTTCAGATGAGGTCTCCTCGTAACCTGAAGGAGATGCAGAGCCTTATGGGGAGGCTAGCGGCATTAAGCCGATTCATATCCAAGGCTACAGATAAGTGTCAGCCATTCTTTTAAGTGATAAGGAGAGGGAAGAAAACAGAATGGACCCCAGAATGCGAAGAGGCCTTTTAGAGCTTGAAGCAATACTTACAGCAAGCACCCCTACTGTCCACACCAAGGGATGGGGACAAGTTATCTTTGTATTTGGCGGTATCAGATCATGCCACAAGTTCTGTTCTGGTAAGAGAGGAAGAAGGGGTTCAGTATCTGATATACTACACCAGCAAGGCCCTGCTCGACGCTGAAACCTGATACCCACCGTTGGAGAAATAGGCACTCGCTCTTGCAGTCGCTGTTCGGAAACTGAGACCGTACTTTCAAGCGTTCCCCGTCTCAATAATAACAAACCAGCTGTTGCGTCAAACCCTACACAAGCCAGATGCCTCTGGTCGACTCGTGAAGTGGGCTATAGAGCTGAGCAAGTTCAACATTGATTACAAACCCCGAGCAGTGATTAAGGCGCAAGCAATGGCCGATTTCGTAGCAGAGTTTGCAGAGCCTGAAATATGTTTGGACCAGCTGGATATTGCTACAGACAGTAGCGAACCCCGAGTATGGCAGATGTCTGTAGATGGGTCATCAGGGGAGCAAGGATCAGGAGCAGGAATTGTCTTGGAAGGCCCAGAGGGGGAGGAGATCTCTTATGTTGTAAAGTTAGAATTCACAGCCCCAAATAACCAGACAGAGTACGAAGCCTTGATAGCATGTTTGGAATTGGCTAAGGCCGTGAAAGCAAATAGAGGTGATACAAATCCCCAGGGAGCAAAACAGTCGAGCAGATATTTTGGCCCGGATGGTAGCGGTAGCAGACCCAAAAATGCCAAAGTTGATCCCTCTGGAGGTGAAGTCTAGCCCGAGCATCGAGCAGAATCTGGAGGTGCTGCGGATAGAACAAAAATGCTCGTGGATGGATCCGATAATTTCATACCTTAGAGACGGGGTATTACCATCAGATAAGCTCAGGCCTCAAGATACACGATGATTGATGGGGTACTATATCGGTAAGGGTATACGCTATCGTTCCTTCGGTGTTTGGATGAGAACGACGTGGACTACGTACTGAGAGAAGTACATGAAGGAATTTGCGAAAACCACTCTGGAGGGAGGTCCCTGGCCCATAAGGTTCTAAGGCAAGGATATTTCTGGCTGACAATGCATCAGGATGCGCAGGAGAAGACCAGGAGCTGTGTAAGCTGCCAAAGTTTTTCAAGTTTCTCCAACCAACCACCAGAGAAGCTCACCTCTATGGCCTCCCCTTGGCCATTTGCTCAATGGGGAATTGATCTGATCGGCCCATTGCTAAAGGGACGAGGAGCAACAACACATGCAATAGTTGCGATAGACTACGTCACGAAGTGGATAGAGGTAGAAGCCTTTAGTAGGATCACAGAGAAGAAGACAACAGACTTCGTGTGGAGAAGCCTGGTCTGTCGGTATGGGATCCCTTATGCCTTGGTAACGGATAATGGCAGGCAGTTCGATAATCACAGTTTTAGGGATTTCTGCCAGAACCTCGGAATAGAGTTGAAATATTGCTCGCCCGCTCACCCACAGTCTAACGGGCAAGTAGAAGCAGTCAACAAGACGATCAAGAGGCTTTTAAAAACTAGGCTTGGAGCAAAAAAGGGAGCTTGGGTTGATGAGCTATCAAGTGTACTATGGGCGTACATGACAACCCATAAGACAGCAACTGGGGAAACTCCATTCGCCTTGGCCTTCGGACACGAAACGGTTGTACCTGCTGAGATAGGAACAACCACGCACCGGACAGATCATTTCAATGAGTAAGAGAACAACGACCATATGTACTTGAATCTGGATCTGCTAACCGAGAAGAGGGAACAAACATCGAGGCGATCAACCATTTACCAGTAGAGGGTTGCTCGGTACTACAACCAGAAGGTGAATGTACGGCAGTTCAAGGTCGGAGATTGGGTGTTGAGGAGAGTGAATCAGAACACGAAAAACTCGGCCCAGGGAGTACTCGGACCAAATTGGGAGGGGCCATATAAGGTCAAGCAGCTAGTTGGACTCAGAGCTTACAAGCTGGTTCGCACGGATGGCCACGAGGTGAAACGCCCATGGAACGCGGCACACCTCAGGAAATATTTCCAGTAAGACTTGTTCATGTTTTAAAGTTATTTCTGTTCGTGCTCGTTGTTTTTTTTATTTTTTATTTCTTACTTCAAAGCAATCTCATGTAAGCCGAATTCAATAATAAGTGAATCAATGAGGAATTTCAGTCAGCTGTACTGTTCAAATACTTACTAAGGCATGCAAAGGCTCACCAAGTCTCAAAGCCTGTTTATGGCGAGACCAGAAGCCAAGCGTGCCAGGATCTGCTCGACCACGCGAAAGCGAGCAGAATCCCAAGTATTCAAGAACTTACTAAGGCATGCAAAGGCTCACCAAGTCTCAAAGCCTGTTTATGGTGAGACCAGAAGCCAAGCGTGCCAGGATCTGCTCGACCACGCGAAGGCGAGCAGAATCCCAAGCATTCAAGAACTTACTAAAGCATGCAAAGGCTCACCAAGTCTCAAAGCCTGTTTTTGGCGAGACAAGAAGCCAAGCGTGCCAGGATTTGCTCGACCAAAGGAAGGCGAGCAGAATCCCAGGCGCTAAAAAAAAGATAAAAATATTTTTATTAGATATATATATATATATATATATATATATATATATATATATATCTAAGGCATGCGAAGGCTCGTCAAATCTCAAGGCCTGATCTGTGACGAGACCAAAAGCCAAATAAATAAATAAACCAAAACTCCAATACGAGAAGGCAAATAAGAACAATTTTATTAAGCTTCTAATAGTCTGCAAAGCTGCTACATAGAATGTTCAAAAAGCAATTACAGCACAAGACAAGTTTAGGAGGACGGCGGATCAGTAAGCCGGGCAGTCTCGGTTGGCTGGACCACCTCAGGCGCAGGGGGGGTATCACCAGTTGCGACCGGGGGGTACTCGCCTCACCAACATCAGCAGAGATTGCACGAGCATGAGAGTTTTCCTCCTCAACCACAATTGGCACCACCTCTTTGGCATCCTCTTTTGCGGCCTCCTCGTCCATATGTTGAGCAACACCAGCTGCAAGGTCATCCATCTTCAGATCAAGATGCTGCTTCCTGAGGACGACCATGATGCAACGATAGGAATGCCGAAGTCCCTGGTAGTACTGGTTGTCAGCTTCCTTTTTCAAGTTCTCGACTTGAACCCGGTGGGAATCGTGAACGGATTCAAGCTAAGCCTCATACATAGCCTTCTGCCTTTGCAGATCCCCCTTGACCTTGGCCAACTCTTCCTCGAGGGTAATGGCCTTTGCTTGAGCAAGAGATTCTTCCTCAATCAACTTCAGATTCTCGAGATTTAGGTCTCATGCTTTCTTCTCGGCATCGTCAGCATTGGTCATCGCTGACTGAATGTCCTCCTTCATCTTCCGGTCATAACGGCCGACCTTGGCCTTATAGTAAATGGTCATGCAGCTGAGATGGAAAGCGCTATATTGCATGGCCCCCACCAACTCACTCAGGGTGCAGCCATCAAAATCCTCCAGGTCTTTCTTGCTCATGAGTTTAGATAGCTCGTTGAGATAAGGGACCAAGTGCTCTGCTCGGTTGTCAGATAAACGAGATCTAGGCTCGACAGGAGGAGAAGAGGAAGCAGGATCAGTGGCTGCTTCACTAGTTTCTCCGACTTTGGCAGGAGGAGGAGGTAGAGTCTTCAAGGGGGGAAATTGCTGCACAATGTTCACCCGCTTCGCAGAAAGAGCGTCTTTGTTCTGGTCCCTCTTCGTAGTTTGAGGTCGAGAACATTTCCGATTCAGAGCCCCGATCACAGCATCCTCCATCTTATGGCCGGGGGGCACCAAGCAAGATTCAACCAGGTTATAAATGGTTAGCAGCTCCCGGTGCGAGCAGAAATTGGCCAGTACAACCTCGACCCGTTTGAGCTGGTCGGGATTAAGCGGGAAGTGAACACCCCAAGAACCTGCAAAACGAACAGACATTTGGTTAGAGACAAATCAACAAAGTGAGAACAACTTGGAGACAAGATATCTAAAACGAGCAGGCAACCTGGAACCATGAAACGGGGTGGGACGCGATAATCCTTCCCATCAATCTGTGCAACTTGACCCCAAGGACCCCCAGCAAAAAAAAACTTTTTCTTCCAATTCCCACCACCACCAGTAGGAAGGTCGGTTATGGGTTTTCTGGTCTTAGTACTTGATTGGAAGTAATACCAGCCAGCATCTTTGGGGCTACTTTTCAGCTGGTACAGGTGCTTCACCTCATCAACTGTGGGCTCGTTTTGGCAACATCTGTCCTATAATATGAACAGACCAGAGAGTACTCTCCACCCGTTGGGGTTTAGCTGACCAAGAGCTAGATTTGGCCCGTTGAGAATCCGGGCAAAGTAAGGTTGCAAGGGGCATCTCAGCCCATACTTAAAACATATCCCCTAGGAGGCCAGCTAGGAGTATCCTTCTTTCCTGGGATCTTAAGAGGTATTTTACCAGGAATACTATACCTAAGCCGGAGGTCAGTGAGCTCGTCAAATGTGGTCGTGCATGTAATGTAATCAATAACGTAATCCCGCGATAGGGCTCTACCTCCTACTGTACTCCGCCCTTCTGGCCGCGATGTTCCCGGTGAGGATACCTCACCAGAGTCATCCCCTCGATCCTCACTCAGGGTGTTTTCCGAGCCAGAAGATCCCTCCTCACCGCTATTTCCGCTCGAGGAGGCTGTTTGGGGGGACATCCTCCTAGAGGTAGTCTCAACACCAGACCTAATGGGCTCTAAGGGGATCCCGAGGTCAAAAGCAGGATCGATGAGCAGACTAGGCAGGAAGTCCAACTCATCGTCATCAACCTCAATGAATTTCTCTTTACCTTTCGACATTCCCTAAACTATAACCAGAGCACCACCACCAACCACTACCCAAGCAAAGCAAAGAGAAAAGAAATTATCTACAACTATCCAAGACCGAAAAAATAGGAGAAATGCCTGAAGAAGGGGCTCGGTCAGAGAGAGTCAGGGATAGAAGCTTTAATGCCAAAGTTCATTCGTCGGAGAGACAAGAAGGGAGAAAATGACGAGTTCTCATTTGGGGGTTTTGGATTTTTCTACTGAGGAACAAACTCTTGGGCTGCCAGCAATTAACGGCACATATCCCAAGAGTCTTGTAACCGTAAGTTTGAAATTCAAATAGAGGGGTAGATTTCTGCCACATCACCTCATCCGCAATTAAATGCGACATGACTCTTGGCAGCCTTTTCCAATCCCACGCAAGCAAGAACTGTCGAGTTTCTACTGTCGGCTCACTACGTTACCCAACACCAGAAACTGGGGGATCGGTGTTTGTGGGATATGTTTCGGCGAAGACCAGCAATGATGAGCAGACATCTAGTAGCAGGGTTCCTTGAACAGGTATCTTGTAAGAGTCTGGTAGCTAGGGGAGTAGGAGCATGAATATCCTGCTCGTCCATGAGCGTCATCCACGAGGCCAATCTCCTGCTGGAAGCATAAAGCCATTTCTGCTACATTCCTGCTAAAGGTTGAGTCGAGGAGACCCGATCAAGACTATTGGCGAGACGTGCTCTCCAGTCCGAGAATCAAGGCACGAAGGCCACGCAACCACCCACGACTACAGAAATGGGGCATCCACTTTCAAGATGTGGGAGGATAATGAGCGCAAGTGGAGAGAAGGCCTGAGTTCAGAAGGGGTCTATAAAAGGTAGCCAACGAAGGTAAAAGGGTTAGAACTTTTGATACTGAAAACTAGGATAAAGAAAGCATTCAACAATCGATACCAAAAGGAAGCCTCAAGATTAGTAGCTAACGTTCCCAGGAACATAAAACCTTCATATCTCACTTGAGCGTCGGAGGGTTTACGCCAGGAAAACAACCGGCGTGCTCTGACCTGTTTTTGTGTACGCAGGAACCTCTGGAGAAGAAGCCTTACGAGGAGATATCCTGATCGTGGTCGAGTTGATTGAGCAGAGATCCTGGTCGTGGTAGAAAGAGTAACCAGAATCTCGCATCAACATCGGTGTTGCGAAAAAAAGGCAGAGTCATAAGAACTGGCATTGAAACCAAATTGCTTGATTGTGGTGTTGAACTTCTCAAACCATGCTCTCGGTGCTTGTTTAAGGGCATACAAGGCACGACGAAGTTTACAAACCTTATTTTGAGGATGAGAGTAAACAGGAGGAGGTTTCATATAGACTTCTTCAAAAAGATCGCCATTAAGAAAAATATTTTTTACATCCATATGAAATTATACCCAACGACGAACAACAGTAACAGCTAATAAGCTTCTCACGAATGTAAGGCGTGCAACAGGTGCAAAAGTCTCCTCATAATCAATGCCATATTCCTAAGAATACCCTTTTGTCACAAGTCGAGCTTTGTATCGTTCTATAGAACCATCAGATTTAGTTTTGATTTTGTATACCCATTTAAACCCAATTGCAGTTTTTCAAGGTGGTAGCTCAACTAAGTCCTAAGTATGCGACTTTTCAAGAGCCTGCAACTCCTCTGCCATAGCTTGCTGCTAAACAGGATTAGAACTAGCCTCAGAATAAAATTATGGTTCATACAAGGAAATGGTGTAGAGAAACACTTGTAATCTCTAAGCTTAAGAGGTAGTTCTCTTACCCGAGTGGAATAATGAAGAGGTGGAGAATAAATAGAGTCAGAAGAGCTACAGTTGGTTGATGAGGATCTTTGTTGTAGGACAGGTAACTCAGAGGGAGGCGTAACATTCTCTAGAGCACTTGTTTGAAGTTCAGAAGATAGTCCTGGATCACAATTATCAGGAAACAAATCGATAGTTGTATTTGTAAAGAGGTGAGTGGATGATTTAGGGATATTATGAAAAGATGTCATAGATGAAAATATTTTATGTTCCTAAAAAACATGTCTAGAGATACAAAGTCTATTAGAGATGGGATCCCAACATCGATAGCCTTTATGTTCAATGCCATATCCTAAGAAACAACATAAGTGAGCACGGGGCTCTAATTTTATACGTTCATGGGGTTGGAGAAGAACAAAACAAGCAGAACCCAAAACTTTAAGTTGATGATAATCAGGTGAGATCCCATATAATCTCTCATAAGGGGATTGATTGTTTATAACTAGAGAGGGAATGCGATTAATAGTGTATACAACAGTAAGAGTAGCTTCTCCCTAAAAACGTTCAGGACAAGAAGTAGAGATTAAAAAGGAGCGAATTATTTCTAAAATATGTATGTGCTTATGTTCAGCTCGCCCATTTTGTTGAGAAGTACCTGGACAAAAACGATGACATATACTACCATGTGTATGTAGGAAATCTAGAAATTCATTATCTTTGTATTCCATGGCATTATCAGTACGAAAAACTTTAATAGACCGAGAAAATTGAGTTCTAATCATTTGTGCAAAGTCACAATAAATTTTAGTAAACTCATATCTATTTTTCATAAGATATAGTCATGTAAAAGGAGAATAGTCATAAACAAAAATCACAAAATATCTAGATCTGCCTATAATGGCATTTGGTGATGGTCCCCAAATATCATAATGTATTAAATCAAAAGGAGCATGAGAAACAGACTCACTATTATTAAAAGGTAAAGTAGTTTATTTTGCTAACCGACAAGCTAAACAATCAACATGTTCATTGGTGACAGTATATAATTGCCCACTAGATATTAAAGATTACAAACGATTAAGTGACAAATGTCCTAAACGTGAATGCCAGAGGTTTGCAAATGACTCTTTTGAGGTCGATGTGACAAACTGATGTGTACTGGAGAAATGAGGTGGGATGTGAAGATTAACAAGCTCAAACAAGTGCCCTACTTTACGGCCTATCCCAAGTGTTTGTCCCATTTTTAGATCCTGCACAGAACAACCAGATGAAGTGAATATTACATTAAGTCCAAGTTCACATAACTGACCAATGGATAATAAATATACGGTCAATTTTGGAATTAAAAAAGTATTTGATAAGGACAAATTCGAAACAGAGACATGACCTATATGACTAACTAGCATTGAGGATCCATTAGCAAATATATTTGGAATAAGTAGAATATTTAGCTGATTTGTTATTATTTTGTTTCCTAAAACTGTGGTAGGGTTATGTGTTTTAGAATCACTATAAATATCTTCCTTGTAAATGATCTTTGAAGGGCAACAAAATAATAAGAAAATTCAGTGTTTTTTTCATAAAAACCTACATGGTATCAGAGCCTTGGCTCTTTACGAAATCCTGATCATGAATTACCATGTTGCCATGACTGGATCCAAGGAATCTACTACCCACACAAGTGGAGATCCTTCTTTGTCTTCAGAAGTTACCAAATCTGAGTCCTAATCTGCGATTTCTACAGCCAGCATATATTCCTTTACTTCGAATCTTTTCTTGCAGTTAACCGTTCATACATTGAATGGTTCCAATTATTTGGAATGAGCTCAGTCCGTAAAACATGCCATTGATGGCAGGGGTAAACTCGATCACCTTACAGGAGAAATGAAACAGCCAGCCGCTGGAGATCCTAATTTGAAGAGATGGCGTTCAGAGAATTCTCTAGTGATTGTTTGGCTGATAAAATCCATGGAATCAGTGATTGGAAAACCACATTTATTTTTGCCTACAGCCAAAGATGTGTGGGATGCTATTCGGGATATGTATTCTGATGTAGAGAACTTCTCTTAAATTTTCAAACTTAAGATGAAATTGTGGAAATCAAGGCAGGGAGATAAAGATGTGACTACCTACTATAATGAGATTGTAATTTTATGGCAGAAGTTAAATCTTTGTTACGAGGATGAATGGGACTACCCTAAAGACAATGTTCGACACAAAAAGAATAAGGAGAACGATAAAGTCTATGTCTTTCTCGCTGGACTCAATCAAGAATTGGAAGAAGTGCAAGAACTTATTTTGGGCAGGAAGCCTATTCCCTTAATTCTTGAAGTTTTTTCAAAAGTCCATAGGGAAGAAACGAGGCGTAAAGTGATGCTAAAGAAAGTTGAATCTAAGACAGAACCCGAATTTGAAAGTTCAGTATTGGTTTCTAAGACAGAATCAGATGGAGAGAGACGAAAAAAAGCTCTAGTGCGAACACTGTAAGAAGCCGTGGAACACCAAGGATACGTGCTGGAAATTACATAGAAAACCACTAAATTTCAAAAAAAAGAATGGGGCTGATAGCAGGGTATTGTAGACTGTGAGCAACGACTCTCAAAAGCAATCAATTGACTCTAAGACACCAGCCTTCACGAAGGAACAATTAAGCCAACTGTACAAACTTTTTAAGTCTCCACAATTCTCAGTAACTCTTTCTTGTTCCTTTGCTCAAAATGGTAATCTTTTTACTACTGCTCTTTCATGTAAAACATCAAATCCATCTTGTTCATAGATTATTGATTCCAGGGCCACTGACCGGCTCATCACAATTATTCTCGTCTTATAGTCCTTATGCAGGCAATAAAAAGATCAAGATTGCCAATGGATCGTTATCCATAGTAGTTGGCATGGGTTGTATTGTTATTTCTCCTACGTTAACACTCCATAAAGTTCTTCACGTTCCAAACTTATCTTGCAATTTACTTTCTATAAGTAAAATAACTAGTGATCTTAAGTGTTGAGTTAATTTTTTCTCTTCTTTCTGTGAGTTTCAGGAACTAACCACGGGGAGGATGATTAAATGTGCTAGAGAAAGTGGAGGACTTTACTTTCTTTGAAGATGGATCAAGTATGATAAGGCCAGTTCAAAATACATGTTATGATTCAGTCTCAATTACTAATGATGAAAAGATTATGTTATGGCACCTTAGACTAGGCCATCCTAATTTTCATTATTTAAGATATCTATTGCCAAACTTGTTTAATAATAAAGATCCATCTCTTTTTCAATGTGAAATCTGTCAATTAGCTAAACATTATCGATCTATATTTTCTATATAGCCTTATCAACCTTCAAAACTATTTTTACTATTACATATTGATGTATGGGGACTAAATAGAATTCCTACTCTGTCGGGAAAAAAGATGGTTTGTTACATTCATTGACGATCACACTAGAGTTTGTTGGGTTTATTTGTTAAAAGAAAAATAAAAGGTTGAAAGTGTTTTTTAAAAATTTTATACCATGGTTTTAACACAATTTCAAGAAAAAATTAAAATCATTTGAAGTGACAATGGAAAAGAATTTTTTAATAAAATTTTGGGAAATTTTTTTCTTGAAAAGGGAATTGTGCATCAAAGTTCTTGTAATGATACCCCTCAACAGAACGGGATAGCTGAAAGAAAGAACAAACATCTTTTGGAAGTGGCAACGACGTTACTTTTTTTCAAAAAAACGTTCCTAAATATCTATGGGGTGAAGCAATTTTAACTGCTACTTACCTTATAAACAAAATGCCCTCAAGAGTTTTGAATTTTCAAACTCCTATGGATTTCTTCAAGGCACTTTATCCTAATTCTCGATTAATATCAAGAATTGCATTAAAATTTTTTGGGTGCATTGCTTTTATACACAATCATGAACACGACCGGGGTAAGTTAGATCCTTGAGCAAGAAAATTCATTTTTGTTAGATATGCACCCACTCAAAAAGGGTATAAGTGTTTTGATCCTATTTCCAAAAAAAAAGTTTATAACCATGGACATAACATTTTTTGAAGACAAACTTTTTTTTGAAAAACATCTTCCGGGGATAAGCATGAGAAAAAACTAGTAGAAGATGATGTTTTCCATATTGCAGATCAAAAGATTGCAGATAGAGGCATTGATTAGTGGAGGAATATCCGATTTCAATTATAACAGATTTTCCTCAAAAAGAATCTTTCCAAAATAACAATCCAGAAAAATCAGATGTCTCTCTCCAATCTACTAGTTAAAAGGAATTAAAAATAAATAAATATTAAGAATAACAAGAATTTGGATTCCTTGCCTTTAGTGTCAATAACAGAGTCAAATTCTTCCAGTGAAAGAGACAAGAACGTGACTGAAAAAACTCTGCAAACCTATATTAGAAGAAATTATTGAGTAAATGATATAGTTCTCCCTTCTCTTCACAATTAAGAATCCGAATCGAGGGCAAAACCTGTTGTGTTTGAGTCTTCAGGTAAAAAATCATCTAATCCAAAGTTTGATGATTTGGATCTTTCTATTGCATCATGAAAAAGGGTGCGTTCTTGTACCAAATATCTCATGTCTAACTATGTCTCTTATGATAAATTATCTTCCAATTTTTTGGCTTTTACTTCTCAACTTTCTTTCGTGGAAATTTCGAAAAATGTACAGGAAGCATTAAGAGTTCCAGAGTGGAGAAAGGCTATCGAAAAGGAGATGCGGGCTCTTGAGAAGAATCAAACATGGGAAGTAACAGACTTACCAAAGGGGAAAAAGAAAGTAAGGTGTAAATAGGTCTTTACCATTAAGTATAATTCCAACGGGACACTAGAACGGTAAAAAACTCGGTTGGTGGCTAAGGAATTTACTCAAACCTACAGCATCGACTATCTTGAAACCTTTGCTCCAATGGCAAAATTAAATACTGTTAGGGTGCTTCTCTCAATGGCGGCAAATCTTGATTGGCCACAATAACAACTTGATGTAAAGAACACATTTATGAATGGTGATCTAGAGGAAGAAGTGTACATGGACTCTCCCCATGGATTTGAAGGAAAATTTCAATCTAGAATTTGCAAGCTGAAGAAATCATTATATGGCCTCAAGCAATCTCTTAGGGCTTGGTTTGAAAATTTTACTAGATCAGTCAAAGATCAGGGTTATGTTCAAGCTCAAAGTGATCACACCATGTTTTTTAGACACTCCAAAGATGGGAAGATAGTAGTACTTATTGTGTATGTGGATGATATCATCCTTACAGGGGATGAGTTGATAGAAATTGAGTGGCTGAAGAGTAGTCTTGCTTCTAGCTTTGAAATCAAAGACTTGAGAACACTTCGATATTTCTTAGGAATGGAGGTAGCTTGATTTAGGAAAGGTTTGGTTGTGTCCCAAAGTAAGTATGTCTTGGATCTTCTAAAAGAAGCAGGGATGAGTGGCTACCGACCTGCGGATACTCCTATGGACCTACATTACAAGCTAGCAGAAATTAAAGATGGAACTCCAGTTGATATGGCTAGATATCATAAGTTAGTGGGTAAGCTTATTTACTTGGCTCATACTCGTCCTGATATAGCTTTCTCAGTGAGTGTTGTTAGCCAATTTATGCACTCTTTGTATGAAGGGCACCTTGAGGCAGTACGTAGAATTTTGAGGTACTTAAAGGGTACTCCAGGAAAGGGATTGTGTTTTAAAAAAGGAGTTCAGAGGACCATTGAAGCCTACACACATGCTGACTCGGCAGGATCAGTTATTGATAAAAGATCAACTTCGGGTTATTGTTAGAGTATAGTTTATGCACTAGTTTTGTATTGTTTACTTTCTTTAATATCGATGTTTTGAACTTAATAATAGTGATTTACTTGTATTTTATTTTTGTAGGTGAAATTCTATTGATTGGTGCTAAAATTGAGCTACAAGATGATGTTTGAGGATGATTGTTTTCCTGGAGAAATTATGAGCTTCAGAAGAACTTTATTGATAAGGCGTGGGCGCGTGCCGTCAACTACGGACCTGCAGTTTTTAGTTTAACGTATTTTGTCTTTTTTGGTTATTTTTATAATTACGAATTTAATATTTAGATAATATTTTAGATATTAGTATTTTATTTTAAAAAGAACTCTAGAGGAGAAGAGAGAGAAGAGAATTTAAGAGAGAAATCTATTGTCAAAAGAAAGAAAAAAAAAGAAACCCTAGATCTAAATTTTCCTCTTCTCTCTATGAAGAACTAAACCTATTATTTTGGTTGAAGGTTAATGAAGCTTTGATTCATCACTACTGTGAGATCTTTCTTATGCTTTAATTGTTTTATTACTTTTTGGGTATTTTTTTATTCTCTGAATTATTGTCATGATTATGTTTGTTAATTAGATAATTGACCACTATTTAATTATCAACTTAATCTATTGTCAATTAAAAGATTCATCGTATGAAGATTTTAATGTTTGTGACAAATAGCATAGCAGTGCGTTGTGTTATGGAATAAAGAATCTAATTTAAATGAATCATCATATTCGTTTGTTGATTATGATTTGGGTCTCTCTAATTTTTTAGGTTGTCAGTAGATTAAATCCTATGATCGTATCTATGGTTGTCTATTAATTAGAGAAATAACCAACAGTCGTACCTTGATTATCGACTAGTTAAGGAGAGATTGGCTATTAGAGGGTCTCAGTAGCTATAACTGGTCTATTCATAAGTAGTAATGATTTATATTTGAATCAATGATCAGTAGTCAAATCAAGCTGAGTTAATTCCTTCAACCAGAGCTTTCCCCAATTTGAATTACAATTTTAATTTGCATTCTTATTATTTTAATTTGATTTTTATTATTGTCAACAATTCCCCCATTTTGCATTTTACATTTTAAAAGGATTTAAATAATTACCGATCTCTGTGGACATGACCATGCTCAATCAATATACACAATTTATTTAGAGTATGTATTTATTTTTGCTGGCTTCGACAACCATAAGTTATTGTACCTTTGTATGGGGTAACTTAGTTACTTGGAGAAGCAAGAAACAAAGTGTTGTAGCCCGTAGCAATGCAGAGGCTGAGTACCAAGCTATGGCACATGGTGTGTGTGAAATGTTATGGCTAAAGCGAGTCTTAGATGAACTAAGGAGGCCAATTGAAGTTCCCATGAGGCTTTATTGTGATAACAATGCGGCGATTAGTATAGCTCATAATCCGGTGCAACATGACAGAACTAAACATATTGAAATCGACCGCCACTTTATTAGAGAAACTTGAAGGAGGCATTATGTGCATGCCATTCGTTCCATCAGCACAACAAATAGCTGACATTCTCACCAAGGGACTCTTCAGACATAATTTTGAACTTCTCACAAGTAAGTTGGGCATGATGAATATATATGCATCAACTTGAGGGGGGGTGTCGAAGATTTGATGCCTATAATTAAGGAAGATCTTTTGCATTTAATTTAAATAGAATAAGCTGAATTAGGAAGTAGAATATTTAGCTGATATGTTATTATTATGTTTCTTAAAATTGTGCTAGGGTTATGTGTTTTAGAATCACTATAAATATCTTCCCTGTAAACGGTCTTTGAAGGATAACAAAATAATAAGAAAAGTTCAGTGTTATACCATGAACGCGAATATGAAGTATTATTATTATATATTTGATTTCATATTTACAAAGAGAATGAGCCTATATAGTATATATAGGCTTTACATGAAGCTCAAATAAGAAACTAAATAAATACAAATATGGCAGGTATGAATTATGGGATATACATAATCGTAATATACAAAATCATAATCTTGAGATTTAGTGGAGAGTAATCAGAATCATAATTTTGGGAATTAATGGAGAGTGATTTTTTCTTAACAAATATTTTAATTCTTTCTACACTAATTTATAAGTAATTTATTTGTTCTCTTTATAAATAAAGTATTAGAATTGCGAAGATAAACAACAACAGCCGAATTCACTGGATATATTAATACCAACCAAAATGTTGAACATGTGTGGCCCTCGTCAAGAAAGTTAACAACTTTTATACGAGCTTTCAGAAGATTTGATGTTGAAAATTCTCAATCAATTTTCTTTTGAATTAGCTTTCAGATCATTTGTTGGAGTGGGGGAGAGTGGAATAGATCTAGTATCATTGACACTAGGGGTGGTAATTTGTGGGCTTAGGTATTATTCAAACAAAGCGCAGCCCCTGCAAAAGCTCGTCCAAATTGGTTCAGGCCAGGCTCAGGCTGGGCTTGAGCTTTTTTTTTATTAATTATAAAATATTTTTTTAATTAAGAAAAATTTAAATTAAAGATAATTATCTAATACATAATAGAATAATAGTCTAATGCATAAAATATTAGTAATATAACCTAATAAATAACAAATACTAATATAAAATTAAACTAATTTAGTATTTTGAGTTCTTTCTTTTTTATTTCAATTAAATTTATTTTTTATTTATAAATTAAAAAAGCCAAGGTCAAGTCCGGGCATTTTTTGTTAAGTCATTGTCCAAACCCAGTCTATGCGGGCTTTATATTTTTGGACCCATATCCAGGCCCAACCTTTGCAGGCCAGGCTTGGACCGACCTAAACTTGTTTGCCATCCCTAATTGACAGTACTAGCGGAAGATCCACAATACGAAAAATTAACCTCGTTAAAAAAGAGTTTTATTTTTTTCCCCGAAGAAGCTTAAATAAAATACTGAAGAATTTCCTCTAATGTTGATTTAAAAAAAAAAATCATTTGTTGAAGTACAGAAACCATCATCGTTCAATAGTCAATCTCATGGTCTCAGCAATCACGAAAATTACAATTATGCAATTATCATGATTTGTACTAATTATACGCATACATTTAGTTTTCAGGTTTTTTTTAAATCATAATTTTCAATTTTATTTCATTGTAATGTCCGTATAAGGCTTAATTAATCTCCGCAATTATTATTAATCAAAGTGAATTATAAAACTATTTTCTTGGTCTAACAGAATTTGCTAAAACATCTTAAACAAGTAGAATCTGTGACAAAAATATCAATCGAGTTCCATATTTTGGTACAGCCAAATTATAGAGAAAGAAATTAGGTGACAAAAATATCAATCGAGTTCCATATTTTGGTAAGATAGTATGCCCTCTAATATTCTTAAAAATTTACATGAGAGTTTTTGGGATTTGCCAAAGTATCGATTTTCTTAGTTGATACGGAGACTCTCAAAATGCCTTGTTGTTTTGATTAACCAATTATCAATTACTAGACAATGAATTTCTGATTTTTTTTATTAATTAACTTAATTGATTGAGAACAGTTGTTCTCCGATATTTTCTATCGATGCTTTTGAAATTATAAAAAGTAAACAATCATTCAATTTATTTTTTTCTAGATTACAAAATCATAATATATATATTTATATCATGCAAATATCAACCAAATCCTTTCTATACAAATATAATTTTGTTCTATTTATTTTATTCTATTTCACCTTTTATGTGAGAATTCTCAACAATTTTTCTCTATTTTTATGCTTTTAGCAGGTCTAATATTTCCGGCAATGGCAGTGACTCCGTTATTTCTCTATATTGAAAAACATAAAATAATTTTTTTGATTTTTTGACCAAACTAATCAAAGCAGTGAAGATAGAGAGAGAATTCGAATTCAATTTCTAAAGCAAAATTTCGGCCCACTTCCTGCGGCCCAGATCCGTTGGTATCACTCCCTAGAGTTTACCGAATCACCATAAAATCATATGAAAAAAATAATTGTCGGGTTTAAATTTTTTAGGTAGGGTCGCTAATTGGTCACACATAAAAAATTTATTTGATAATCAGTTTGATTTATATTTAATTATTTGAAAACTGCTTCGCCCACATAATCCATTAACGTTGAAATATTTATGATAATTTAATTTTTTTGAGAAAAGATGATAAACAATATTAAGTTGGTTGTCCACTGATATTCATATTAAATATCAAAGACTTATTTTATTTAAAGTTCTTTTCTTTGTTTTGTTTTATATCTTTAAAATTTTTGCTTTTTTAAATTGTTGCTTCTGCTTTGTATTTGAAATTTTATAGCTGCATTATTTTTAAATTTTTTTTTCGTGGACAATAATTAGTATTTTTTATTTTTCCTTTCCAAGAAATTGTGAGTTATATCTATATATATATATATATATAATTCATAAATAGACTCCTACAATTATCACGCAGTTTATGAAAAATAACAAAACTAAAAACAATCAAAATTAAATTAAATTAAAAATCCAAAAGATATACAACGGTTGGCACCTGGTAGCTGCCTGCTCAGTCGCTTAATGGAGCTTCAAATGTTAAAACCTCCGACTTCTCCTGGTAATTTTCTCCCCCTCTTTCAGAATATTGCAAATTAATTATTTAGAGGACTATGTTTTAATATTTTGTGTGTCTTGACACGAAGACCGAAAAAAATTTGGCGGGCGTCTGTATCATTAGATTAGATACAAACCAGTGCAAACTCTATCTGTTCTTTGTTGGTGATGTTGGATATATCATTTAGCTGTACATTCTTTTGGGAAGATTAGTTTTAGGTTCATATTTTTTTTCTTCGGTTGTTCAAACAAACTGTTTCTGTCTTTTCAGTTGAGGTTTCTGGAAAAGAGATTGTGGATTCATATGCTTATTTTTATTGAGTGCAACATAATACTCTTTTGGGTTCACTATTGGTGATATGACCGGTCAACTCCATATGGGCACAGCACAAAGTTGTCTGAGTTTGGTTTAAGCTAATATATCATGTCGTCACCTTGTTGCCTGGTTAATGATCGTGTCCAGTTTGGGTTTATAGTTCTCAATACGTGAAAATGTGTGTGATGCAAGTATCAAATATTTGAGTAATCATGTTGTGTTTGACTTGTATATGACTTAATAGAATAACAACGTTATACTTTCTATATCTTTAGAAATTATTTCAGATACAAATTAAGAACATGGCAAACAAGTGACATGATTACAACATGCTTAACTTTTCTAATAATGTGTCGGGGCTAGTATTTGCATTCCTGCCATGCTTATCTTAATTGCCTCCCCGGTTCTGTGGGTAAGATGAAAGCTCGTCGGGAATGCTTTTGTGGAAATCAATTCTGAAGAAGTACTCATGATGTACTTCTTACCCAAACGCACTTGCTTGAAAACCACTTACTAAGGACACCTCTACAAAACAGTTGAAGTAAGTTTTTGATTGCAGAAAACACTTTACCAGACACCTTAAAATAACACAAAGGTAACTTTAACCATTTTAAGGTACTTCTAGTGATGCAAAAAGTTCTCTCAAATGCTTGGTTATAATTAAAAATTAAAGTATTGCAGAAATATGTGGTCATTCTTGAGCTTTTGTTTTGTTCATATCTGGGTTTAAGGCAATAAGGGCCTGGATATCAGCATAGCTGCATATATTCCTTGCGAAAGGTCTTTTGGCTTTTAGCATTACTGAGGAAGTTCATATTCTTTCTAACAGATAAATCAATTGTGCTTTTCTTAGGGAATCTGTTTTCTTTCATGAGCCATCGCGTGCGCCAGTGGAGAAGTCACAATCAGTTTAATTTCGATACTAAATTGTTGGGGCATAGACATCTCTGGAAGTATTCAAGTTTGCAGAGAAAAAACTTAATAAAAAACAAAAGAGGTTTCATTTGTTCATATACTGCAGAAAAGGATCTAAATTTACAGCTAAGTGATGCGCGAGTGATTTATAGTGTAGCTCCTGCTCTGGGCCACAACCAGGTATATTCTATTTTCTGTTTGTTTTCATAAAGATGGATGACTTGATTGCATATAGAATATTTTGGTTTAGTGAATTTTGATATTTCATTTGTCTAAAGATCTTATATTTGGGGATTAATACCTAATTGATTTCATCTCAATGTTAAAGTGAAATACTAAAAATCTAGCCTTTCTGCATCTTGATGAGGGCTTGACTGTGTGTCCTCTTGATGCTCAAATCTGGCTCTGTCGCATGTTTTGATTGTCTGGTGCTCTGCATTGTTTTTTCAAAACTCCAATACATATCGCCAACTTATGCCATCTTAGGTTCTTCTTTCCTTTTTCTTTTGTACTTTTTTCTTTGCATTTTATATTAGATCTTTAGAACGTAATCTTTTGCTAAACGAATCCATGATCTCAAACTCGTACTTTACTATTCCTATCACTATGAGCTGTCTTTTTTATTTGAAATTTTTTTTCTTCTGCCTATTGTTTCTTGTTGGTAGTTCCAATGAACACGCTTTTACCAATCTTCTGATTTTCCATGCATTGAATTTTATTTTTATGCACAAGTTGCTATGATGCTGAATGGATAATCTGTCAGAATGTTTAACATTGTTGGGAGACTGTATCATCTACAGCATGTTCAAAATATAGAGTTTGCATGCTGAATAAAATTTCAGTCACACGTGCTAAATGAAGAGACTTGTTTCACTTTTATTATGTGCCAGCTGATGTGTGTGACTAGGTTGTCCAATGATTAAATTTAGTAAGTTTCAGTGTGAGGTACATTTTGTTTTGATTTCGTTTCCCCCACTTAATTACTTTTGACAACCATTTTATTCTTGTATAAATCTCATTCATCATAATAGTCTTTTAACATTTTTAGCTGTTCACATCAGTAATTCTATAGCCTCGTTTGATAACCTTCTGCGATTCTAGGGAACAGTTTGTCCTTGTTTTTTGACAGCTGGCTCACTCCTTTTGTATTTATCCTTAATCTCAATACAAGTTCTCTTTGTTCCTTGTGAAACATGAAAAATAATTGACGGTTTTGCTTTTAATTAGCGACAAAAGTATGTAATTCATGATTATGCTTGTTAAATGGAAAGAAAGCAACAATTACATCTCCCCCTCTCCGTCTCTCCCTACTTTTTAGCTTTTACATTTCCTGAAAAATAAACTTGCTTTGTCTTCTTGAGTTTGATGATTTGCATATTCCTCTGACAGTTTGGCTTCTTACTGCTAACAGGAGTCGCATCCAGAATCCCATCTTAGAGTTCCTGCAATTGTGAGTGCTCTTGAAAAGATGGAGCTTGCGTCGGAGGTATTCAATGGTGTTCATGTTATGTCATTATTCAATTTCATGACTTCCAATTCCCATGCTTTGTCATCTTGCCATATTGTACGCAATTGTAGACTTCCATCTTTTTGTCAATTATTTTCACCTCAGTCAATTGAAGTTGAAAACTACTAGATTAAACTGTGATTATGATGGATAACATATCCTCAGTTGTCAATGACAAATTACTAGAATATTTAGTACTTACTACCAAATAAAACTACTTCAATGAGTATACAATATTTTTAAAATTTGTGAATGCTTAACTAAAATTTGAAGAGAGACTTTGCTGGAAAAATTGTATTCTATTCTGTAAGATAGAGCAATTTAAGTGAAAAGTAACATCACTTCTTGTCTCACACGAGGCTTGAGTTGAATCCTGTGACCAGGCTAAAAAGGGTTTCTGAAGTAGAGAAGCTCACCTCCAGTTTTTGCAGTGCATAGGTACAATGGCCTCCTGTGGACCAAGATAGTATTGAACTAATTGATCATAAAAGCTAACAGTTCTAGAGAGCAATTATATGATGGTATTTTTTGGAGCACCAGTTTATTTGTTACTGCTTGTTTATCATCTTTTCCTACATGTCTCAGTTCCGTGGCTCAGAGATCATTGAACTTAAAAATTTTAGCCCTGCTTCAGTTGACGACATTGCAAGGGTTCATGCAAGAGCTTACGTATCAGGACTTGAAAAGGTAGATGCCTATTTTCCACTCTCTTTTCCTTTTTCAGTTATGCCATTCCATGTTTTGATCATGTGAGAGGAGAAATTCTTGAGAGTGGAATTGGTCTATAGGTGTAGCTAATGTATTTTTATTTTGGTCATTGCTATTTTATTTTTCTCACCAGCAAATCATTTTGTACACTCATCTATGCAGGTGTACAAACATTCACGAACCAAAATAATTGTTCATTTAATCTTCTTGTCAGTATTTAACATCTGGAGTGCTAATTGATTATCTGTATTGGTTTATAGGCCATGGATCGGGCCTCACAACAGGGCATTATTTTAATTGAAGGTTCTGGACCAACATATGCTACTGCAACAGTAAGTGAATTTCATTATGTATCTGAATTTTGATTATGGATTTTGTGGATGCGTTGACTCACTTCTAGATACTTTACGTTGGACTATTAAATTATATGCCACAGTTTCCACAGTGTAAGACAATGATGTTATTTATCAGCCGATGAGTGCCAGAATAAACCAACATGACTCCTTACGATTGTTAGGGGAATTTGGATTAGAGCACAGTAAATTTTAATTGCCCTAGAAGCACATTGCAAACTTTATTGTTTCTTTAGTCTCTGTCTTCCGCCTATAATAGGAAAAAGTCTCTATCTGTAATTTCTTAAATAATAATGAAGTTACTAGTGGATCAATTCTGCTGATTATTATCAATTGAAAGAACTTTGGGATCGCTATTTTCCAGTTATTGGGTATTCATTAGACTTTAGAGCAGTAGCATAATAAGTGTTAAGCTGTCGTCAGTTTGACGGAAACAACTGCCTTTTCACTTCTAAATTATTCGTATGGCTATTGGTGGATGATTGCTGTCACCAACTAGTTGTTTCTGCTCTATAATTCACTGCAATGACGTATTCTTTATATTTTTGTTTAGGCATCATTTGATGTCTCATTCTGTAGTGATTTCTATATCTTCTTATTCACGGATATGAATTTTCTTTTTGGTAATGGGCTCAAATTGATAAGTTTAGAAGTAAAGATTTAGGAATATTGTTGTGCGATATTATGTTTTCAGAAAATTTGTTCAGACTCGTAATTTTGATTGTAAATACAATGTTATGGGTTTCAGCTGTAGTTTGTAAATAAATGTATGGATAAAATTAAAAGAAAAACTATCTGGTCGGTTTAGACATAAAATGAGAAATAACACTTAACAGTGCATTCAAGGATGGAATTAGCATTCCTAATCTTCCTGTCCTCCTTTTCTTGGAAGTATATTTTATAGTTCTGATATTTGTACTTCAATATGCAACCTGTTCGTCAATGTTCCCCTTCTTTCTGATGATAATTTTGTTTTTGTAGACATTCCAGGAGTCACTTGCTGCGGCGGGAGCTGGAATTGCCTTAGTTGATTCAGTGGTGATGTCTTGACCTAGAATGTTAGTCTCTTTGTAAAAGTCTTTTAGTTGAAAATGCTGAAATTGTTTTAATTTCACAGCATGCAATACCTCTGTCTACATTGTGATTTAACAGATATCTTGTTATCAGAACCAGATGGTATCTGTAAACACTTGATGATTGTAAGCTAACAAAACAGTTATTTGGAATTTATATCAGCTAAAACTTTTTTTAGATATACATCAGGTTGCAGCGTCTAAGAACCGCCCGGATCCACCTCTGGGTTTTGCTTTGATAAGACCTCCTGGACATCATGCTATTCCAAAGGGGCCGATGGGGTTTTGTGTTTTTGGGAATGTGGCTATCGCAGCTCGTTATGCTCAACGTGCTCATGGATTGAAGCGAGTATTTATCATTGATTTCGATGTTCACCATGGAAATGGTACAAATGATGCTTTCTATGATGATCCAGATATATTCTTCCTTTCAACACACCAGGTGAGTACAGATTTGGTCCACACTATATATGAGAATGTCCTGTTTCTCATGTTCGATTATTCAGTTGTACATTTCATGTTCTGTTCAATAATCTACTTCCCTCATGCTTTTCTTACTTATGATGGCACATGGGAAAGGGCAACACAGGTCATAATACTTTTTCTACTTATATCATGCTCAAAAGCACATTTTTAAGCACTAATGAATTATGAAAACATTGACATCAAATGCACATCTTGGTACTATGTAGACATTGGACAAATGCTGATTTCATAAGTTTGATGCTGAACAAGCTTATTATCTGATCAAATCCTAATATCCTCACTAATACAGGATGGAAGTTATCCCGGTACTGGTAAAATTGATGAGGTAGGTCGTGGAGATGGTGAAGGATCAACACTCAATTTGCCTTTACCTGGAGGCTCTGGTGACACTGCAATGAGAACTGTGTTTGATGAAGTTATTGTACCATGTGCTCAACGGTTCAAGCCGGATTTGATTCTCGTCTCTGCTGGGTGAGTTGCCCTTTCCCACATATCTAAATGTAACTTGACTGAGTACTGCAATTTTTATTTTTATTTTTTTTGAAAACTCTCTCTGAAGATGATGAGGATGAGTTTTATAATGGTCAGGCCAAAAAAAGAAAATAATAATATGGTAATATGTGAAGTCAGTGACCTTGTGGTGATCTTGCAAATATTGAAATGAAATGAAATTCAACATGTCAAATAAATTGCATACATGTGCTAGGGTGTGCATCCAACCACTCGCGCATGCATTTTTCCAATTTGGATTTTTAATAGCAAGCCAATTTTTCCCATTTGGATCTTTAATAGCAAGCCAATTCCGCTATAATGGATGGATAAACTATTCTTCAAAATTCTAAATGAGAGTTTGAAAATGTTGTCACTTGTTACTTAGATTGAATTATCATCCTCACTCCGGCCATTCACCTACTCGCATGTCTCATATTGAACTTTATCCAGATACGATGCTCATGTACTGGATCCACTGGCCAGTCTGCAGTTTACAACAGGGACATACTACATGCTTGCAGCTAACATTAAACAGCTTGCCAAAGATCTATGTGGAGGCCGCTGCGTATTTTTTTTGGAAGGAGGATACAACCTGAAGTCTCTTTCGTACTCAGTGGCGGATTCTTTCCGGGCTTTTCTTGGGGAGCCTAGCAAGGCATCTGAGTTCGACAACCCTGCCATCTTGTATGAAGAACCCTCTGCTAAGGTGAAGCAGGCAATTGAAAGAGTAAAGCACATGCACTCCCTGTGAGAATGTCTAAACCTTCATAATTTAACTTTCGTATAGCTGCTTGAGGTCTCTCCATATTTGAAGTTGTTGCATATGGATACACTACTCAATGACATAACATAGTAAATGTTAGTGATGTTTAGCATATTTGATTTAGCGTGTATGTGATCTGTTTAATGAATGCTTGCACTAGATGCCCACCCAAGTAGATTATTTATGTAATGATGACAACAAGCTTCTTATGGATTTGATAAAGCTACTTCATGACTGTTGGCATGGTTGCATTTCTACAAATGTCAGCGGTAGCAGCATCAATGGCTGCATTTTAATGCTGCTAGCCGTCTTCATGAAGTGCAAAATGCCCCAGAACATGAATCAACATGGTTAATGTTACCATAAACATGGGCTAAGGCTATTCATTTCATGCTTGGTTATTTACCGAGAGAGAATGCAACTTGGCTGCTATTGTGGTTACGTAGAAGTAAGAGGGTATTTATTTGTGGACTAAAGTGTGTTTGTCAACTCGCATAACCTGAGACCGCTTGCAGTGCAGTCTCATGTTGGGCTGTACAGTTGCTGCGACAGTTTGTTTCATTAGCTTTTTTTTTTTTAAAGTAAATTTGTATTTCAATATTAGATTATCTAATATAAATTTATAATTTTTTATTCAAATATTACATTACATTTTTATTTTATATTAATTATATTAAAAATATAATCAAATATTACGTTATTTGATTATATTACAATACCTAATATATAAAAATTAATTTTTTTAAATAATACAGTATAAGTAATTATAAATACTTAAATATTAATAAATTTAAATAATATTCATTTAAAATTAATAGTAATAAGAATAATGATATAAAATATTAGTATATGTAATACAATCTATATTGCACTAACATAATATTGCATTATAGCTTAATTCACCTTAATGCAATACTTTTAACATAATACATTATAGTATGCGCAGCGCGTCCTAAAAGAATATATGTAGTATGCATTGTGGTTCACATTACAAAGTATTTAAATTTTGAAGTTTGAAGTTCATTTATTTTGTATATTTATCTATTTTTTTTGGCAACATTTATAAATTGGGTTACTTTGAAATTGCAATCACCAATAGTCACATCTTGGATATATGCTTGCAAAGTCAAAAACACATAATTATATCCTAAATGATGTGACACATGACATGCCATTAATTTTCTAGTGCTGTGAAATCATGTAAAAAATTCAATTATTATCAAATACATGGTAATCATTAATTGATGACATATCATCATTTGAGATATAAACTTTATATATCAACTCTTATACATGTTTTTACTTTGTTATATTTTCAGACCATTTATTTTTATTTGAAGTGAATTGATTAGTCTCTTATTCAGACTTGTTGAGATCATAAATAAATTATATTATTCATAAAAATATATGTGTATATTTTTTTATATTTTTAGTATAAGAAATTTCCTTCTAATTTGAACACTTGGAAAATATGGCTAGAGATATTTCCACCCACTTTAAAAAATAATTATAAGAAGTACATATTATTTTAAAAAAATACAAATCAACAAAGAGTTTGGATCATTGATCAATTAAATCCTTCCTATAATTTTTTTCACTTAGGTTTCTTTGATCTTTTGTTACCATTAAGGTCACTTTAACATAAATTTTATTTGAATATTTTACTCTTATGCCATGAAATAACTAAATTGCTCCACGTGTGCTTTTTGTCTAATAGTTTAGGTATTTAGTTTTATGACGTATAATCCAGTACTTTTAAATGAAAATCTAATAACTAATAATCATACTAATAAAATATTATTTATAAATCATTTAAAAACAACGAATTTTATATAAAATTGTAGAAATATTGATGTTAAACAAAAATTTTGGGTGTTTTGATTCTTAACTTATAAGGGTAAAATAATCAATTTAAAATTATACTAAAGGAATCGTAGTAGTCAAATATAATAAATAATCTAAGTCACGAAAAAGTAAATTAAGACTCAATTGATTCTCCAAAACTGCTTCTTCATTTAAAATTTCTTTTAAGCATGAACTTATCGTAATTATTTTCTAATAGTAAGGGTGGGGTTATAAAAATTATAGGGTAAAAATATCGCCATCTCAACAACATATTATAAGCTATTATGACAAAATATAGGAAAAATAACACTTGGATCCTTAAAATTTTTTACTTTGCCACTTAGTAGGAATATAATTTTTACTTTCATTTTAGTTATCGACTAACTTGCAACCGCAGTGATAATCTGAATGCGGCGTCGGAGGATAAGAAACAACCTATAACTATGTGTAAATTTCTCCCAAATTTTAATATTTAAAATTGGGCATTGGTCTATCTTGAACCCAAATATATGAATTACGCTATACATTTGATCTGATTCAAGCAGATATTGTATTAGATCCATGACTCTGCAAAGAAGTAAGCAGTTCCTACGGCCTGGGGTGGCAATTAATGACTCGTTTTGTGGGGTATTTAGTGAACTGCCTTTACAGGGATGCTTTTATAGTTTTTTGTGGTTTTGTCTCTTATATTTTAGGATTTGTTTGTTTCAATAAAGTCACCAAATATTGGATTTAGTCTCTCTATTTAGACGTTGCGACAATGTTGTGCTGTTTTAGCGGGCACTACTGTCTGTGTGTGTGTGTATATATATATATTTGTGGTTTTCATCTACAATAGGTAGGCTGAGGGGGTAGACTAAGGGGTGTTTTTTTTTTTCTTAATTGACTTAATCAGTTAAATCAGTAAGTTTGTTTGTTTTTTCGACTCAATTAAAATTTTCAACTATTAAGTCATTAAGTTATTAAGTTAATTTTTTATTTTTTTTACTTAATCTAAAAAGTCTGATTGATATCATTAAATGATATTCTCTCAAATATCTTTATCTAATTAATTAATTGTCATCTTTACCTAAATAAAATTTAATAATAATTAGCATTATTACCCATCTCTATATAACTTGTGATAATATATTGTGGTATACTATTATTATTTTTATCTTTTTATTTTCTTCAAATTAGCATTATTATCTTCATAATTTTCTATGAATAATTTTCATATAAAAACATCATAAACTATAATAAAATTGATTAACATATATAATATAGAATATTAAAGAGTTGTATCAATTGGATATGATTTATGTTATGATAATATATTATCTTATTTATATTTTTTGAGATGTTTATTATTTGTTTAACATTTACAATTTGTAAGGGCACAAATGTAAAAATATTATTTTTAGATATTTTTAAGTTAAAAAGACAAACAACTTAATATTTATTTTTAGCAATTCAGACAAAAAAAAATATTTATTCAGATTCAGACATTTAGCTCTATTTAAAATTCAGATTAATTCAAATTTCAGATAAAAAAAAAACAAACGCCACCTAAACTAGAGACAAAAATTAATTTCTCTAGCACCTTGCTAGAGCCTTGCTTGCGGGAATATTTCGAGATAGATTAATGAAACAAAATGTTGGGATTGAAAAGATAGAGAAACAAAAGCTTCAAAAGAGTCTAAAATTTTATTAATAAAAGCCTGAATAACAAAACTGAGATTTTGTGGGTCTTTTATACTAACCCTAAATAATATAAATATACCAAAGTTGGTAAACTTGAATTATTATTACATAATAAAACTTTATCAATTAAAACAAGAAAAAAAATAAATGGTAATTAAATTTGTTGTACAGAAAAAAATATAAAAATCTTAACAATAGTAGAAAAGATTAAAAAAAATAACTTAAACTTGTAAAATGGATAATCTCATTACGAAAATCAATATTTTTTTAAGCAGACCTATTACGTAACAAAAAAATTAGACCTATATAATTTAATGGTATTGAATTAGATTCATCTAATCGCATACTTCAAAACGGTATATTTTATACCAAAATAAATACCTTTAATTCAATTTATAGTATGGAAAATTACCCTATTCATCCTCCGCACCTATTGTACATCAGATATTTTCTGCCGACTTGTGATTGTTTTATCCATAGAATTGTTTTAATTTAATGAACGTTTTTTTTGAGTTGGGTAGGACTGAATTTCCCTAAACAGATTAATTATTCATAGTCCTTGCCTACAATATATAGCATGTTTTAAAGGCCAACAAAAATAAAATAGTAGTCAAAATTTTAATGATTTGCAACTTGGAAGTGGATTTGCGGCAGGAGTTTTGTTCCCAAAAACATGAAACTGATTTAAAAACGCAACTAATAAAGTTATGCTCGCCACTTATGACTAAATCAACATTCTAACATTGACCATAAGTTAGTTCAAATCAACTTTTGAAAGAGAGCTTTATAAAGGTGGTCATGTTTGTAAAAAATTAAATCGTTTTTAATTATTGTTATACCAAAGTTAAAAAAGGGCACGGAATATCATCATAAGCATTCATCAAAAGCAATAAGGAAAAAGAAAAAAAAAACATTGAAATGCGTTGCTTTTGACAAGGTGAAGTGACTGGTGAGTCCCACCGTAAGATGCTGTGGTGCCAGATAGTGATCCTTGACTGCAAACAGTGAAACAATTTATGCCACCTCTAAAGTCTCAAATTTATTTTTTATTTTTTTTTTACCATTGACCATATACCACTGAAAAATAATTTGGTTGCCGAGAAAATAAAATGGAGAGTGCATGATTAGGTCATACAAGTGAGTGTTTTCATCATATATTTTCGAAATGAAATTAAAGTAAAAAGGAATAGAGCGAGGGTTCTGAGTAGTACTGAAGTATTTGGATCGCAAGTGATGTGGAACAGTGGCGACTAGTTTTTTTTATCTTCTACTTCAATTACTTCATTAATAAAAAATAATTAGGACTTAATTAGGGATGTGAATGTTACAAATCAACAATTAAGACTTAATTAAAGGGTCTATATGATCATTTAAACAAACGTTATGGGTGTAAACGGCTTTACCCTATTTTTAAACAAGTAAAATAATATGAAAAACTAAATCAATATTTATGAATATTATTTGGGGGTAATTAGAGAAAGCATGGTGGCCTATATTCTTCTCAACCCTTTGTGGTTTATGAAATTGATTGCAAAGTCACGAACTCTCCATTGTGTCAATTGAGACAAAATATACGAATCAGGAAGACCGAAAATTAAATTGATTTTAAAATAACCAATCTTATAAAGATATACTGTTGAATTACCCAATCGAAAATAAGAAAATCAATAGAAAATGGCATCAGTGCTATTAAGAATTGCTTTGATCTCGATTACTTTTATACTCACGTGCATTCACGATTCATGGCTGTGAAAACCAAAAATAATACTAAAATTGAAGTCACACAAAGATAAATTAAACGAGAAAAATAAAGGAACCTTGTTAATGGAAAAATGAAAAAAGACAATAGATTATGAGAGAGATCAGTATTTCAGTTCAATGGAGATTGGAGACTGTATATTTTGACATTTAGAAGAGAGTTCAAAGTAAATATTAATTTTTAAAATTTTATAAATTAGTGTGCAAAAATATAGGGATGTTCAAAATATATTTCAAAAGTGTAAATAACCCCTCCTTTAAAAATAATACCAAACATATTCTTGTACGTAAATTTCAGTTTTTTCTAGACACTATAATTTATACATATGTTTCAATAGAAGCTAGAGAGAGAGTTTTTTCGACGTGGGAAATATGTTTTTGAAATATAATTTGCAGAATATCGTTTTTAATTTTTAGAAACAATTTTTGAAGCACTAATTTATAAACATTCCAATTATTTTCATTAAAAGATATTTTGATTATTTTTCTCATCAATCCCCGTAATTTAATGTTTTAGTTTAACTAATTGCCGAATACCTAGATATTCGTGGGTTATGAAAATTGATCATTTTTCAATGCCAAACTCAAATTTCTTTCTAGCGGCTTTGTTGCTGAAAAGAAAAATAATATTAAAGTCATTGTATACGTGGTGGGCAAAGACACAGTTGAACACAAATAATAAATATTCTTCATGTCACATTTAGAATGACACAAGTCTGGTCCCAATTGATTAGTCTACTCTAGCATTCATGATTTTGAGTAAATTCAAACAACATGCCTGCTAGGTGTCCATTGAATATTAGATCTTCATTTCTTTGGCCATTTAATTTTCTCTGAGAAATTTTTCTTACGATCGCAGCTAAGCTTGAAGAAAAGACAACTCAACGGTTTTTTTAAGAACAAGTTTCCGTTTTGGTTGGCGAAATGAAAACGAAATAAAGCACTTCCATCCAAAAATCATTCTTCTGGAGAAAGGGATGACAGATTAAAGAAAAGGGGTGTACTGAAAGGAGGAAAACAGGTTCTTGCATGATAGCTAGCTGGACCACGTTTAAAAGAAGTTGAACAAATGTCTCAAAAAGAAGCTATTTCGCTTTCATACCAAAGCCCATTTGTAATAGCATCAGCAATATGCTCCACTATCCACATTCTTGTGTGGATATCATTGCAATCTACTAATGGTATATAAACATGCATGTTGTCCCATGATGATTAAGTTGACACACACTTGGAGGTACTTAAATTATGCCATAAAGAGATATAGTTATTATGCATACAAATGTTATTCAATGGTTAAAATGTATGATAAAGAAATCGCTTGAATTTTTTATTTGCCGTAATTTTTTAATTAGTCATCCGAGTTTGAATCTTAAAAGAGATAAAGGGTTAGAAAATTAATTTAAACTTTGTCCACTCTTTAACTTAATGAGTATAAAAACAGGAAATGCAGATGATTTAATTTTGACATCTAACATCTAAGAGATAGAGCGTGAAAGAGTCCAATGTTAAATTATAAAATAATTGAAATAAAGTTTGCCCATAAGAAAAATTGAACAAAAAGTCTTAAGTCTGATATGATCCTAGATAAATTATTTATCTCAAAACTTTTATTAGGTAATTAAGTCCTAAGAATATGTAATTACACATGTAACAAAAATTAAGTTATTGAAAGGGAAAATTGTTAATTGTTTTGAACATATATAAGACTCTAATTTCATAGAGACTAAACGAATAGTTAATTCAAAATATAGGAACTAAAAAAAACAGTTATCCTTATATAATATATAATTAGTTCAACTGATCATATACGTTTTAGATTGTATTCAAGTATCAAATACGTGCTCTGTTAGAAGTGACATACACACCTACATGGAAATGAGATAATTATGATCATTATTATTATTCTTCCAACCTTATATAGGAAATTAAACTACTTAATCATGCTTTGTGATAAAGATGTAAAAACTTAAAACTCTTTTCAGTAATATTCCATCTCTATTATTGATTGCATACGTAATAGGATGGGATTTGAATGCACTAGATATATTTGTCTCTTTTTGTACGTTTTCTTATAGATAATGACTAAAGGAGAGCATATTTTTGCCACGCTTCGATTTCCAATACACCGCCATTTTGCATATTCGAAATCCAAGACATTAATTGTCTCCCAAAAAAGGAGAAAAGAACATAAGCAGAAACAAAAATAACAGAAAATGCAAGGCATCGATTCACATTTGGTGGCAAAGGAGTTTGATGACGCCAAGCAATAAAGTTGATTGGATGATGCATAAGTGCATGCTGAATTATTGATAAAAAAACTAACCATGCATGTGCCTTCTGATGCTAGCTTTTATATCCAAGTTCTTTAAGTTTATTTAAGCTATTTCTAAAGAAGTTCACATAAAAATTTTAGATTTAACTTAGCTAATCAATTTATTTATCCCCCTAGGTAAAATGTAAGTATATGGTGATTATCAAAAAGGGTGAACATAATTTTCACATTAGTAACGTTGCACGTTATATCAGAACCTTCTACTAAAATAAATCATGTTTGCACGATAGATAAAAATATTTTAGTAGAATAAATCTGTTATCATATAACTAATTGTAGCATATTAAATGTCATTAGTATAACTCGTACTCATAAGTTAACACAAGAGTCAAGGATTAATTCAAGTTTAATTTATTAGCTCAGAAAATTATTCTCAGTTGACGTGGGATATTTTTCTTATCACCCTCATTATTTGCAGACTAATATTTTTTTTATTTGTTTCTTGTTATGTGATAAAATAGTGTGAGCCTGCTTGTACATGAGTCTAACTCCAGTATCGAAGTCAATGGATTTAACTCATATATACTCAAGAGTTAACTCAATCGTTGAAAGTTACCTCGTGCTTATATTATTAGTCCAATGTTATTCTCAACTGATGAGAGATCTATATTTTTCAATATCATAGCTGAATTTTATTTTTGCTTGATGTTATTTAGATACATAGCTTTAAGTTGGAAAATGCTGACTCGCCCAGTAATTTGCACTGAATGAACATAGAAGGTGCTATGCATCCTAGCCATAGATGGGCATGCTTATGATGTTATAAGAGAATTAGTACAATATGTTTATTAATTTATATGCTCCATCTCATTCCTAAGATAAGATCAAATCCCCTATCCTTCGCTCTGTTATAATCATTACAATTACTAAATTAAATCGCTTATAATCATTACAATCTACTGCTTTCTTCTGCCATCGTCCGATATTTTTCATTTATTGACATTCTAATTAATTGCTTATGGTCGGAGATAACTACGAACATAAAACATTTTATGTAAATAAAGATGCTTTAACGTGCTAGTGAGAGAGTAAGTTTGACATTGTTCTATCTTAAATATCAAATTAATAATTATATATCAACATGTATTCTCCAAAAATTATTTTCAAATATAATATTCTTAATTTTTCTATTACATACGGATTTATTTTTTAAACCCAATTAAAATAATTTGATATTCAGTTATCATAGTTATATATAAGTTATATTTGGGAAGGGAGAATACACTGAAGTTTTTAATGTTTACTATTTTTTACCATTTAGTCCCTAATCTATTTTAATTATCCATTTCATCCCTAATTTACTAACTTTTTATTGTTGCCAAATCTAATGTAATCTAATGTGATGTATTAATCAAAAGGTAAGATAATTTTCAACAGTACACTCTGAACATTAAAATTAAAACATCCAGAAATAAAACATCAAGGAAGTAAATGGATAGCTCAAATTTGTTGATGATGTAAGTGAAAAAAGCGAAAAACAGTAGGGGTCAAATGTCATTTTGTTTCATAAAAATATTTTCTTATTTATTTCAGCGCTAATCATGCCGTGGGCTTTCACCATGTCCGCCGCCTTCTATCTATATATCTCAATTAATTTCTTGAATCATAATCAATAATCTTGTTTCTCCCCAACACTATATATCAAGTTGAAGAGTTTCAATATTTTAAAAAGAGCAAACCAATAACAAAAGCTTCAACATTCCATATAGTGCCAGTAAAGTATATTAATTCTCCATCTTTGTCTTATATTCGCAGTAGAAAAAAATATTTAATAATAAATATGTGTGATAGAACTATCAATCTTCCTCCTGGTTTCAAATTCTTGCCTACTGATGAAGAGCTTGTGCTTCACTTCCTCTACCCCAAAGCTTCTCTCTTACCTTGTCATCCTAACATCATTCCTGAACTCAATCCTCAGTTGCATGATCCTTGGCAACTCAACGGTTTGTTTTTCAGTCCTTTATTTATTTTGATTTGGTTGATTTCATGCACTGTCAATCTTTAACTTTTAACATTGCTAATGGTTTCAAGTTTTATATTACTATGGAGAGAACAGGCAGAGCTTTGTGTAGTGGAAACAGATGGTATTTTTTCAGCCAAATTGAAGACAAAAGAGTAACAGGAAATGGGTATTGGAAGCAATTGGATTTTGAAGAGCCTGTTATTAATAGTGCTGGAAAGAAGATTGGAATGAAGAAATATTTTGTTTTCTGTGTTGGTGAAGCTCCACTTGGTGTAGAAACCAATTGGATTATGCAGGAGTATCATCTTTGCAACTGTGGCGCTAGTGCCAACAAATCTTACAAAAGAAGAGGAAATCGTATACTAGTGAGTGAGGTACATGTTAGCCTATAATTTTTCTCATCTTTTTCTGGTTTTTAGATATTACGAAAACTGTATGGAGTAAGTCGTATATGTTGATTTCAGTAGGGAGAAATTGACAATCTTTTTATCTATTTGTTAATATAAAATTTTAATAAATCTAAATTGAACTAAATACATGTATGGTGATATTAATTTTTGTTGTGAATGTAGGGTTGCTGCAAATGGGTCTTATGTCGAGTTTATGAGGAAGACGGAAATTCAAAAGGTTTCTGCCATGGAGATGATGATGACGATGATGACAATGGGAACTGAGCTTTCTTGTTTAGATGAAATGTTTTTGTCATTAGATGATGATCTATCTGATGTAAGTTTTCCAAATTAATTATATAGGTCGATATGTTTTACAGTTTACTTAAGCTGCTACTAGCTATGTTTTTTTCCCTACCTAATGTAAATAAGTGAAATAAACTATGATGCTTCCCGATAGCTTGTTAATTTCTATTTCAAACGTATTGTTCGAACTTAACACGGCCTGTTGTTTGTGTCGTTCTTGCTAACTATAACTACTTTTATCCGTTATCAATTTAGCTAGAGGCTATTTATTCATATAAACTAATTTAACATGTTATCAGTCTTTCGAGTCTTGAACTTGCTTCACACAATTAGAAGATTTTCCAATTAAAATTGTACACTCTTAAATTACTGGCACGCCTCTCGACTACATTCTTAATCCGACTCTCATACATAGTGTACGTCTTTAATATTTAATTAAGTGGTAGAATTCTTAATGAATGATGTATACATAAGAGTGTAATTTACATAAGATCCATGGACCTGAATAATTTCTTTTTCTAATTTTATTATGATGGCAACACAATTCCTTGTTTTATTAAAAAATACTCAAATCTGCATCTACGATATAAATTTTTTTTTTAGTCTCTTAAAATTTTATTATTTAAAACAAATAAAGAGAAAATTTTGGCCCTAGCTTTTATCCCATGTAATCTAACATATAACATGTTCACAAATATCAGGTGATTCAAGATTAGCATATTAATAAGGGAAGCTGACACTGACGCTCACAAGGTTTGTATGGTCATATAGACCTCTTTTTTATAGATATAATTTGAAAACAATGCTATTCTTAAAATACCATATTATAAATATTTGGGATTGAAAAGACAATTTTATCCTCCAAATTTTATGATATACGACAAATTTTGATAAGTTTGTATATAATTTCAGTTTTGTCCCTTGAACATTGGAGTAACAATGGTAACGAAAATGGAGCCCAATTACCACTAATTTAGGTGATCCTGTGAATTTTCAAAACTTTTAAACAGAAACCTCTGCATGTGCATGGTTTCCTTTTAGAATGTGTTTAGGTAGGCCATCCTTTTTCATCTTATATATTTTTCTTTTGAAGTTATGTTCTGTAATGGCTGGCTGCTTGCCTTCTGGCAGACTGGCACAAACCTGAGAGCACTTTTCAAATTTTTATCAAGCATATATGATCGCTTTGCCTAGCATATTGTCATCCCTGTTGTAAGCTTGTATAATTTATATTTCTCATTCCACTAAATTTGGGAAAACTTTGAAGACTCTGGATGTCAATTAATTAATTGAATGATACGTGTACAATTCTGCTTATTTTATTTTTATGGTGAATGATATTGTCATTGAATGATATTGTCATGTGATATTTTCTGATTATTTCATCATTTTAGTATTATTAATAAAAAATCATGAAATTATCATGTGATCACGTGTTTAAGTACTCGTCATATATTGGATACTCGTACTCAGAAGATCAGTTTCAAAAGTTCCAGAGGTAACCAGAATCATCTATGAGATCGTGCGATAGAAACGTCACTTTCTCCATAGACTATAGCTTTCTCTTCCTTGCTATAATTTCAGCATTTTTCTTGCTTTAGTTATGGCGTGGCAGCTGCTGCCTTGTGCCACAAAATAAAGATGTACGTGATAATTAAAGTAAAGTTTCAAAAAGTTCGATCGGTGCTTGCTTAGCATAGCATTTTGTCACACAAGCTGTAAGCCTTCAAACATTAATTATATACGTATAATCAATAAGTTGCTTCTAAATTTAGTCGTTTACTTATCAATAAAATTATTATTTCCATATCATTATATTTCTTCGGACGATTAGAACTTAAAATGGAAGGACTTACGATTAATCATGTCTCAAGAGAGAGCACGTTAATTTCTGTATTAACTCTTTTAAAAGATTTTAGTTATCTTACATAACTCAATAATTTATGAGTTATTTTATGATACAATAATTATTAAGAAGATTATCAGTTATTAGTTTTTTAAAAATCAATAGCAATCTACATATATTACCATATGAAGTCAATAGGTCTACCAAGACCAGTTTATAATTCTGCTCCTACTAATATTTAGAGAGAGACCATATCTTCTCAG